>OZ024903.1:27246299-27846299 GCA_964017125.1 Flabesymbios commensalis
AACAACCTCAAGGGGTTGAATATTTAAATAAATTAACTTAGCAGGATAAGCTTTACCCCAGTAATCGCTAACCCATTAAACACAAAACATTTGTATAACATTTATACAATGCCGGACCAACGTCACAGACGTTGGGCCGACGTTGTATATATGTTATACAAATGTTTTGTGTTTGCTGGAAAGATACATCATGTAATTTTTCACGCACTTGAAGTTGTGGTTCGCGGTACTTCCATTGGGTGAAAATTACTTCAATTGTTAGAGTTTGATTCAAAACATATGCTAATCTAACAAATTGTTCATTTCACCTTCAAATTATTTTGTTTGATGGACAAATAGAGAGGCTGGAAACGGCTAGAGACGCGATTAGCACTTTTAGGGGTAAAATATCCATTACATTAAAACTAAATAAAACGGACTCTCTTACGTATATCAAGCATTATTGGTAAACGATTATAGTGGACGCAATAAGCTAAAAATAGTTTAAAATGGTGATAAAGTTATGAAATGTTGACACAGTATAGGTATGATTATGTTATATCAGTTTAAGATGTTGCCCACGAGGAAATTTTTTTGCGGTTTTTAAATTTCATGTTTTATTTTTTTGTTTTTCTAATTTATAAAAAAATACCGCAATCGCCTTTAATTGTATATTGTAGCAAACAAAACAGGACCCTAATATTTTTTTAATAATCCTAATCTGAATGAAGAAAATGTCTACCTCCCTCTTTTTTCACTTAAAATTGCAGCTTTGTCCCTTCAATTGCAAATTCTGAATGTGAACCTAGCTTCCATGAGAAAATAAGATATTGTGTCAAATAAATTTGTTTCTTAATTTAATTTAACAAAATAGACGCAAAAATAATAATATCATCAAAAATAAACACAATACAATTCATAGAATTGTACTGCAATGACAAAATTGACGTTGATAATGAGACGCTTTAACAATATTTGTCGGGTAATTTGAGGCCTACATTTATTATGTTTACATTGACAGATTAGAAGGAATATATTATGTATGTCTTTTCCATGAATAAAAATAAAAGATTGGGGCCAAATTAGAGCCTTGTTAATATTTCTCTTATTCAATCAAAATCAGACTACGCATTCTTGACCATCCTGGAGCCGCTTTTGTTTTTCAATCTAGCACAGAGAAAACCATTTGTGGTAATATCAAGAACATTGATATGTACAGACACAATAATCAAGCAATATCAAATACCAATTTAATTCATAGAATAAACCATCGTCTGTTTTTGTCCAATTATGATCAAAATAAGGTCAAAGTATGATTAGTAAGCTGGAAAATTAAGTACAAAGTGTGCCACATTCAAATTATATTTTTTATAGCCAATATATTTTTCATAGCAAACGAGAAATTTAACAAATAATGAAATACTCACTTATTATATATAGGCCTACGGACCATTCTATGGGCATGAATGTTTGTCAAATCTCGCTATTTGTATATGCCTATCTGAAACAATAAAACTATGCCAAATGCCTATGTTGAGGATGATAATCTTCAAAGAGAAGGTGCGTACTGAGGTGACAATGGTTTGACAATACTTCTTCAGTACCTCATTATTGTCACGGTTTACAGTGAGCCAGCTATTAGCAATATAGTAGGGTAAAAAATATAACTTCCGTGACCGTGGAAAGGGGAGCAAGGTTTTATAGTTTTATTCACTTCATTAGATGTTAAGCCCAAAATATGGCGGGGGCCCACCTCGGAAAAGTGTGGGCGGAATTCTGTAGGCGGCCATTTTGAAATTGGCCGCAGCCGAAACCGGCAGCGTGGTAAAATTGTCTTTTCCAGTCTGATATAATAGTGCTGTAAGGGTTAACCCTTTAGCGCTAAGCAGGACCATAATCGTTTCCTATCGATTTTATTAACCGATCAAATCACTGTCATATGGAATGGAATGTATGTTTAAACATCAATACTTGCGAATGTTTGCTCTCAAATTGAACAAATATGAGTAATTTTCACCCTCTTGAAGCTGTGTGTTGCGGTATCGAGACACAACTTCAAGTGGGTGAAAATTTAAATTGGATAACCTGGCGGGAAAATTGTTAATATCACTACACTACTATAGCACGAGTGAACAACTTTATGTTTACTGGTTACGTATCTATAAAGCAAGCACGCGTGACGTTGACCCAGTGTTGGATTGATGTTGGGCCGGCGTCCTGGACGGTGGGCCAACATTAACCCAACATGGATTCAATGTATCAGGTTTGCTGGTTAAACATGGGCGTGGACGCAGATAGCTCCACATGCGAAGCCGCCGCCCTCTTTGCGGGCTGTAGGGAGGGGGCCCTAGGGTAGTGGTTAGCACCGCTGCCTTTCACGCCAGAGTTCGGGGTCCGGTTCCCGGTCTCGGCGATTTGAAAGAAACAAAAAATGTTTCTCCCCCATCCACGTGTGAAAGTCAGTATTGCGGGGAGCCTTCGTGACCGAGAGGTAGCGTGCTCGGCCTCAGACCGCCAGGGCTCGAATTTCGAATCCTGTGTCTGGAGGACAGTGTCATCTCAATCATCTCACCATCCTCAGGAGGTTCTCCTGGCCCAGTTTAGCCTATATGTACACAAAGGTGGCCTAAAGCCCGATTCATTTCAGTTTCGCGGGCTGTCGCCCGACTCGGGGCCCTACCTGGGGCTAGGACGCAGTATAAGTGGAGCGCGCAGCGCGTCGCCACACTGCGCGTCGGTACACTGATTTCAACCTTAACTCAACGAGGCCGCCTTTAACGTGATCGCCCAGTCACATTGTGAGCGGAAAAAACAAGGATATTTCTGTGAAAAAAAAAACTTTCGCTGAGACTATCAATGGCGTTTCTCTTCAACAATTTTTTAGAAGGGCCAGAATAACTTGTATTGTAGTACGCCTATAAATATGTGATGAAGTAAAAATGAAATGAAATGAATCAGGCTTTAGGCCACCTTTGTGCACATATAGGCTAAACTGGGCCAGGAGAAATGTGATGAACTACCTAGTACAAAGTTTATGGGCCATCAAAACGATATAAAACTCCTGTACCACCATGGTGAACGACTCGAAATATGTTTGTACGAGTGTGACGCATCTTCTAACCCTTCAACCGCAATATTATCTTATTTAAATTTTTACCACTTTGGAGTTGTGTCTCGCTACCGCGATTCACAACTTAAAGTGGCTGAAAATTCCTAATATTTGTTGCACTTTTTGCCGAAACATTTGCAAATCTTGATGTTTTAACCCGTATTTCATTTACTGCTTTGATCGGCTAAAAACGACCAAATTGAAAGCGACCGGGGTCGTGCATGCCCAGCAAACACGAGACGTTTACCCAATGTTAGTTAAATGTTGGCCCGCCGTCTACGACGTCGCTCCAACATTGTACCAACATTGGGTAAACGCATATATTAACCATGTAAACCCCTCTTGTTTGCTGTGTAGCACTTAAATGGCTTATGTAATTTCCAACCACTTGTTATTGATTCAAGTACGAGCATTCTGAGCAGCCCCTAGTATGTCAGAGCGACTACATTTTTTTAGCTCTACAATATTATCGTGGGTTAGGATTAAGAAATGGTTGCGTGCTGTAGAATAGTATTGTATGCATTGGTTTAATAGGAGTGATTTATTTGATTCAATGTCAAAACACAGAAGCAGCAGGTAAGATGCACTTAATGTTTTGAGATGTTTTTTTTGTATCTGAAGATCAGAAATATATATAGTGTATATTCTCCAAGTATAAACTGGTATTATTAGTAATAAATACTTCAATATTTAATTTATTAATTTAATATATCTAAACATAATTGTGTAATTATTATTAGCAATGAATTGTATTTACATACATTTCAAAATTGTATTGTTGTGCAAAAACTGAGGTATTATAATTCTTTTTTTTTGTGGCTGAAATTATTATGTATGAGTTTGAGCGCCTGCGTACGCTAAAATGAATGTATCGTATGGTGCTATATCAAATGCCGTAAATTATTATTATTAGTTATGAGTAACAGTTAGAATGTATTTTCAAATTTGACATTAAAAACAAAGCAACTGCCACTCATTGAACTTGGTGGTCAAACAACATTGTATCAACGTTTAGTCATTCTTCCAGTTACATCCATTTTCATATTTAAATAAATAAAAAATACCTGCTGGTTGAAGGGCCAAGGTGTATCGTAGAAATAATACATATAAGTACATTGTAAGCGTAACATGATTATATTATATTGGCCAGCCTAAATGACTTCTTGTTTATTCTCAGGGATGGCCACACTAGTAACTGTCATGGCCTCAGTGATTGGTACGCTTCTGGTGATTGCAGTGGCTTCATCATTGACGTTTCTTATTTACTGGAGGTAAAACTAATTCACAGTAGTTACCCTCATCCTGCTGAGCTTATTTATTTAAATTTTCAACCACCCGACGTTGTGTCTCGCTACCGCGATCCACAACGTCAAGTGGTCGAAATTCACTCATATTTGTTTAACTTGGGACCAAACATTTGCAAATCTTGATGTTTAAACGCACATTTTGTTCCCAATAACAATGATTTATTGGGCTAATAAAACCGAATGTTGTCGTGATTAACCCTTTAATCGCCAAATTATTCAATTGGAATAATGATAATAATTATATAATAATAAATACTTTATTTCATGAGGGTTTAACAACAATACAAATCAAAGGTTGACATAAATGTAAATAGAGAACAAATATGTATGACGAAGTACACTGTATTAACCCACTAACCATTGCTCATCTACCGTGGGGCACTCAAGGCATTACAGAAAACAAATCTGTACACACATAGAAAAATCCCATAATCATAATAAAATACAGCATAGGTAGGCCTATAAACATGATAAATGAAGACAATGTAATCAGGGTAATAAAACAACATATATGATATTATAATAAACACAAAATGAGATATCATACCAATGTTATTTTGTCAAAACAGATATGGTAGATATATATTTTTTAATGTTTACATATATAAGAGTCTTAAAATGAAATATGTACATGTAATCCTAATTAATGATTCGATTCACCTGTGACTAAAAGGCACATAGAAAATTACAATAACGTAAGCATGGTGAAGCCTTATTTCCAAACATTATCATTGTCTATCGTTTGTAATATTATTATTATGGTAATGCAGCACAATAATAAAAACATATGTATCAGTAATAATGCGTCTTAATGTACAAGGTGATTGGTTACTAATAGGCGGACAATACAATAATTTGATGTTATTTTATTAAGAATACATAAATACTTAAAGTTATTTTCACCCACTTGAAGTTGTGTCTCGCTGACGTGATCCACAACTTCAAGTAAGTGAAAATTATTCAGATTAGACAAAATGTAGGTCAAACAAAAATGTGAAAAACGAATATGGACGCCACCGGCGGTTAAAGGGTTAACAGGCAAAGGGTTGACTTTAAAGTCATAACAACGTGTACAGCATATTTTAAGCTTTCTTGAAGGAGAAAATGAGAAATAAACTTTCTAGATTGACATAATGATATCTTGATGCAAAATGTACATAAGTAAGTCATCTATACCCATCTAATCCAGCAGATTTAACGTTGGTCCAGCGTCGTAGACGGTGGACCAGCGTTTAACCCACATTGAGTCAACGTCTTGTGTCTGTTGGGTAAATTGTGGTTCACGGTAGCGATGCCAACTTTCAAGTAGATAACCTCTCTAATTTAGCGGTTTAATCATTGACCCTCAACTGATTTGCAAATGTGAATTAACAATGGTGAAAATTATATATATTTAATCTTACTTTTCTTCGACCGAAGTAAATCCAACAGCAACTATCTTTTCGGCTATACACCTTTTTCGTTGATTTTTATTCGGTGAATTGCTCATTTTTACAAGTATTTTTTTTTTTAATTAAAAATGAGAATGTACCTATTGTGATAGATTGTACTGTTATTGTTTTCGAAACTTGTCATTTGCTGCATAACGGCGACAGAGTAGCTTAGCCGTTAACCCTTCAAGCGCCAAGGTAGGCATACTATGGTCGTTTTTAGTCTGTTTTATTAGCCCGTTAAATCACTGTCTAAAATTAAACAAATATCAGTAATTATAACCCACATGAAGTTGTGGGTCGCGGTAGCGAGACACAAATTCAAGTGGTCCACGGCTACCGATCTGATGGATATGAAATATCTTGTTGCCAGGGGATGCTTTGGATTACTGCCAAGTAATCGGCACAGATGGAAGGTTTTTGATATGACAAAATGAGACATGAACTCCAGATTGGGTCAACATTGTATAGTAGTTGTGAGAAGTCAATATGAACATTTTTCGTAGTTAAGAAGACTATAATTGTCCTCCCTCTTTATCAAAACACAATATTCAAACCTACTCTGCACAAATCCATCCTTCACTCTACTTTTAAAATCAGAATCGATTAGATCGAATTGTCCAAGCCTCATGAAACGTGTTCATGACCGGCTTGTTACAATGCATGTACATGAACATCATGTTCTTGTACAATATAATTTTGAAATACTGTTCAAAATGGAATAGGCCTACATTTACAGCACTAGAAATGCTGGCCGAAAAATCATGAGAGCCTACGTTTTTCTCATACAATATACCCAGTGATTCATGCAATTAGAAGATACCTTAAACCACGAAACATTACACTCGATACCAACAAATCTAGAGCGTTATGGCCAGCATTTTAAAAAGTTAACTCTCGTTTACCCCTAACGTCTCACGCAAATTTGGACAGTAATCACATTCAAGAAGATAAGTAAGTAACATTTTATTGTCTAAAAACAGCAAATCACTCGCTTTACTTAGTGTCAGATATATTGTCTGCATTTGTTATTTGTTTATTGACCCTCTAAGCACGACTGTAATCTTTTTCATCTTTTTTTAGCCTATCAAAATCACTGATATTGGGTATGAAATGAGTGTATAAACATCAGGATCTGCAAATGTTTGGTTTAAAATTACACAAATATGAATAATTTTCACCCACTTGAAGTTGTGGGTCGCGGTAGCGAAACACAACTTCAAGCGGGTGAAAATTAAATAGATAACTTGGCGGTCAAAGGGGTGAAAAGGGTATGCCCTTTTATTGTTTTCGAACACCCCGTGCAGCGGGGATGAGATATAGTGGATGACTATTTTCAAATTGATAAAACTCAAGCTTTACAGATCCCAATGTGGCACAGTAATAAAAACACTAGCTAACAATTCAGAAGCATCAGTGCGAACACCATCATATATATCATTTTAATTCACTTTGAGATGGGCATTGTGTTGCCACAATCACCACTTCATGCGAGGTGATTGCATTTTGTAAAAGTGTAATGTATCAGATCAAAATCTAAACATATTTGTTTGATTGTGTAGCCATCACAACTAAAATATTCTGCACGTTTGTCAAAATAAACGTCAACACGTTGACAGCACGGGGCTAATGTGTTGGAATGGTTGGATGACTCCCCTGGGTGATTTTTGTGTCGCGCCAGCGTCACAGACTGTAAGTTACAAGAGTTTGTGTGCAGTGTGAATCATTGCAATATGTAGGCCTAGTCCTATGATATTATCTAATTATCTAGTATAATCTGACTTGCAAGAGTTTATGTACAGTGTGAATCATTGCAATATGTAGGCCTAGTCCTATGATATTATCTAATTATCTAGTATAATCTGACTTACAAGAGTTTGTGTGCAGTGTGAATCATTGCAATATGTAGGCCTAGTCCTATGATATTATCTAATTATCTAGTTTAATCTGACTTGCAAGAGTTTGTGTACAATGTGAATTATTGCAATATGTAGCCTATGTCTAATTATATTACTTAATTATCTCGTATAATCTTAATTACCATGCTACGATATGTAGGCCCCAATATAACATCAGTATAATATGTCTTGTATACAGAAATACTGACACATTTTATAGCCTATATAGCTGGTCCAACTGAGCGAGTGAATACTGCTTTACATCGCCTTCTTTAAATTATTGCAATATCGAAGTAAACCTGAAGCCAGAAGTTAGCCTGAAGTCGGAACTTAACCCTGAATACAAGTCTATTCTACCAGAGCTGCATATGCAGCTCGGGCGGAATAGCCTTGTATTCAGCTATGCCCTATATAGCCTTATCAAATAACTTCAAAAAATCTTTATAATGCCAAGTACCATACACATCACTGCACATCAACCCAGGCCTTTGAATCGTTTGGAACACGGTATGCATGCTTAACCTCGATAACAAACATCTGACCTGGTCGGGATTCGAACTCAGTAGCCACAAGTGGACCGAGTTAGCCATTAGGGTCGGCCAGTTGGTCCAAGTAGATTAACTGTAGGCCCACATATTGCGCTGTATTATCTCCCTTGCGAAACTTGACTGTAAAACTAACTAAACCTAAAATATTGCCCCAATCTATCTTATTTGACAAAACAGTCACGTTGCAATGATAGATGACCCGACAGTGAAAAAAAGAGACATGACTCACATCATTCTATAAATCACCACCAGATATCAGCTCAGCCATACGAGGACAATAGGCAGTAACTGTTTACTTTCCAAGTAGCAGTTATAACATTTTGCCCTTGCACACCAGAGCGATCGCCTTGCTGATTATTTCCGGTTTTGTTACAGTGTTTGGAGTGAGTGATGAGTCAATTTTGTTTTACATCGCTTTCTGCAACATTGCGACCGGAAGTC
Organism: Flabesymbios commensalis; assembly: GCA_964017125.1. NCBI lineage: Eukaryota > Metazoa > Annelida > Polychaeta > Terebellida > Flabelligeridae > Flabesymbios > Flabesymbios commensalis. Next base: position 27,255,012 of record OZ024903.1, read on the forward strand.
GACACACCCTCTTCTTATCGAATGAATGAGTGCACTGTATTATAAGCAGCGCTATTCATGAAAGGCCTTTAAACATGTTGAACAGTTCTTTCCACAGTCGTATTAGAGGACGAATTTGATTAAACCATTTCATGGCACAATAACATTTGTGTGTCCAAGCATTACAGGAGCATAGTCCATTGTTTACGAACAGCGGCCCCTTCTGTACCCACAAAGCACCACGTTGATTACAAATAAGGTGGAACTAAAATCTGAAAGATACATATCGTTGTATAGCTTTAACATAATAAATTAATATCTGATCTGCTATCCCAGCATCGCAAACATAGCAGGGAATACCCATACATGTAACCGAATGCGTTTCTGGCGTGCCAACAGACAATTCCAGTCACCGGAGTAAAATTCCCTGTTACAAAAGTGACATACTGGGCATCACCTGCTCTTCTTTTCCAGGGCGGAGGAGGTAAAGGGGTTTGACGGGCTTCCTGTCAGCCGCACGACCAGGATGGTACTCTTGGGAGGCGGACGCGGGCCGGACGACATTTGCCATTCTGTGCTGGACACAGCGGGCGCGCCCTCCACCGCCCATCGAGTCCCGCGGAGGCTGACGCAATCCACACGTCTGCGCAGCGTCGGTCCGACGTCACAGACGTTGCGCAGACGTCCGGATTGCGTCGCGATCCCGCGGTAAAGTGTTGCCGCGGGTGCGCCGCTTTTTATTATGGACGCACGGGGAGGAGAAATTATCCATGCTAGTGCTACCTGCCGGCTACGTGACGCCTCACCTGGCTACGTTAAATCATCCCGGAGATCATCCTGTCAACGAGGCAGCCTCGCTCCAGCCATCGGGAAAGAAATAATATATTCACGAATATGCCATAATGCGAGCCGCGTTTCAATACTAACGAGAAGCGAGGCCATTTTCTTCCGTTTGGATTTTGCGGGCCCCGACGTTAAGTTTCTTTCTCAAAGCCGCTCCAGCATTGCGTTGCCCGACGTCATAGCAGCCGTCATGTTGTATTGGTCACAGCTGCCGACTGTCACGCCGAGGCTCGCGTTTCCTCCCCAGCTCGTGGTATTCAGGTCTCAAAGAAACTAAATGTTTTTTCCCTGGCCACTGGCAAAAATTCAGTATTGTATGAGCATCCGTGACCGTGAGAATGGTATAGTGCTGGACCTCAGACCACCGGGGATGGACGGCAGTGTCATCTGATTCATCTCACCATTCTCTGCTCTCCTGGTCCAGTTTAGGCTTTGTGTGCATAAAAATTGCCTAAAGCCCAATTCATCCTTTGCCCGGCATTACAAACGTCGGCCCGCTTGTGGCTCGAAACTCAAAGGTCCTGGGTTTGAATCCCGGTCGGGTCGAATTTTGTCAGCGATTTTGTGCATATACAGTGCTCCAAACTGTTCAAATACCTGGGGTGTGTAGTGTTATCTATGAGAATAGGGCACAGTCCCGACATTGGGCTTCTTTATCTCGCGATCGTCGTGATTGTGCAGAAAGCGACGTAAAGCAATATTCACTCACTCATTTCAAACGTCGTCGATGTGATGTATTCTTTTCCAGGTCAAACGTTTCTAGTTTGTTGTTTTCAGAATGTCATCACGACAACCAGACGATGTGTGGCGACGTGCATATTTAAAAAATCATTTCCCATGACACTGTCCCGCGCTCGGCGTGGACGACACATCCTGAAACACGTAGGCCTATATATGTGTCGTCATCATATATTTAGACAGTTTTGCATTGTGCATCTGGCAGGTGTGCGTGTTCTGAGTCGTGCATAACCTTTTTTTCCATCAATCAGCATATTTGTGACTGAATGAGCGAAACCTTCTTTAAAGCTGTGTACGATATCTTATTTTCTTGTTGCAATTGTGGTATTATAGTGGCCTGATGCAAACGATGTTTATTTCAGTGCTATATGAGAGATTACAGAGCACTCGTTCAATGAATAAGGTGTGAGCCTACAGGCGAACACCTTATTTATTAGACGAGCGCAGTATTTTTCATACCGCACGACAAATGGACAACATTTGTAGGCCTATTAGCTATATTAACTGGGAAGGGGGCTAGTCTGACATATCTGCTATCGATTGTCAATCGGACAGTATAGCTCAGTGGGATATATAGGCTGGTAAGACTCAGGGCCGTATCCAGGGGGAGGGGGGGGGTATTTGGTTTCTGTAACCCCGTCTGTAACCCCCTTGCTAAAAAAAAATTAAAAAATTACAGGACTATAGATTTGGACTACATTGGGATCTATGATGTATTGACTTTGTGAAACTGAGTGGGTATTAAAAATAATAATAAAACATTGAGGCATAATTAGGGTTTATGGTTAATTAATTAAAGGTTCTTAAAGGTTATTTTCATATGGATTTCTGCTAACGCACCCACAGCAAGCGTTTTAGATTTGCAAAAGTAAAAATTTAAACTTGGGAAAATAAAATGCAAATACTTTTCATATAAAGAGTAAAAAACAGTTTGTAAGATACCAATCTCGAAATCGAATCGAACTGAATTAGGACATAAATTATTGGAGTATGTTATGCTAAGATAGTAATAAAATGTAGTAACTTTGAAACAAATTTTTGAAACTTTATCACATACTGATGTACTAGCGGTGAAATGGCTCAGATATCGGCGGAATGATCTTGTCGTAGATTTCACTGCCAGAACATCAGATATGTGATCAAGGCTTGCCGTAGCAATTCGAAACGTCATAAGTTTCAAACATTTGTTCCAAAGTTAGTATATCTTACTGCTATCTTATTTATTCTTGTAACCATAAATAACATATTTCCAACATATGTTATGCTAGTTTTAATTTATTTTTCACATGTTCACTAATAAAAGCTTTGCATTGTTTCCACAATTCAAGTTTTGTAGTTGACGAAAATTCCCATTGATGGGCATAACTATGCTCTCAAAAATCATGGATAGCAGGCGTACCAACAGTCTCAGATAAAATGCATTAAAATTAAATAACGTTTACAAACACACGAGACAAAAAATTAATAGTGAATCATGTTGCCAAGTACATGGGAATTGCATCTAAAATAGCCGGAAATAAAAAAAAGTTCAGGGGGCATTAGCGGATCAAGAGATGGGGCCGTGGTGGTCAATTAACAGCTCAGTTATGTCTCCATAAAGTAATATCAAGTGCTTGTAGAAAAAAGCAAAAACAAAAACTTTCTACGGGGGCTTACAGCGCCCCGGCCCAAATAGTCAGTTGGCCAGAGGTGGCCAAGGAGGGTTTCATCACCACTTGAGCGTGCATACCTAAAACCTTTTTTAGTATGTCAATGGGACCTGTGGGCATAACTAGCACCCGGTTGTCGGCTTGCAGGTGTGTGCATGAGTTTTTGAGGGGCAAAATAATATTTATTACAAAACCGCAAAAAAATTAATTCCGTGAGAATAAATTAATTTATTACAATTAAACAAAACGTTTCAAAAATGACACAGAGTGGACCAGATATATGCACGATATCATTTAAAATGTAGCTTATAATGAAATAAATCACATTTGTTAATTTATTGGATCACAACGAAACATTTGTAAACGGTTAAACGGAGTGCTTTCCCTATGCAAGTAAAATCTTTGGAATTGATCAAGGATCAGCCTATTTTTAGAACCAGTATTTTAGGGTGATAGTTATATACCTTATACTGTGCAGTCAAAAGCAAAATAATATTAAACTCGATAGTATATAACACATGACACCTGGGAGAATGCATATATGTAGGCCTATGCAAATACATATAAAATAGTTGCATAGAACTAAAGTTAGGGAGAATACATAAGTATACATAATTATCATAAAGATAGATACTGTGGCGTCAGCTTTTAAAAACAAATACATTTTCAAAGCCGATTGTGCTTCACAAACCAATAAAATATGATTAACTAGTGGCTCATAGTTTGTCACTTCAAGTATGAAACACAGCAACCCATCTGACGTCTAGCACAACTACACCGGGAATTAATACATTTGCTTGCAGTACGCAAGTGGACATAGCTCTGGGCATAAAGTAGGCATTAGGATATTGGGATAGTGGTGGATTCAGCAATTGAAGCCAATTTGTTTACTTTAATTTCTAATACACTCCACAGCTGGCAGTCATCCTCTTATGTGCTTTACGGGGTCCAGGGTCATGCTCCTCCACAAAAATGTCAAAATCTAAGGCTTGCAATGGTGCTTTCTGGAGCATATAAAAGCCCAAATAAGTAGTTTTTTCGGGGGATACTGAAGAGACGGCGCCGCCTGGATCAGCTACTGATGGGTTGCAGAATTTGATTGGGCTGATAATCATATTCTTCTGGAGATGATATACCAACGAGAGCAACATGGGCACAGCACAGACCCTACTAAATAATTGTTTCGGGTAAGTCGTCCTTTGTGAGCCTACAGGCGAACACCTTATTTATTAGACGAGCGCAGTATTTTTCATACCGCACGACAAATGGACAACATTTGTAGGCCTATTAGCTATATTAACTGGGAAGGGGGCTAGTCTGACATATCTGCTATCGATTGTCAATCGGACAGTATAGCTCAGTGGGATATATAGGCTGGTAAGACTCAGGGCCTTATCCAGGGGGGGGGGGGTATTTGGTTTCTGTAACCCCGTCTGTAACCCCCTTGCTAAAAAAAATTTAAAAAATTACAGGACTATAGATTTGGACTACATTGGGATCTATGATGTATTGACTTTGTGAAACTGAGTGGGTATTAAAAATAATAATAAAACATTGAGGCATAATTAGGGTTTATGGTTAATTAATTAAAGGTTCTTAAAGGTTATTTTCATATGGATTTCTGCTAACGCACCCACAGCAAGCGTTTTAGATTTGCAAAAGTAAAAATTTAAACTTGGGAAAATAAAATGCAAATACTTTTCATATAAAGAGTAAAAAACAGTTTGTAAGATACCAATCTCGAAATCGAATCGAACTGAATTAGGACATAAATTATTGGAGTATGTTATGCTAAGATAGTAATAAAATGTAGTAACTTTGAAACAAATTTTTGAAACTTTATCACATACTGATGTCCTAGCGGTGAAATGGCTCAGATATCGGCGGAATGATCTTGTCGTAGATTTCACTGCCAGAACATCAGATATGTGATCAAGGCTTGCCGTAGCAATTCGAAACGTCATAAGTTTCAAACATTAGTTCCAAAGTTAGTATATCTTACTGCTATCTTATTTATTCTTGTAACCATAAATAACATATTTCCAACATATGTTATGCTAGTTTTAATTTATTTTTCACATGTTCACTAATAAAAGCTTTGCATTGTTTCCACAATTCAAGTTTTGTAGTTGACGAAAATTCCCGTTGATGGGCATAACTATGATCTCAAAAAATCATGGATAGCAGGCGTACCAACAGTCTCAGATAAAATGCATTAAAATTAAATAACGTTTACAAACACACGAGACAAAAAATTAATAGTGAATCATGTTGCCAAGTACATGGGAATTGCATCTAAAATAGCCGGAAATAAAAAAAAGTTCGGGGGGCATTAGCGGATCAAGAGATGGGGCCGTGGTGGTCAATTAACAGCTCAGTTATGTCTCCATAAAGTAATCTCAAGTGCTTGTAGAAAAAAGCAAAAACAAAAACTTTCTACGGGGGCTTACAGCGCCCCGGCCCAAATAGTCAGTTGGCCAGAGGTGGCCAAGGAGGGTTTCATCACCACTTGAGCGTGCATACCTAAAACCTTTTTTAGTATGTCAAGGGGACCTGTGGGCATAACTAGCACCCGGTTGTCGGCTTGCAGGTGTGTGCATGAGTTTTTGAGGCGCAAAATAATATTTATTACAAAAACCGCAAAAAAATTAATTCCGTGAGAATAAATTAATTTATTACAATTAAACAAAACGTTTTAAAAATGACACAGAGTGGACCAGATATATGCACGATATCATTTAAAATGTAGCTTATAATGAAATAAATCACATTTGTTAATTTATTGGATCACAACGAAACATTTGTAAACGGTTAAACCGAGTGCTTTCCCTATGCAAGTAAAATCTTTGGAATTGATCAAGGATCAGCCTATTTTTAGAACCAGTATTTTAGGGTGATAGTTATATACCTTATACTGTGCAGTCAAAAGCAAAATAATATTAAATTCGATAGTATATAACACATGACACCTGGGAGAATGCATATATGTAGGCCTATGCAAATACATATAAAATAGTTGCATAGAACTAAAGTTAGGGAGAATACATAAGTATACATAATTATCATAAAGATAGATACTGTGGCGTCAGCTTTTAAAAACAAATACATTTTCAAAGCCGATTGTGCTTCACAAACCAATAAAATATGATTAACTAGTGGCTCATAGTTTGTCACTTCAAGTATGAAACACAGCAACCCATCTGACGTCTAGCACAACTACACCGGGAATTAATACATTTGCTTGCAGTACGCAAGTGGACATAGCTCTGGGCATAAAGTAGGCATTAGGATATTGGGATAGTGGTGGATTCAGCAATTGAAGCCAATTTGTTTACTTTAATTTCTAATACACTCCACAGCTGGCAGTCATCCTCTTATGTGCTTTACGGGGTCCAGGGTCATGCTCCTCCACAAAAATGTCAAAATCTAAGGCTTGCAATGGTGCTTTCTGGAGCATATAAAAGCCCAAATAAGTAGTTTTTTCGGGGGATACTGAAGAGACGGCGCCGCCTGGATCAGCTACTGATGGGTTGCAGAATTTGATTGGGCTGATAATCATATTCTTCTGGAGATGATATACCAACGAGAGCAACATGGGCACAGCACAGACCCTACTAAATAATTGTTTCGGGTAAGTCGTCCTTTGTGGGTGTTTTTTCTAAGATCTGTTGTTTTTTACCAGTTGATGATAAAGGGATAGTATAGTTTGATCACAAAATGCTGCACTTCTTTTAATAATAAATAGTATATGAGTGAAGTTAACAGATCTGTGCCACGATATGTCCTGAATGTATCAGGATAATACATTATGTCAGTAGATCTACATGCATATATAGTACAGTACTATAGTCTACAGAGACGATATTATAGAAGCATAAAGTTACAACTTAATGGAAAAATATGGCATCACAATGTAGGGACATGACATTATAATGTCACTACATGATGGTATAATCTTGTCATAAACCTTGAAATTTTATTTTATGGCATGATAGTATCGATATATGATAAATATAGTAGGGCCTACCATGATATGGAATTTAATGACAATATATGGCAATAAAATGTCGATATGCCAACATTTAAAAGTATAATGAAATCTTAATGTTTTCATACCCCAGTATGACACTCAAATGGTGGGATATTCCACATTATGTCATGCAATCATGGGATGGAGCACTACAGTGTCAGGATGTGGTACTTTAATAAATGAATAATACTATAATATTGCAATAGCTGTAGTGTAAAAATATTACATCCACATCATTATATATGGTATTAAATGTTATCAGCATACTGTCACAATAGGATGCTATATTTTCAGAATATGAAGTTATAGTATTAAGATATGATACTAATTCCCCGCAACATGTTATTATAATGTATATATATATATGACATTAGCTAGTCGATATATGACATTTTGTTTAACTGGATATGACAGTGTGAGTTCTGGTGATAAAATTATATGTGGAGATATTGTATTCAACATCACCATATAATATCAGAATATGGTTTTATAAAGTGTGAATATAGAAATATAATTGGCAATACAGTAGTGAGTAGAACCTGCTGTGAGCACCCGCTCTTAGGAGCAGCCAGCCTCTTATGCGAAGCCACTTGGCCATTCTCAAAGCATTTTGTATACAAGGGAACCTCCTATGTGCAGCCACATATAATAAAAGGCCACTTTAACTATGTCGCAAGGGTGGCGTGATCAAGATCTGCTGAAGGCAGGTCGAAACGTTGCAATTACAATTGTTTCACACTAAGTTCCAAAGTGAGTAACATTTAACCACAGATCTGACATTTTAGTATCCTAGATCAAAGCCATGATAATGGCATGATGTTGCTGTATTATGAACATACGTGACACTTAAATATCCGCATATGTTATTATATAATGTGAGATATTAGTAATATAATTGAGGGATGTATTGCATAATATAATGTTCTATATCAGACTTGCTATAGTGTGGAAATATGGTATTGTAATATCAGGATAATATGTTATGTAAATATCAGAACGTCACTTTAATGCGACGATATGGCATTATAATTATATTATATGTTCACATATATATATAACCCTCATGGCTTTAATGTAGAATAGATATAAGATGACACTAAGGTCATTTAAGGGTCATTTTAAGGTCAAACAAACTTTGTCTTCTTGGGTGGCTACCAAGGATTCGCATTGTTACGAACAAAATAATGGTTCATTTTTGTCTCCGAAAGTAAAGGGTTTCTGCCTTTAAAAACCATGTTCAGGTACGGATTATTAGAGTGTTTTATTCATTTTAACTGTTTTTTTGGGGCTCAGTAGGTGATTTCGAAGACGATCTATAGAAATAAAAAAATGTTTATTCTAAAATAAATAAGGGACAAAAAGGAGCTAGATTATACGCATATTTGTCATATTTTCAAATTGAAGAGTTTGAATGGTATGCTTAAATACAAAGTTAAAATGTTCTTTTACTACTCCTCTTTTGGATGGCATCATGCACTAGTGGGCTAACCCACATTTTGACGATTTTGAGAAAAAATCGCGCAGCAACATGAAGTACAGGATAAAACGAATAAATACAAACTAACACAAAAAGAAAACAGAATCAGTGACTAAATGGTCTAACACTGAATGTGTATATTGATCAAGTTTTTGCTATCAATGACATATATTTGCATTGTTTTTTAATGTGGGTTAGCCCACTTGTGCATGATGCCATCCTTTTGATCCTTGATAAAAAATATTGTTTCCAAGTATATTATAATAAAGCCATATAACCTCCACATTATTTTTTATTTTTAATTAGTTTTTTTTCTGTCTATAATAATGTTGATAAATGGTAAAATTGACAATGTAAGGGTGAATTTGGCGGCCATTTTGAAAATACTTTGTAGCTCTAGATCACATAATATTGTTCTAAAGTATATTAGAGTAAAGCCATAATACATCCCGATTGTTTTTTTATTTTTAATTGAGTGTTTTCTGTCCATAATAATGTTGATTGACTGGTAAAATTGACAATTTAAGGGTGAATTTGGCGGCCATTTTGAAAATACTCTGTACCTCTAGAGCAAGGTTATAGGTATGCACAGAAAAGTCGACACGAAAACCTTAAATAAGCTCTTTTCCGATTCCTGGCCAACTGACTAAAACCCCTGGCTGCTAGATTCGGCCCGCTGCGCTCGCCTTATATTAACAATCATACGCACATTAAGCTGCACCTCTAACCAAACACTGATAAAAACATGATGGTCTACATCACTCCGGCGGGTTGTCATTTTGTAACCCCCCTGGTTAGAAGTTCTGGATATACGGCCCTGAGACTTGCGATGTATGATACGTCTCATATATATAAGAGTGAAAATCACTGCACAGAATGTGAGAACTCACGTTACAAACCATTGTAACTTAAGCCTTCGTGGCCTCAGCGTGCAAAGCCAAAATACAGTATCTGCTTACTTTAAAAGTAAGCATTTAAGCCTACTGCATGCCTTTTGGCTTTGCAGAGCAGTGATTAGCAATATAATGATATTTATGGTGATATAACAGATAGGCTTCCCTTTGTTTTTTGGCTGCAGATGCCAGTGTTTTACTCCTTTAACCCTTCCAAACCTGAATTTACCATTGTGATCTTCATCCACTACAAGCCGCGGATTGCTGTCGCAATTCTCGACTTGTGGTGGATGAAGATGATTTGATGTGGTTTAAAACGTAAAGAAAATCACCATGTATTGGTAAATCAGTTTCATGGAAATCTGCATTATAAAACCCTGGGTTTTAGGACAATTAAATCTGTTTTCAGGGATGTAGAATGCTGCTTTAATGCATCGTGAGGGATCAAAGGGTTAAAGAAGCGGAGTCGTCTCGATATCCTCAGTGATCAAAGCTACACACGTTAACGATGGGAATGTGCTATAACATCATTGATTCACTTTCCTTCGGGATTTTTCAGGGACAATAATCAATAACCCGCCATCGATTTAGTCGGACCATTTCGTCCACTTGATATTCTGGGCAAATGTCCAGGGCCTCTCCAGGCATTCGGGGATAACCGTTTCACATTGGGCGCCGGACTTTGCAGGGAACTTAGCGGCGGTTGATTGGCTTCGTCCATTAACCGTGCGAGCCTCGTGAACCCCACGGATCGTATCAGAAACGCACTGAGAAACCATTATACACTAAATCTCAGCTCACAGCTGCCCGCTCGTGTCCAGTCTGTAGTGTCGTGTCCGAGTCTGTATGCAATACAAAACTGACAATATTGATACAATATAATATGCACGTTCTCTTACGCGATCGACGTGAAATAAAACCTAAAGGGATCCAACATTCGCAGATATTATCGTACCAATCATCTGGTAGCAAACAAACGCATAATCTACTGTTAACCCTGCGAAATTGGTGAAGGAAGAGGTATGCTTTCTCATTGCATTTATGCACCACATTATATAAAATATTATAATAGCGGCCTATTGTTTTTTCCATCAAATATTATGCTTTATTATTATTCAACAGAATCAGGAATAATCATTCACATTGAGATTAAATGTGACTGAAAATGAGAGTAAATCGTCCCCTTAGATATGAAAGGGGTGTGTCTGCCACTTTGTAAAGTGGCAGACACACCCTTTCATAACTAAGGGGATGAAATAGCTTGGTGTTGAGATGGTTAAACATGAATGTGATGACATGTATTGCTTTTTGCATCGTTGAATGGGGGGTCGACTCTGCCGCCAGTGAAATGTTTTATGCTTCCCATCATTCCGATGACACATATTCGCATCGGGAGTGACGCATAAGAGAAAACTATACTGCTCCGCAAATGCAAAACGCAGCAAGTGCCCACTTTAAAAGTAAGCAGCTATTGCATTTTGGCTTTGGACGGCAGTATAGGAGAGTCTACGTCTAGCTGACTGATATTTTATTTATTGCGACACGACACATTGCCCCAATGTTTGATCAATGTCGGCCCACCGTCTGCGACGCTGGCCCAACATTAATCAAACATTGGGACAATAGCTGGTGTCCGCTTGGATATTACTCCGAGTGCTGCAGATATAATACGTGCAGAGAAAACAGAAAGAGAAAAGTATTCAATTCGTCTTTCTTTTTCCCTTTAACAATATTGCCTAAGATCACTGCGTCAGTGGTCCTGGTATTTACGGCAATCTCACTCACGCAGAATCGATTTTATGCCAAGGAATATTAATAAATCATGATGTTTTGCGGAGGAAAAATCACGCATCACTATAATGCCGTGCTGTTCGGCACGATGCGTTGGATACATCTCGGTGTGTTTGAACATGTTGTCATTATTTTTCATAGGTACACGATTAAAGGCCCGTACCCAGGCAAATGACATGTCTTTGTTTTTGTATCTTTTTCGGGTGTTTGAATGAGTGAAAGCAACATTCCCATAGATTACAACTTTTAGAAACATCCGTTGGCAACGTAATCAGGTTTCGAAAAGATGAACTATGACAAAATGTCGGTCATGACATTTTTGTCTTTTAGATCCATCCGTTTTTCAATGCAATGTTTTCCATGCCATGTTTGACAGGAAAGTTGTATCGAGTCAACGATTTGATTATTTCCTTCTAAAGATAATATTTTTTATAATTTATTAGCCGTAATCTATGACAAAAAGTTCTTAACTCGTATTAGGATAAGTATATAAAGTATCAGATGTATCACATCGTCAAAGACGTTGCTAGTTTAATTACAATGTCATCGGGAAAACGCAGTTTAACGGCGCTTTCCCAACGGAAAATTGACATATTTTACATCTTTGCGGGACATCGTGAAAATTGCCAAAATACACAGGTGATATTCATGGGATGTTCGTGGCTGGTGTAGTGACAAAAAAGTATTTTCCTCAGTGTTGATCCTTTCAAAGAAAAAGCAAATCAACATCCGAACCTTCATCTAGATCTACGGCAGCTTGGTCAAAGCCAATCTAAAAAAGAGATGTTTTTTTTATTAATTGTATGAACGTTCCGAAATACACACTTATCGGGTACATATCTCTTTCAAATGGAGGGTGGAGAAAGATAATATAGATTTACAATGCTATAAGCCTATATGTAACACAGTTTTAAACTTCGAGGTTTTTTAACCTGGGTATAGGCCTTTAAAATAAATACATCGAGACCAATACATGTATAGGCCTACAACTTCTTTATACATTAACCCATTGAGTCACAGCTAGCGCCCAATACATAAATAGTAAAGCACAAGTCAATAGACTTGACGTCACACACGACGTATAAAGAGAGAGCACTTGTGACGTTATCAATTATCTTTTATCGTCGCACCCCAAAAAATTAAATTTGGCATAAACCCGCTGGCGTACGCTTCCGTACATGAACATGGTGATATTTTGTGAAAAAAAAATATAAAAAAATTGAAAAAAAATTGGACAATTTTTTTTACAATTTATTTTTTCCCCAAAAAAAATTGTCACACTTCTGAATATGGACAGAAGATTATTGCCTGTAATAAACACATGTGTTGAATTATTGTGCAGTGGAGAATGAAATTATGCGAAATAAGCGTATTTGTCATGGTTACGAGGGATTCGCTGCCATGGTAACAAACATTGCCATATGGATACCAAATAATTCGGTAAATCAAGTATTTGTATATTCCTAATATAATAGGAATGCTAAATATTGTCGCTTTATCTACCCCAGTGACAGAGTAGCACTTAGAAGAGTATGCTAACATTATATTTTGCATACAAATTTGCCAAAATAATGATGTGACTCAAATGGTTATTCTTTTCAGCGCGCGGATCGAATTTAGACGTTTAAATACGGTCCATGCATAACCTGAGTATTCAAATGAACCTGACTAAGACATTTATGATTATTTCAAATTGAAAAAAAGCACCTTTGGTATCCATGGTTTACACACACAAATATTTAAGCGTTCTAGGGGTTACAACTCTGCTCTGCAAAGGCAAAAGGCAGTATCTGGTTACTTGTAAAGTAAGCAGATACTGCCTTTTGCCTTTGCACGGCAGAACTGACGTCTCAACCAAATTCTGAAAATATAAATTATTATTGTTATTACATGAATTTCTGAGATGACAACAATTTTGAAATTTTCCAGTCAACGTTATTTTAAGCAATGATACATTGCTTAACCCTTTGAGCTCCCTGGTTGTATCAACTCACCATGTGGCGTATTTTGAGAAATTGATTAACTCATCAAAATAACGAGGTTATTCATTTTCAATGTGAGGTGAAAATTGCTCCAGCATTTTAAACCTCAAAATGAATAAAAACTAATAGTAAATAGGTGCATGCGAACAGAGTTAATCCACTTTCTAAGAATTGTATGATTTAATTTTGTCAGAAGCCATGACTTTTACTGTCAATAAATTTCCTGTCCGTCTGGTCAGAGGTCTGAAACCGGAAATATGGTGGGTTGTGCTGGCTACTTAGGCCTGCATAGCCTACAATAGCCATAATGTATTGACTATAGACATGGACTTGGCATTGATTTTAGATTAATTTGTTAAAGGGACTGGCCCAGGCTAAAATCATAAAAAAATCGGTGATTTTATTTCGGGTTCTTAATATGACCATATGATGTAAACATGTACATAGACTAGAACTGCATTTTTTTATAATTTTTGTGCTGCGCATTCACCAGTTAGACTAGATATAGAGACGAAATTCCCGCATTTCCTATTTTTGACATGGTTATCAATAATTAGAAATCAGGAATTTCGTCTCTATATCTAGCCTAACTGGTGAATGCGCAACACAAAAATTATAAAAATTTGCAGTTTTAGTCTATGTACATGTTTACATCATATGGTCATATTAAAAACCCGAAATAAAATCACCGATTTTTTGGTGATTTTATCCTGGGCCAGTCCCTTTAATCGGAAGCTTTATAATTAATTATACAGTATACTATAAATGTAGTATCCTAAAATAAAAGGCTACATAGTATCTTTACCAGCATTTATTTTCTCAAAATACATTGACGAACGGCCATTCGCGGTGCGAACATTTCTCACAGCATTATTTATGCAAGAATTTTTTTTTGTGATTACATTGCGGTAACCAGGGACCGACAGTGTTATACATCGTGATCGATTATCTGCTGTACCAGTTGAGAGAATGGCGCTTTAATGTTGGGCCACCGTCTACGACGTTGGCCCAACATAAAAGCGCTATTGGTTCAACGTTTCGTTTTTGCTGGAATGTCAAGGCATCTATGGCTGGCGAGAATGATAAATGAGTTTATTGTGTATCGTGATTAAGAGAACACTGTCTTGATATACTTCGCGGGACAGCCCTGTCAAATCGTCCTTGCTGCGTATCGCCATGATGACAATAGCCCAGCCCGTTGCTATAATAACCGAGCAGACACGACGTTGAATAAAATGTTGGTTTAGTGTTGGTTCAGCGTCGTAGACGATTGATCAACGTTAAAACAACATTTATTCAACGTCTTGTGTCTGCTGGGAAGACACAAGACCCTTTAACAAATAATCACGTTTTATTGGTCGATTAAATCAGTGGTATTGGGACGGAAATTGTTTTTTCATTATCAAGACTTGCAAACGTTTGGTCTCGTATTGAACAAATAAGAGTATTATTAACCGATATATGTCAGAAAAGTCAAGTTCGACATATAACGTTAGTGATTGCTGATCCCCAGTTTTAATTCATTCCCTTTATTCCCCTCACTTTTTTAATTGTGTCAGGTTTGAATAAATAATAATATTTAGTGTTGTTACTTGGGATGATTATTTCTAATGACTGTTGATTATTTCTAATGACTGTTTATAAACAACTTCATTTTTTTGTCATTATGATATCAACAAAACGTAGGTGGTTATAACATATTTCATTAGTGTCGGCAGTTTTCTGTCTGCGATTTTCTTTGGGCCGGACTTTATACACGAGAAATGAATGCTTCCATTATACTATATTATGCAACTTTGAGTGGGTGAAAATTTGAGTAACAACTTCTTGGCTCATCGTTCACCAACGTTTGGATATCATATCTCTTTTATACCGTCCCAGTAAACACAAAGCATTTATATAACATTGTATAAATGTTATATAAATGTTTTGTGTTTGCTGGGTTACCAGGTACTTGTGTTTGTATTCATAAATATAGGCTATTGTTAGATAAACTATAAAAAAAAATGCTACACCCGGAACACAACATTTTTAACAATCACCACAATCGTTATGAACAAATAAGTCAGAAGATTAATCTGTGCTGGATTTGACACTCTTCTAGAAGTTATGTACCATACGCATAATTAACAATAAAATGTATTTACTAACACACGGCAGAAACCGTCACAATAAGGTCGCTCCGCGCTTTCCTTTGATATATCTACACTTTATTTTATAAATCAGGTCATATAATATACAACATGACATAAAGCTGTCAGACGTATTTATAGAAGCTCTCCTCGATCACACCGTCAATTAGTTTACCAGATAACAGAGGATCCCTAAATTATTTACAGATTGATACAAGAGTCCTTAAATGTATTCACTCTCTAATAAAACCAAATAGTCAACATATGTGTCAAATTTGCAATTAATAGTAGTTGTTCTCCAAAGTGTAATAACATATATATTTACAACATATTAAAATATGTTATTACACCACATGTTACACCACACTGACATTGCCAGATTTACATAATTGTTCACAAAATTAAGCGTATGTACCATAAAAAATATATGAATAAGGAAAAATGCTATTGTACAATTCCCAAAATAATCAATATTTTTTCGTGATTTCAGAGTACTATTTTTATTTAAAGAAAATTGTCATTTTCATTGGACTATATTACATGTGAAAACCATGTATAATCATGATAACTTTGCTGTGCGATTTTCTTTTTGTGTAGGTTATACTATGTAATACTATTATGTACTACGGGTACAAAATAAATCTGCATTATTATATACAGTCAACTCGAGGTGAGAATTGCGACAGCAATACCTCGTCGCAAAAGACACAAAACCGTTATGTAAATGTCAAGAGACTTTACATAGCTATATTTTATCATGTTCATAGGGTCTAGCAAATATCTATGAAACAGGAAAAGTAATTAAAGAAATCATAAAAAACGTTTGTATAGTGTTATGTATGTTTAAAAATATTTACAAGTTTTGAAAACGCTTTTTATGATATATTTCGTCTAACATAAAAACATGTTTCATAGATATTATTCTAAACCCTACGAATAATACTTGAAAGTTTTTTCACGCGACTTTCTCAAAATGGTAGAAAAATGATTAGGACATGTTTGTTGGGTAGCTGTGTAAGCAAGTATAAAAAGAACTTGTTGTGTTGGGAGGGGGGGTTACATTTATGGTTGTGAAATCCTGGAGTAGGACACGAACATATTTTAGAGAAAACCTGATGATTTATCCTATTTGTGATAGCATTAATGCAATCGAGGTCACCTTTTCTGACAGTGAGACATGCAGGTATCTCACATAGTGTCCCCTCATAGTCTGAGGCTAGTGAAACTCTATATATGGATTAACTTATCCTATATAGGACATTAATTCTTACCGCCCTGACATAATCCACTTATCCATGCATTATTAATCCCCGCACATAATATCCTTCATGTCTGGAGCGGTCACACGAATCCATATATCGCCTGACCCGCTTATGTGCCGCCTAAATAGCTTAATATGGTGGTGGTGGGTGATGATGGAAAGCTGTGTCGCTCCAATATCAGGTATGGTTTAAATAGCCTGATGATCACTCACACTTTGCGTCGTGTTGTAATTAGTATGCAGGTAGTGCACTTACACAGTTTATTAACACGTAAATTAGTACAAATTATTCGTATTGTATTGTATGGCTTATCATAGTAAGACTGTTAGTGGGCTACACCCAGTCAACGATGGGCTTATCATAGTAATACAATAACAAATGACGTACAAAATCAAATTACATGTGCAAATAGGAAAACGAGATTACAGTTTATTAAATATAATATAGATACCTTATATATGTATCTATTCAACAATACGAAGCATCAAAGGTATAGTTTATTGAATTTAGTCCCCATTTATACAATCTGATCATGCAGATTGGCTAAACTGGGCCCGAAAAAACTTGTGACGATAATGCACGATGGTAGGCCGAATTGTGTCAGAATTATCATGCAACATGACACGTTATAACACCTTTCTCAATCAGATCTTGGCCTTAAAAGAAAACGAAACACAAATCAGATCTGAATTAGGAATTAATTCAACGGAATGGAATATCACTCGATATTATGCACTTTTATGTCCAGCAATTAATTACAGGGAGTGCTGTGAATATTTAAATAACTTACCATTGTCTTTCCACATTTTGACGACTTGTGATATTGTTTTCTTCTGAATAAGTATTTGTGGATGGACGTCAGGCATGCGTGTGATATCTTCCTAATTATCATTTTCACTATATTTTACTACTATATTATTCTGGATGTGAGGGCGATGGCCACCTGTATTAGCTAATATATATAGTACATAACAATAATATACATAAACATTTTTGCATTTACATGTATGATTGCAAATATTTTTGTAGATAAAGCCTAATAAATACATAAATAAATAAATATGTACATTTACATTAGATAGAATACGATAAGTCTTTATAACATTTACCTTTTACTCTGACCTAATAGATTTTTTCAATTTAGAGATTGTTCCGTGATAATCAAATTTGTTGCACTTGATATTCAAAACAACAATACCTTTATTTTTGTCTGGATTGCCCTTTACTATATGATTAAAGTTAGCTCTAAGCCATTAAAAGGTATATTATAACTTGTGAAAAAACAAGGCTTTTATTTATGGAACAAAATAACCCTGCATGAAACTATTCGGGCGATACATTTGAGGCAGCATCTCATCTGAACAAAGGCTGGTTTATTGCTGGTCCAGCGTCCTAGACGGTGGATCAGCATTAAACCAGCATTGGTTCACCGTCTTGTGTTTGCTGAGTCAGTGGGATGTGTGGCAACGTGAGAGAGGACATGTGCCGAAGCTGCGTATCAATCAATCTGCCGACAGACACGTCGACAAACAACTTCTTCACCGGGGGTAATTTCGCAGGATTTGAGTTGCCCCCAATCTTTGTCTTCGGACCACTGCAGTGACCGGCCAGTCTTCAGACGCCCGTCCATTGCCCGGGCCCAAGACCCCCCGAATCAATAGACTTGTACAGGGCCGAATGCGGCCGGCCAGTAGCCAGCCGGTTGTCTAGCTCCCGGATTCAGCGGCTTATCCACGCGTCCACGTTGCCTACTGATGGCCGCACTGTCTCTGATTAAAAGCACCCGTAAAAGCTTTCTTGAAAATCAAATCAGGACTCGACCTGCAGGGCGGGCCGCGGTCTTGCGCTTGGTCTACAGGAGATTGTGTCCATCTGGCTCGCTGGCCCTGCTCCACGACAACAAAGCCTCAGCGGTTGTCAAAGGCCAGGCTGGACTTGGCAGTAAACACCAGACGCTGATGAGATTCTGGTTTAATGTTAGGCCAGCGTCACAGACGCTGGTCTAACATTAAACCGACATTGTATCTCGTTTTTGTGGGGATCGCAGCTTCCGGCTGTGTGCCCCAGCTTCTCCCGCCACACACAGACATCTCTCGTCCACCACGCAGAAGACACTATTGCGAACGGTGCGGCCTGGCGGCTCGGCGAATTAATTGGAATATGAATCATTGGTCTGTTTTTATGTGGCCGACTGCGGCTTTGTATTGGTGCCTAGCAGGCTTCTGGCAGACAAACCAGAACGCGGCGGGCAATAGGCACTCAGTCGGCTTATTACATGGTCGCCGGCCGGTTGTCTCATCCCCGCATTAGCTCCATTCTGCGGCCGACAAAGCCACGTGAACAGCGCGGGCCAGAAACATCACAAGTGACATCACCACAGAGGACATTAGAACGTCTAGTTCCCATTGATTCATTCGCAGCTTGATGGTGCTTCGCTGACAGTACTCCTTGATGCGTCACAATGAACCGGTGACAGCATTCATTTATCTTCTTTATACTGCGAACATCCATTCTGGAAGACGCATAGCTTGCAGAAGGATACATCATGGTAAGGTCAAACAAATTGTAAGCAAATTGTCTGAGACCTTAATGGGGGTGTAGGCCTATGTGTAGAATGATACAGCTATATTAACATGTCTTCTATTGACGGTATCCTGTTTTCTAGTTATTAAAGACATATTATATGTTATAAAAATAGGGCCTATTACACGTTTGACCTATTTATATTTACGTGATCTAGAAGTCACCGTAGTAACGTATAACAGCAGAAATTATTATTAAAATTATTAACACAACTTGCATAAAATAAAACAATTTATTGCCTTGCTAAATATTCAATTTATACTTCGTAGTCATTATTTATTTGTACACGCAACTTACTTTTGCATAGTTTAATAAGAACCATATCCACAATTTCGTACCATTACGGAATATTATAGCTTGCGCAAATAAAAGATATAATCAAAGGATCAACAAAACACACATCATTTAGTTGTCTTTATCATGTATTTGTGATTTCAGATTTACGTGTAGGAGTATATAATTATATCACAGTAAAAACGAATGTTTGGCACAACGCTGGAGTAACATAGTGCGACGCTGGCACAAGGTGGAGTCATAATTGTCTTTTTGGCTAGATGCCTAAAGTGGAGACGGGGACGTTTAGGCTTGGCTAAATGATTTAATTTGTTGATCCGCGGAGAAATGTGACGCTAAACCGGGGATAACGTCAATATTTGCGCCAATACTGTCTGTCCTGTCTTGCTGCCAAGTGGCTATGGATTACTTGTCACTTGTACACTAGGAAGCTGTCCAGCCAAGATGCGGCTCAAGAAATATATGCCCATCATCTATTTGTATCTGGCCTGCGTGTGTGCCCTCCTTCTGGTGTTACACTACACCACTGAACCAGGTAGCAACCATGGAATGCACGCGGAATCCAGATTCGTCAGCTGTGTGCACTCCAACCGAGGAGGCAATGTCAGCAATGTGGACTGCGCGAGATATAAACACAAGAGCGGCGGCGGGGCCAAGGACGAAAAAACATTCTTGACAAATAGCTCTGTGGATGCTCAAGTTGGGAGTCGAAAACAGCTCCAAGTTCCACGTGTGGTGCACGTGTTATGGCTCTACTCTAATGTGACCAAGCTGAGGTTCCACCAGGTTGTCAGCTTGATGAGCGTACAGCAGCACATAAGACCTGATCGCATCTTACTCTGGCATACCAGTAGACCAGGTGGTCCTTGGTGGCCCTTCTTGTTGAGGGTGTGTCCTTCACTCCTGGCGTTGAAGCTTCCGTCAGGTCCACCAACCAGCATATACGGTCATTCAGTCACAAAGCCCGAGCACCAGGCGGACATCATACGAATCCAGCTGCTGCTCCAATATGGTGGAATCTACCTGGATCTTGATGTAATTGTTTTAAAATCGTTTGATTCACTGTTACACCACGATGTCACGATGGGAGCAGAGACTCCTAATTTGCTGGGCAGCGGTGTGATCCTTGCGAAGCGTAACAGTACCTTCCTTCGCATCTGGTTAGATAAATACAAACAGTTTGACGACAGCCGATGGAACTATTTGTCAGGTGTGGTGCCCATGGAGCTGGCAAGAATTCGACCCGACCTCATCCACATCGAATGGTTCTCTTTGAATAGGCCCAACTGGGACGAGCGTACGTGGCTGTACACTGAAGGCAAGTTATGGGATTGGTCTGAGAACCTGGCTGTACACCTGTGGTACAGGGAACATGGTGTGGAATACGATCCAGCCAGTATCCGTGCCTTGAACACTACCATGGGGGAGCTGTTCAGGTACGTCTATTATGGAAATAGCAGTATTCTGCCAAGGGATGATACACAGCAGACCAGATAGCACCAAGGATAATATTATTTTGAGATGACTGCCATTGGTGTTTTATATTGCTTAGAAGCTTGAAATAACACTAAAATGAAACTAATTTAACCATGTTATATAATAGTATAATCATTATGTGATATAACCACTAAACCACCCCAACCCTGATAGCAATGCTGGCCAGGGCTATATTGAGATCACCATTTAGCTAAACATCCAGGATTTTCTCCGGAAAATTATTTTCATTGATTGGTCAGTTGAAATGATACATGACTGTATTAATATATCTATTTACAGTCGACAACAATACCTTTTCTGTATATATAACTGCCGATATATTTAATAATTATTTGCGGTTTCGTTTAATACGGTTTTTATGCTTTCCATCATATCATCTGGGACAAGGTAACATATCCGATCGTTTTTTAATGTATTTATTATACTGGACGAGCACATACCGTGATACCTCACAAATTTCTTTTGGCAAAGCACAAAAATATGGAATTTGTATTTAATCAATTGTATTTAAGCTTTGTTCATTTCAATGTCTGTTCAATTTATATATATTCTATAGGTGGTGTAACGACCAGGATGCTTTCTGGGTATATCCTCATCCCGTTAATGGTTCACATTAACTAGGCCTACTACTTTAGTTTGAGTGACGAGTTCTGAATCACAATACCTTAATTTGATGAAATTAAGCCACTAGTAGGGCCTATTAGAACTTTCTCAATATGCTACGAGTAAATAGGAAATAGAACTTCCTAAAACGTATAACAGTTGGTGAAATTACTATTATCAACACTTATACATGTTAAAGATATGCATGTGCTAATATATCAAATATTGATACTTCTGCAGCCATAGTCCTGAACCAATGGGAACATTTAGGCTACTAGATGAAAAGATATCCCTAGGCCTACATAATGAAGCTCTGACAGTTAATCAGTCATTATTGCCATCGCGATCTGGTAAATTATGTTCAATAAATCCGGTATCTTATAAAAGGAGTTAAAATATTCCATCAACAAGGTAGGCTTATTCTTTTCCGTTTATTGTAGGCTTCCAAGTGCAATGTTAGTGGTGCTAAATACACATATATAGTATAAAGTTGACATCTTCGTCCACATAAGTATAGCAATAGATGTTTTTACTGCTGATGTATCGAGATGTAGGCCTACTACAAGGGTATCCTATATTCAGCCACCCACAAGCGAGTTGTAAAACGCATGGTTAAGTATGTCCACATAATAAGTACAAACTTAACGTGTTTTCTCATGTATTGCACTTTCACACATTGTATCGTTACCTGTAACGCATTGTTTAATAAATTTATATATCAGTATATGTTATATAATAAATATACCATCTGTTGCTAATAATGTGTGAATAAGATTACGATTAAGGGGGGTTTTGTACACCAAAATTTATGAGTAATTATTTGTTACAATGTAAATCTTATTACATATCAAATATGCATGAGATTACGCCACGCCAAGACAACGTACGATCCAAAGTACAAGAAACCATGGCACAGTGTTGGCTCAATTTTGAATTACAAGCGTGAACAGTGGCTCATTATCGTTAGTCCATAGAAAAATTGGTATACTGTAATGCTCTTATAGCGTGTGTAGCCAAACTACCACTAGTATCACATCTCATTATTTGTTATGTTTAGTACTATAGCTATGACAGAATACTGTATTGGGGAATGTCTACCAAGCTTTGCATTGTGATATAAATGTTCCCATAGCGATAGCCAATGTGTTGTTTATGCAAGGTGTATACACAGCTAAGTACAAAATATATCAATTTATTCCTATTGAATGGGAATGCATGCTAAATCATAATTAAGAATGAATAAAAAATGTTTGTACTAGAAATCATACGTGGTTTTCATAAACGTGTTGCGTTTTTATATTCTATAGCAGCAAGAAATCAATATATATATTCACAATATATGCTATGTAAATGAAAATGAAATGAAATGAATCGGGCTTTAGGCCACCTTTGTGCACATACAGGCTAAACTGGGCCAGGAGAACCTCCTGAGGATGGTGAGATGAATGAGAGGACACACTGTCCTCCAAACACAGGATTTGAAATTCGGGCCCTGACGGTCTGAGGCCGAGCACGCTACTTCTCGGTCACAGAAACTCCCCACAATACTGAGTTTTACACGTGGATGGGGAAGAAACATTTTTGTTTCTTTCAAACCGCCGAGACCGGGAACCGACCTCCGAGCTCCAGCGTGAAGGGCAGCGGTGCTAACCACTACCCTAGAGCCCCCGTCCTGGGTACAGGTAGACTGTACACAAGAGAGACAAGAGTCAAAAACGCTATTCAACATCGAGTTGTACTACACAATATTCTAAAACCTCTTGGAAATCACATTACATATGGCCATAATCAGTCATCGTGAGTAGCCAATCACAAATCAAATAATTTCGCGTATTTTTTACTGAATATGCTATGCACCCTAAATAAATTGTGTGCATAATGTCTTGTAGCGTTAGGCCATTATGTTTTTTCTCTGTTTTAGATGGGCGCGCATATTATATTAAGGTCGCGCATTACCAAAAAACTGTGTTTTTTTCTGCCCAGCGCGCGCATTAGATTGTTACCGATTTTTGAAAAAAAACAGTTAATTTTAAAAGATAAGAAAAAATTACAGAAAACAAGTTTATATTAGGAGATAAAAAACATTTATCCAGCCCAGCAGAGTTTTATTTTTTCTTGTTCTTTTGTCGCCCTCATTAACTTTTCCAGAAATTTGTCAAATGTTTTTTTGAAGGGGTCGACCTCATTAACTATTCCAGAAATAGGTTCAATGTTTGTTTATTCCCAAATGTTTTATTTTTGCTTGTTTTTTCGTCGCCCTCATTAACTTTTCCAGAAATTTGTCAAATGTTTTTTTTGAAGGGGTCGACCTCATTAACTGTTCCAGAAATAGGTTCAATGTTTGTTTATTTCTAAATGTTTTTTTCTGCCCTTTTTTTTAGATTTTTCTCATCTCGCGGGGGCCCTCGTACAGTGGTTAAAACTGCCTGCTTGAAGATCGCAAGCTCGAGCCCCGCTCTGGCCTTTAAGTTTCTAAAAAAAAAAACGTTTCTTCCCAGCTCACTCGTAAAGATTCAATACTGTGGGGAGCCTCCGTGACCGAGAGGTAGCTTGCTCGGCCTCAAATCGTCAGGGGTCGAATTTCGAATCCTGTGACTGAAGGGCAGTGTCATCTTATTCATCTCGCCATTTTATGTAGGTTCTCCTGGTCCAGTTTAGCCTATATGTTCACAGGAGTGGCCTAAGACCCCATACATTTCATTTTTGGCCTAGAACCACATTCATTAACTCCCTTTCTGACATAGGCATATGACATGCGTCTCTGGCGCTATCCCGACATTGAGCTTCCAGGTCTCAATTTCTTCTGTTCACTGTGTAATAGGCCCTAACATTTTTAAGAAACTGTGACAAGTGACTGCTTCGATCATTGAATTATATGTATACTTTTCAACAAGTCGCTTCTGTTGTACAACAATAAAATATATACCGTATTCGCTTTCGTTCATATACTATACCCTATGTATGATTCACCTAGATTATTTTAGATATTTTATTATGATATCGTTTATAGCATTTGCGTGTAATGTTACATCTTTATATTTCATAGGAAACTATATTCACTCTCACTGTTATTAAAACACGAATATAAGCCTACTTATGCTAGAATATTGAACACTCAGTCCTCCATATTTCGCTGTCGAAAAAAATGCAATTAAAACACAACATATTTAATGCTTAAATTTATACCGAACATTTTATTTTTCCTATTTAGCTGTCAGAAAAACGACAATTAAATACGAACATCTAATACTCAAATAATGAATAGGTCAAACTCGTTTTAAGACCGCGAACTATTATGTGATGTCTTGCTGTTAAAACACACATTGCGACACATGACCATTAGAAATATAATCGCCATCAACACCTAAGGTTAACATCTGAATCTGAATCACTAGAACCTGGAGCAAAAATTTCGTTTTGAATAAGGGAACCAACCTACGTACAGTGGAAAATAGTAATTATTTATCTGAAAATAAGGATTGCAATGGGACATGTCATGTTTAAAATAAAACAATATATTAATAAAATGGACGAGAACCACTCAAATTATAGTTCATGTATTTTTTTGTAAAATAAATACTTTTCAAATAATTCAAATATTTGCATTGCCAACTTTGTTAAAACCCACAAAAGCAATATGATTTATCAGAAAAGATGTATCACATTACTGGTAATATACGAATAATTACATGAACATAATGTGTTGCATAAATGATAACAATAGATTACAAACCTATATTTGACACACTATTTCTACGACCATCTGAACAACTTCTTTTACAGAACGTCGCGGCATCAA
Organism: Flabesymbios commensalis; assembly: GCA_964017125.1. Taxonomy (NCBI): domain Eukaryota; kingdom Metazoa; phylum Annelida; class Polychaeta; order Terebellida; family Flabelligeridae; genus Flabesymbios; species Flabesymbios commensalis. The sequence continues at coordinate 27,280,564 of OZ024903.1, forward strand.
ACATAAACAATTACCTTAAAGGATTGAGTCGAATATCTGATAACGTATAGTTGACAATTCCCACCTTCTCGCCCCAGCAGGACGGCCGGTACATTGCCTGTACTCCAATACTGACCCCAGAGGCGTACATTTAAGCAGGGCGAGTAAAGAGCAAATGCTGGCCAGAATCATGACTACGCTGTTAGAAAAAGACACAAGAACGATAAAAAATCTCAAGAAAGCGTAACCCACCAAGTAGCTCTGCTGGTTGCGGCGCTGAACACCATAAGAAGCGAATTCCACCACAGAATACTTCACAGAAGACCTCTACACCAGGGGTGCAGCAGCAGGACCAAAGCTCATCTGTTCAGGCTCAACCAGCGACAATGGTCAATAGGACAATAGCCAGGCGGGTTACCGATGGTAACCCGCCAAATTGACCAGACATCCCAAGACAGCAGAAACAGATGCAAAGCATCGCGAACTATCAGCTGTACATATTAATGTTAGTGGTCTATAATCCAGAAAGAATTGTGTGGACTTCTACGATTTTTTTTAATTAACATGATATAATAATGATGACTGAAACAAAATTAGACGAAATTGACGATCTTATATTTTCTGGCTTTAAATTAATAATAAAAAGTAGAAAATTTAAGAAAAGGGCTACTGGCGGGGTAACTGTCCTCATCAGAGAAGAGTTAAGACCTATTATCTCTGTCCAAAATATCCATGTTTGACAATCTGATTCGTCAGCTGTGTGCACTCCAACCGAGGAGGCAATGTCAGCAATGTGGACTGCGCGAGATATAAACACAAGAGCGGCGGCGGGGCCAAGGACGAAAAAACATTCTTGACAAATAGCTCTGTGGATGCTCAAGTTGGGAGTCGAAAACAGCTCCAAGTTCCACGTGTGGTGCACGTGTTATGGCTCTACTCTAATGTGACCAAGCTGAGGTTCCACCAGGTTGTCAGCTTGATGAGCGTACAGCAGCACATAAGACCTGATCGCATCTTACTCTGGCATACCAGTAGACCAGGTGGTCCTTGGTGGCCCTTCTTGTTGAGGGTGTGTCCTTCACTCCTGGCGTTGAAGCTCCCGTCAGGTCCACCAACCAGCATATACGGTCATCCAGTCACAAAGCCCGAGCACCAGGCGGACATCATACGAATCCAGCTGCTGCTCCAATATGGTGGAATCTACCTGGATCTTGATGTAATTGTTTTAAAATCGTTTGATTCACTGTTACACCACGATGTCACGATGGGAGCAGAGACTCCTAATTTGCTGGGCAGCGGTGTGATCCTTGCGAAGCGTAACAGTACCTTCCTTCGCATCTGGTTAGATAAATACAAACAGTTTGACGACAGCCGATGGAACTATTTGTCAGGTGTGGTGCCCATGGAACTGGCAAGAATTCGACCCGACCTCATCCACATCGAATGGTTCTCTTTGAATAGGCCTAACTGGGACGAGCGTACGTGGCTGTACACTGAAGGCAAGTTATGGGATTGGTCTGAGAACCTGGCTGTACACCTGTGGTACAGGGAACATGGTGTGGAATACGATCCAGCCAGTATCCGTGCCTTGAACACTACCATGGGGGAGCTGTTCAGGTACGTCTATTATGGAAATAGCAGTATTCTGCCAAGGGATGATACACAGCAGACCAGATAGCACCAAGGATAATATTATTACCTGATGACTGCCATTGGTGTTTTAAATTGCTTAGAAGCTTGAAATTACACTAAAATGGAACTAAATTAACCATGTTATATAATAGTATAATCTTATGTGATATAACCACTAAACCACCCCAACCCTGATAACAATGCTGGTCAGGGCTATGTTGAGGTCACCATTTAGCTAAACATCCAGGATTTTCTCCAGCAAATTATTTCCATTGATTAGCTAGTTGTAATAATACATGACTGTATTCATATATCTATTTACAGTCGACAACAATACCTTTTCTGTATATATAACTGCCGATATGTTTAATAATTATTTGCGGTTTCGTTTAATACGGTTTTTATGTTTTCTATCATATCATCTGGGACAAGGTAACATATCCGATCGTTTTTAAATGTATTTATTATACTGGACGAGCACATACCGTGATACCTCACAAATTTCTTTTGGCAAAGCGCAAAAATATGGAATTTGTATTCAATCAATTATATTTAAGCTTTGTTCATTTCAATGTCTGTTCAATTTATATATATTCAATAGGTGGTGTAACGACCAGGATGCTTTCTGGGTATATCCTCATCCCGTTAATGGTTCACATTAACTAGGCCTACTATCACAATACCTTAATTTGATGAAATTAAGCCACAAGTAGGGCCTATTAGAACTTTCTTAATATGCTACGAGTAAATAGGAAATAGAACTACCTAAAACGTATAACAGTTGGTGAAATTACTATTATCAAAACACTTATACATGTTAAAGATATGCATGTGCTAATATATCGAATATTGAGACTTCTGCAGCCATAGTCCTGAACCAACGGGAACATTCAGGCTACTAGATAAAAAGATATCCCTAGGCCTACATAATGAAGCTCTGACAGTTAATCAGTCATTATTGCCTTATAAAAGGAGTTAAAATATTCCATCAACAAGGTAGACTTATTCTTTTCCGTTTATTGTAGGCTTCCAAGTGCAATGTTAGTGGTGCTAAATACACATATATAGTATAAAGTCGACATCATCGTCCACATAAGTATAGCAATAGATGTTTTTACTGCTGATGTATCGAGATGTAGGCCTACTACAAGCTTGGGTATCCTATATTCAGCCACCCACAAGCGAGTTGTAAAACGCATGGTTAAGTATGTCCACATAATAAGTACAAACTTAACGTGTTTTCTCATGTATTGCACTTTCACACATTGTATCGTTACCTGTAACGCATTGTTTAATAAATTTATATATCAGTATATGCTATATAATAAATATACCATCTGTTGCTAATAATGTGTGAATAAGATTACGATTAAGGGGGGTTTTGTACACCAAAATTTATGAGTAATTATTTGTTACAATGTCAATCTTATTACATATCAAATATGCATGAGATTACGCCACGCCAAGACAACGTACGATCCAAAGTACAAGAAACCATGGCACAGTGTTGGCTCAATTTTGAATTACAAACGTGAACAGTGGCTCATTATCGTTAGTCCATAGAAAAATTGGTATACTGTAATGCTCTTATGGCGTGTGTAGCCAAACTACCACTAGTACCACATCTCATTATTTGTTATGTTTAGTACTATAGCTATGACAGAATACTGCATTGGGGAATGTCTACCAAGCTTTGCATTGTGATATAAATGTTCCCATAGCGATAGCCAATGTGTTGTTTATGCAAGGTGTATACACAGCTAAGTACAAAATATATCAATTTATTCCTATTGAATGGGAATGCATGCTAAATCATAATTAAGAATGAATAAAAAATGTTTGTACTAGAAATCATACGTGGTTTTCATAAACTTGTTGCGTTTTTATATTCTATAGCAGCAAGAAATCAATATATATATTCACAATATATGCTATGTAAATGAAAATGAAATGAGATGTATCGGGCTTTAGGCCACCTTTGTGCACATACAGACTAAACTGGGCCAGGAGAACCTCCTGAGGATTGTGAGATGAATGAGATGACACACTGTCCTCCAAACACAGGATTTGAAATTCGAGCCCTGACGGTCTGAGGCCGAGCACGCTACCTCTCGGTCACAGAAACTCCCCACAATACTGAGTTTTACACGTGGATGGGGAAGAAACATTTTTGTTTCTTTCAAACCGCCGAGACCGGGAACCGACCCCCGAACTCCAGCGTGAAGGGCAGCGGTGCTAACCACTACCCTAGAGCCCCCGTCCTGGGTACAGGTAGACTGTACACAAGAGAGACAAGAGTCAAAAACGCTATTCAACATCGAGCTGTACTACACAATATTCTAAAACCTCTTGGAAATCACGTTACATATGGCCATAATCAGTCATCGTGAGTAGCCAATCACAAATCAAATAATTTCGCGTATTTTTTACTGAATATGCTATGCACTCTAAATAAATTGTGTGCATAATGTCTTGTAGCGTTAGGCCATTATGTTTTTTCTCTGTTTTAGATGGGCGCGCGTATTATATTAAGGTCGCGCATTACCAAAAAACTGTGTTTTTTTCTGCCCAGCGCGCGCATTAGATTGTTACCGATTTCCGAAAAAAACAGTTAATTTCAAAAGATAAGAAAAAGTTACAGAAAACAAGCTTATATTAGGAGATAAAAAACATTTATCCAGCAAAGTTTTATTTTTGCTTGTTTTTTTGTCGCCCTCATTAACTTTTCCAGAAATTTGTCAAATGTTTTTTTTGAAGGGGTCTACCTCATTAACTATTCCAGAAATAGGTTCAATGTTTGTTTATTCCTAAATGTTTTATTTTTGCTTGTTTTTTCGTCGCCCTCATTAACTTTTCCAGAAATTTGTCAAATGTTTTTTTTTGAAGGGGTCGACCTCATTAACTATTCTAGAAATAGGTTCAATGTTTGTTTATTTCTAAATGTTTTTTTCTGCCCTTTTTTTAGATTTTTCTCATCTCCGTCCAGTGTTCAAAAAGCTCGCAGGGCGGGGGCTCGGTACAGTGGTTAAAGCTGCCTGCTTGGAGATCGCAAGCTCGAGCCCCGCTCTGGCCTTTAAGTTTCTAAGAAGAAAAACGTTTCTTCCCAGCTCACTCGTAAAGATTATATACTGTGGGGAGCCTCCGTGACCGAGAGGTAGCTTGCTCGGCCTCAAATCGCCAGGGGTCGAATTTCGAATCCTGTGTCTGAAGGGCAGTGGCATCTTATTCATCTCGCCATTTTATGTAGGTTCGCCTGGTCCAGTTTAGCCTATATGTTCACAGGAGTGGCCTAAGACCCCATTCATTTTATTTTTGGCCTAGAACCGCATTCATTAATTCCCTTTCTGACATAGGCATATGACATGCGTCTCTGGCGCTATCCCGACATTGAGCTTCCAGGCCTCAATTTCTTCTGTTCACTGTGTAATAGGCCCTAACATTTTTAAGAAACTGTGACAAGTGACTGCTTCGATCATTGAATTATATGTATACTTTTCAACAAGTCGCTTCTGTTGTACAACAATAAAATATATACCGTATTCGCTTTCGTTCATATACTATACCCTATGTATGATTCACCTAGATTATTTTAATATTTTATTATGATATCGTTTATAGCATTTGCGTGTAATGTTACATCTATATATTTCATAGGAAACTATATTCACTCTCACTGTTATTAAAACACGAATATAAGCCTACTTATGCTAGAATATTGAACACTCAGTCCTCCATATTTCGCTGTCGAAAAAATGCAATTAAAACACAACATATTTTATGCTTAAATTTATACTGAACATTTTATTTTTCCTATTTAGCTGTCAGAAAAACGACAATTAAATACGAACATTTAATACTCAAATAATGAATAGGTCAAACTCGTTTTAAGACCGCGAACTATTATGTGATGTCTTGCTGTCAAAACACACATTGCGACACATGGCCATTAGAAATATAATCGCCGTCAACACCTAAGGTTAACATCTGAATCTGAATCACTAGAACCTGGAGCAAAAACATCGTTTTGAATAAGGGAACCAACCTACGTACAGTGGGAAATAGTAATTATTTATCCGAAAATAAGGATTTCAATGGGACATGTTATGTTTAAAATAAAACAATATATTAATAAAATGGACGAGAACCACTCAAATTGTAGTTCATGTATTTTTTTGTAAAAATAAATCCTTTTCAAATAATTCAAATATTTGCATTGTCAACTTTGGTAAAACCCACAAAAGCAAAATGATTTATCAGAAAATATGTATCACATTACTGGTAATATACGAATAATTACATGAACATAATGTGTTGCATAAATGATAACAATAGATTACAAACCTATATTTGACACACTATTTCTACGACCATCTGAACAACTTCTTTTGCAGAACGTCGCGGCATCAAACATAAACAATTACCTTAAAGGATTGAGTCGAATATCTGATAACGTATAGTTGACAATTCCCACCTTCTCGCCCCGGCAGGACGGCCGGTACATCGCCTGTACTCCAATACTGACCCCAGAGGCGTACATTTAAGCAGGGCGAGTAAAGAGCAAATGCTGGCCAGAATCATGACTACGCTGTTAGAAAAAGACACAAAAACGATAAAAAATCTCAAGAAAGCGTAATCCACCAAGTAGCTCTGCTGGTGGCGGCGCTGAACACCATAAGAAGCGAATTCCACCACAGAATACTTCACAGAGGACCTCTACACCAGGGGTGCAGCAGCAGGACCAAAGCTCATCTGTTCAGGCTCAACCAGCGACAATGGTCAATAGGACAATAGCCAGGCGGGTTACCGATGGTAACCCGCCAAATTGACCAGACATCCCAAGACAGCAGAAACAGATGCAAAGCATCGCGAACTATCAGCTGTACATTAATGTTAGTGGTCTATAATCCAGAAAGAATTGTGTGGACTTCTACGATTTTTTTTAATTAACATGATATAATAATGATGACTGAAACAAAATTAGACGAAATTGACGATCTTACATTTTCTAGCTTTAAATTAATAATAAAAAGTAGAAAATTTAAGAAAAGGGCTACTGGCGGGGTAACTGTCCTCATCAGAGAAGAGTTAGAACCTATTATCTCTGTCCAAAATATCCATGTTTGACAATCTGGAAGAAATAATAACGTATTTACGTATTAAATACAATGATATTGACGTAGGCATTATGGGTGACCTAAACGCTACGACAGGTATAGTCTGGTGCGGTATGTCATTTTGGCCATTTCTGTTGCCAAAATTGATTTTATTGTTTTTATGGCTTCATTATGGGTCAAATAAGCCAAAAATATTGGGGTTCAATTTTTCCCGCCCCTCAACCTCGTTTTATGGCACATTCAAAATGGCCGCCATCGAAATCACATATTTGGCCATAACTTTGCCTCTAGCAAAACTAGAGTCACGATTTTGATGTCTATACCCATGTTTTCGGGTATGGGAAATCCAATAGTGCCCATACAAAATATGTATGTCTTGCAGATATTTCGATATTAAATATAAAACACATTTTTCATGCGTTCTCGGTCATTTTTTGTCGCAAATATAAAAAAAATCAAATTTTGAAATAATTATTTTGGAAGCGTTATTTAGTATGTTTTATAATATAAACAGCATATTGCTGATGGTTTCTGAATGGTAGATGTTTCGTTGATGGACCCTAAATATTCCACCAAGTAGTGATACATGTGATAGCGTAGAAACCGAGCAACTTTAATAACGATGTTTGGTACATTTCCTTAATTTGCAAATGACCATTTTGCAACAGTCACAGAGGAAAATAGTTAACTAGTGTGTCTTTTGCAAAAAAGTACACACTTTTTTGAGAAGTAGATAGGAGGGATAAAGGTCGGATCGAAATTTTAAAAAAAATACAAAATGAATACAAAATTGTGAAAAATGATCAGAATCAATCATCATGATCATTGCGATTGTGATCCATCTCATCAGCAAAATTATTGGATTTTCAGATTTGTTTTTTTTTAATTTTTAAACGATGCACAAGAAGAAAAAAATAGGGGATTTTATTTCATCACAGCCCATGAGAGATATCCCCGTTTAAATTTCAGTCATAATTTGACATATTCTCCGAGATGAGATACTGACAGGTAAATCTCCGCGTCAAGGCAATATTCTAATGAGATGCAAATAGAGTATTACCATTTAATATATAAATCTGTAACCTAATCAGGATGCTCGGCCGCGCAATGATTACAGTCTCTGTATCGCGTATACCTACAAACTCTGTTATTGCGGAATAGGTTAGAGGAGGACGGGGGCATTATCACAGCTGACATTTAACCAGATCAAAACAAGCATTCAATGGCTTGGTTCATCGAAAAGACAATGAGGTTTAGGTTCAAATTTAGTGATTTTGATTTATATATTAATATATTGACAATTTTTAAATTTCAAAAAGGCCGACTGTCGGTCACAATGACACAAGCCACATTACCTGGTTTGATTGTTATATACCCCACTGTTGCATTTGTACAGGAGTCGTCTGCAGCGCTGAGCATTTTAACTATATCTGGTACTACGGCAGTCTTATTTGTATCAATATTTGTTGAGCTCAATAACAACCCTTAGTGCAGGTGAACTAAGACATCTGACAGGAATGAACATGCTATATTTCACTTCCCACACATTTTGTTCTAATGATGGGAGGTTTGGCCATCTGATAAAGCAGGTATTGTCTCCCATTGACATGTGGTTAGCTCTCATAAGGTGTAGCTCATGTAGGTGAACATTTCCCATTCTAGATTTTTAGACAAGAATAGTTGCCGCCGTAAAGCTGGAATTATCATTAGCTGATTAGGCCAGAGGATTAGTACACTTGACATACAAAATTCGCCCATGCTTCCAAGGCTTTCGATGTACAAATTTAGAGAGGGAGAGGTAGCGCATCGATAGAATATCGGACTGCCACGTCATTCATGCACGCATCCTGGGTTTGAACCGTGCTGATCTCGCAGGGGTCTTTTAGAGAAATAACCTTGTCTATTCCCTCTCAATGTGACTAGGTGATCACAGTTGCGGCCTCGTCGAGTTCAAGCTGAAACTAGTGTGTTGACGTTAATTTACAAGCTATTTAAAATAACAATATATGTGATATAATCTGTTTACGTGTGAATCTTATTTTACTTTCACAGATCAGTTAAGAGATATTACACAAGATGCTTCATCATCACAGAAACCAACCAACTTTCAAGAGGTGTATGTGTGCTCAATATCTAGCAAAAAGTTGCATATTTGATCATCTGTGATAAGCCCATGTACAAAGCCTTCAAAAAACCTATTTCAAGAAGAAATATGCCACAATTTTCGACAAAGTTACTGAACAATATTAAAACTGATTTGCAACAAAACCGACGGTGAATGGACATACCCAAGCATATTCTGTTGTGTATAGCATTGTGACATTACAAGAAAATATTACTTTTGGATTACTCTGTTGCAGTACATATTTGATCTAATTATGCCTCAAATCACCAATTACTCAGTTGATGCATCAGTATTAGATTTAGAATTTGACAGTATTTGACCAGAATATATTATTTGGTTCAAATCACACCTGTTGAGGAATGACGCTCCTGTTAGTGTAGCCCGTGCAGAAAGAAAGTGAATTCACCTGTCCTGTAGAAATTAGTACAAGCTCAACTTATTAGAGTTTTAGACACACGACCTCTGGTCACGATAAGGTGTTCTAGAGTAACCCAGAGAGAGACATAATTTACCATAGTACCCAGTGCCCACTCCACCAAATGATAGGCCCGAGGTGGTTTTTGTATTACTCTTTTGTCATGAAGCATCCCTTGTGTAATCACTCACACGTTATCCGTGGACTGCCAATAAAGCGGTCCTAGATCTAGGCCTATCATTGGGACATCTTACAAACTTCTGACTTCATGAGCTACTCTCATGGTTTGATAATTGTGTCACTTGCATCAATCTGCAGAAAAATCAACTCAACGGGAACCAGTTCTAAACGACTTGGTTTGGATGACAATGTACATACATAGTACTTAGTGAAAGTGTTCATCAGCAATCTTGACTTCGGCCTTTCTAGAATGACTTCTCGCAGGTTATCTAAATTTTAAACCACTTGATGTTGTGGCTTGCGGGCATTTTCACTTTCTTACCGGATAACATATTTATCTACTACTGAACATACAATATCATGAATATGCAAACACATTCAAGTGTATCTGTTAACATGACTGGATTGGTTCAAAATGTATTATGTTTTCTGTTCTCTTATTATGAAACATTATTTGTAATATTTCTTAATTTAATGATCTGTGGTGGGCTACAAGGCGTCTCATGTAAACAGACTATCCTTGATTATGCTGTCCAGTTGAAAAAATATCACGTTACCCTTTTCCTGTATTTAGATTGGAACTGATTTACTGATACCTAGCGAAACATCTTTGTGGTTGTGAGTTGCTTGTTTCTTTCGCATAAGCAAAAGAACCAAGCCATTGAATGTTTGCTGTGATCCTCTAAGGTAATGGCCCTGCCCGCCGAATTATGGCTGGAATCTATACTCTAATATCTCTTATAGGATGTGATGAATTAAAAGTTCCCCTTTTATTTGTTATTGTGCATCATTTATGGATTTAAGAGTGTTTAAGAAAAACAGGATAAAGAAATCCAATAATTTGATGGATGGGATGCTCCATAATTACCCACCAAGATTAATTCTGGTCATTTGTTTAGCAAATATGAAACATTGCTGAAACGCACAATTTGCGCACAATGTGTGCTAATTTTATTTTATTTCAAATAACATTGACCCATCCCACCCACTTCTCAAAGTTATCAAATGTGCTTTGTAAAAGACACATTACCGTCAATATGAATTATCCTCTGTGACTGTTGTAAAATGTTTAAATGAAATAAATGCATCAAACATCGTAATTGAAACTGTTCAGTTTTTACAATTGCTTTATGTCACTTTGGTCAACTATTTGGGGTCCATTAACAGAACACCCATCATTCAGAAACCATCAACAATGTACTGTTTATCATAATATGCACTAAACAACGCTCAATGTTTAAATTTTAGTTTTTTTTCGAATTCGCGAAAAAAAATTACCGAAAACGTATCAAAAATGTGTTTTATCGCTAATTTCAAAATATCTAAGAGACATCCACATTTTTTATGGGCACTATTGGATTCCTCGTACCCAAAAACATGGGTATAGACATCAAAATCGTGACTCTAGCTTTGCTAGGGCCCAAGTTATAGCCAAATATGTGATTTCGATGGCGGCCATTTTGAATGTGTCATAAAACGAGGTTGAGCGGCGGGAAAAATTGAACCCCAATATTTTTGGCTTATTTGACCCCTAATAAAGTCATAAAAACAGTAAAATCATTTTTGGCAAGAACTTTTAATTTTAGGCATTTTTCTGACATACCGCACCAGACTAGTAATGCAAGTGATGTTTTAGGAATGAGCCAAGATGAAATCGAATTAATTGATGAATATGTACCACTTGAAAACATGAATATACCAGAAAACCGAGTTAGTTTTGACAACACTGTAAATAATTATGGGACCGGATTATTAACGTTATGTAAATCACTGAATATGTTTATTGTAAATGGGCGTATGAGTAATATTGCACAGGTCGGTAGACCAACATGTAAAAATGTTAATGTAGTAAATTATGTTATTTGCATACCTAACCTGTTTTCAACAATTGTTAATTTTGAAGTGGACGATTTTAATCCCATGCTCTCTGATGTACACAATGTTGTACGCCTCACGTTAAGACGTGAAGCGCACTGTGAGCCGAACACGCATCATGACACACAACCGCCAAATTTCAATCAACATTTTGGGCGGGGGCCCTAGGGTAGTGGTTAGCACCGCTGCCTTTCACGCCAGAGTCCGGGGTTCGGTTCCCGGTCTCGGCGGTTTGAAAGTAACAAAATTGTTTCTTCCCCATCCACGTGTGAAAGTTAGTATTGTGGGGAGCCTCCGTGACCGAGAGGTAGCGTGCTCGGCCTCAGACCGCCAGGGCTCGAATTTCGAATCCTGTGTCTGGAGGACAGTGTCATCTCAATCATCTCACCATCCTCAGGAGGTTCTCCTGGCCCAGTTTAGCCTATATGTGCACAAAGGTGGCCTAAAGCCCGATTCATTTCATTTCATTTCAATCAACATAATTCTCTACCGCCGAAACCAAAATGGAAACGCGAATTAGGCAACCAATATGAGCAAACTTTAACCGAAGATGACGTAAGTGGCATGATGCGTGAACTGAACATACTGAATAGTGATACCTCACCAGTGGAGTCAGAACCTGGGGGGCAGGGGGGCGGGGGGCAATTGCCCCTCACTTTTTTTGACTGATGGGAAAAAAGTCAGTTTGTCATGACGTAAAAAATATTTTATTCGACTAGAACCGTTTGATACTTTGACATATGTTTGAAAAAGTCGCTTGAAAATAATAGCATAAAATTGAAATAATTCACCCATCCTCGCTTTCACGTACGATAGGCATATAGATTAAACTAACAGTAACATGTCAGCTGACCTCTTTCAATAGTGTTTCAAGTAGCAACAACGTTTTGCAAATGCAACATAAAAGTCATGACTAAAATGGAGAGTTTTTATGACCCAATTAAATCGGGTGTGAAGTGTGCAAAAGTCAGATCCATGATTTAAATTTTTTGAAAGGGGCACCGGGGAGTATTTACCCAAGATTTTATTGGTTAAAGTTAAGTCACGTTAGGCGACTTAATTATATGACAAAATTATTGACTTTTTCTGATTATGCCTCATTTATTTTAAGGTAAAGTGTTTTTTCCTGCAAATTCAGGTTTTGAATGAAAAAGTCCTGACTTCTATTTATCATAATATTTTATTTTTTAATCAATTTGTTTATCCCACAGATAATGATTTGATTTTTTTCAGATTTTTTAGCTTTTTTAAAATATATTTTATCAACATTTCTATGAATCCAATGAAAATCTAAACAAACTATTTTGTATACCTAAAGGACGGTTGAATATTCCGACATCATTGGGCCACATGTTGATGCCGTCGGCCCAGCGTTGGGCAGAAAAGTAGTGCTACAGGCGAATCCCCCAGGTCCTGACTATAAGACACCAAATAACGGTGACTGCTTTCATGTGCCCTGGAGTAGGCTTTAATTCCACCGTCTGACACGTGGGAATATGTGTTATAAAGGTTTGTATAAGATAAGATCAGTGTTTTGAAATGGTTTTCTCATCTTTTATTTTTAGTTGAGATCAGCAGGCTATATATTCTTTTATATAAGTTTATTTTTTTAAATTGAAATGTCAGCATAAGCTGATGTTCCAATACTGGTTATTTTTGATAAATTTCGAGAAAAATCCTTTTTTTATTATTAGTACGTACGGTTAGAGAAAATTATCTGATCTCATTACAATAATTAGGAAACTTAATTCTGTTTTGAGTATGGTGGGATGTGCCGAAGTGTGTTCTGGTAATATGTATTTTATCATTTAATTTCCGTTTTCCAATTGTGAATATTGCCTGAATAAACACAAGTATTTAAGAGCTTACAAAAACCATGTAAGGTGCTTTAAAATTAATCTGAGAAGCTCTCAGACACCAACAAATCAGATAGAAATCGCTCACACAGAAGTCACACAAATTCATTTTTGCCCCCCCCCCCCCAGTTTTAAAATAATCTGACGCCACCGCTCACCAGGGCAAACGGAGGTATAGGCCAAGAGTATTAGGTTCGATACCGGAACAAATTCATAACAAGCTGAAAATTTTAGGAAATGTTCAGAAAACTATCCCCTTTTGAGAAATTCAAGATGGCGTCCAAGATGGCCGCCAATTTCACATTTTGTCATATCTTAGGCCCAAATCATCATTAAAATGTCATTAATGAGTCTAAATATATGTTTTTTGGGGCGAGGAATTATAACAACAATATTTAAACACAAAAATAATATGTTTAATGATTTTTACATATACAACATGAAAACCATTACCCTATTGTATGTGTAAATCATATATGAACAATGTTCATTATATTACTGGTGACATAATATACCTTGGAAGGTATCAAAATCATAATCAATACACATTTTAATACTGATAAAACATATTTTTAACATTGGCACAGGCCACTTGTTATTATCTTAGATTTTAATCATCATCATCATCAGTGTTTGAACGCTCATCATTGTCATCTTCATTCAGCAAGGGTGCGGGTGCTACATTGTTGTATGTTTGACCACTACTGTTTGCTCAGTTTGCTGAAACAGTGCACACCAGTCTTTATACAGCCACACGAAACTCCACAGCCATCTGCTTTACATCCACAAAATATCATGTTAAGCAAAGTTTCTGGAGCTATGAAACGATCAGAGTCAATTGGAGAAAGTATGTCCCCCAGTTTCTATCCCCAGTCAGTTGGCTGTAAAGACCTCCCCATCCATTCCTGCACAGTGAGATATGCTCGAAACGATGGTTGTTTGGCTGCGGCACTTGTTGGTGGCAATGGTTTCAACTGGAAGGATGAAAAAGAGATGTTTTTGTGACAGCTTTTTTATAACAAATGTAGCGCAGCTCGTCTAGTGACGCACACTTAGATGCACCATATAGCTTCAAAAGAAAATTTTCACGTGCTCGTTGAATCTCCTTATGTGTGCATGCCATACTCACTTTTGTTGTGCAATAGATTAAATGGTTTACGTTTACCTATGCGGTACAGAGCAGATACTCTGTCGCATCCTGTTATGGCATGTAACACCAACATATATTCCATTGTATCACCAATAAAGGTCCGAATGTCATTTATGCTATATAGTATGAAAGGGTTCCTAGAGAATAGGTCCATGTTATGTACTGATAAGGCCACCAGCATTACCAATAAGTCCGTGTCGGTTCCTACTACAATCACAGTTTTGGGACTCAGACAAGGCAGTTGATACAATCGATGCATCTGCATAAGCTGGTGCCTGACTTGTTTGTATGCCAACGTCATTTAGTAAACCATTCAGCATCACTATGCGACGTGATTTATTGTGACTATTTGCCCAAAAGGCTGTCTGACTAGTAGTGGTTCGCATGTACTCGCCATAGTACAGTGCCATAATACTTAAATATGTAAGCAACATAGCACTGACACACTGCCCTGTAGGTAGATGGCTGTGACCAGACTACAGTCTGCAACAGATGACCTTCAACAAAATGAGCTGTATTTGGGAGGTTTGTTTGAATAAGGACAAATGACCTGAGGAGATTACCTAGGGCACTCTTGGTTGGTTTCCTCATAGCACCATCTAAGAACAGTGACGGGGGCTGTGGAGCCAGTTCATATGTTAGGAATTGTTCCATGTCAGTACTTGACTTCAGGACACAAGTGATTCTGTTGAAAAAAAGGGTTGGGTTCACAGCAGTGTTTTTCCCGCGAATGCTTACACTATTCTTATCGCCAATCGTTATTACTTTGTCACTGCGACGCAAAATTAATTTTTGTGAATGACATTCCAGTCAATTTTGCTGCAGCACTTTGAGCGATCTGAACTGCATTGTCACAGTCTGCAGAAGTGTCTGCTACAACACCAGTGGCAATTGAGACTAGTCGATCAGATTGATAGCCAGCAAATGGCGGATGTGCTTGCAGCCACTGAACAAAAACATCACAGTCTTTCTTGTCCCGAGCTTGAGTTGATGATCAAAGATGTTTGTGCTGTTCTGAAGTAGCAGAATGTACACCTGTGAACTTCTCCAATGCATCACATACCGGAACACACAGAGGCAAAGCATGTACCCATTTTGTTAATGTGCTGTCAGTGATCCCTCTACCATGTGTCATTCCACCATTGGTTTTCAGCATTCTCATCAGGTAGCCTACTGCTCAATGGTCTGGTCAGAAAGTTGCCAAACCAAAAATCATTGGTTTGGCGTATGGTAAAATATCCTTTGTCAGAGAACAATGTATACTGTTCAGGGGGCATTACATGCACAAGGCTATTCATCTGCTGCAGGTACAATCTGGCAGACTTGGCATACTGGAGATGACCTGCTGCATGAAAATGAGGTATCATTTCCTCAACGCACTCGCATGCAGTGGAGGTGAAGCTGCCAATTGCTTGTTCGCTCAGCTGTGATGAACTTTAACTCAGTAATACTTGATACACGTATTG
This sequence comes from Flabesymbios commensalis, assembly GCA_964017125.1. Lineage (NCBI taxonomy): Eukaryota > Metazoa > Annelida > Polychaeta > Terebellida > Flabelligeridae > Flabesymbios > Flabesymbios commensalis. The sequence goes on from OZ024903.1 coordinate 27,296,356, forward strand.
CACCCACAACTTCCATGTATGGCTCCCCGTGGCAGCTTTGTCCAGGCTGCGAACAAGAAGCTGTTCAATGTGTTGCAGTATTTCATTGTCAACTGTATCGGGATGTTGATCTTGTTTCACGGTGTCTTGATACAGACTGGTCATACTGTCTTTGTCTATATTGCTTTCCCAGTCTGCATCTTCTAAAAGTACATGTAGAAGGGCGGGCAAGGTCAGAATATGGGCACGCACTGCTCGAGAAAAGGCATGACCGATGAGCATATGCACCACTGAGCCTATGGCATATACTCTTTCCCAAAGGTCAACCAAGCCACTTACATTCATTATGTGCCCAATGCTGCCTAAGTAGGACATTAACATGTGGAAACCGCCAAGTCGAACCACCACTTTATCTAAGTCTCTAGAGGCAGCAACTATCTCCGTAGCTTTTTGATACAGTGGCTGATTAAATGTCACTGGGCATATAGGCCTACTGAGGTTGTGTTTTTCACATTGAGCTTGCGAAAAACACAAAGCAGTGTAGATAGTGCTGGGATTACTTGGGTCCAGCCTTATGAATGGTAAAGTCTTAATTCTTGATCTCTGATGACAGTTTTTATAAAGCCACTCCAACTCCAAGGCAGACACGGTGTTAGAATCGAAAGGTATCCTAGCATTTGAGAGCAGGAATTGGAGGCTTACAGTATGTTTTGATGGCTATTTGACCAAATGTACCAACTACGTCTGCTGAGGGTGGCTGCATTATGCGTTTCACAGGGCATTTTCCAACTTTTCCAGGTGTTGTCACATAAGCTATACCTCCCATGACATGAAATGTTGTTGTGGCTAGCTAGTGTGGCGACATTAAAATCTGCATTGTCAAATACAAATTGTGTGAAAGCTTCAAGGCCATGGAGGCTCATCAGCAGATATCTCTAATCTCTGTAGCTCTTTGTAGTCCTCGGCAAAACTGATGCTACTCAGAATATCTATCATCCCACGGGAAGTATACTTGCGATGTAAATATACTGATATGGCAAGTAGCAGTGGTTAAATGAAAGACCTTGGTCTGCAGGTGGCAATCACAGAATGTGCTATTGCAGTACATCGCCGAGTGACTACAGCAGAATTTTTGCCATTTGGGTCAAGTAACTTTATGCAGGAATAGTTTTAATGATTCTGGTATCACCGAAGACGCATTTTCAGTGTCTTTGAAGGTGGGATATTCACTAAGATTATATACTGACAAACGAATCTCATCACGAATACTCGAAGCTGCCATCTCAATGATTCTTTCATTTTCACATACCTTGCTGGCCTCTTGGTCTGCTTTCCACCTCTTTCAAAGAATCTTGTGAGTGGAGTCACGAAAACTAACTACACTGGACTTTCCAGTAAGGCTTGTTATAAATATATCATTTTTGTATCTTTCTTTTAATTTTTCTTGAAAGTATTTGAGTAAATTTACCTCACAATCAAAAAAATGTTTTTTAATGAGATTGTTGTTTACCGACATTTAATGACTATTCATTAGGCCTAAAATTAATATATTGTTGTCTAAACATTTGCTAGAAGTATCATATGCACCTTTAATATTTCGTATTTGCTTTGCCATATACAAACATACATTGTTACTGATTTTTTTACGTGAACAATAAAAAACTCATAATGTGTTTATTTAATTAATAAAATGTTGGTAAAATCAAATTCCTCGCCCCCAAAAACATATGTTTAGACTCTTTATTTACATTTCTATGATGATTTAAACCCGAGATATGACAAATTACGAGATTGGCGGCCATCTTGGACGCCATCTTAAAATTCTCAAAAGGTCCAGGGTGGATTCATGGGGAATTTTAATATGTTGTAGGGGATAGTTTTCTGAACATTTTCTGAAATTTTCAGCTTTTTATGATTTTGTTCCAGGTTTCACTCATATATACCCTAATATTCTTGGCCTAGTAAACAAAGTCGTTAGCGACGTAAATGATATGTTCAATGATGCGGCACGTAGCCTATGTATGTTTAGATCTGCCCACACACCCTCTGAGTGCAGTATAGGCCACGTGTGCGTAATGAACCCCACAAAGCCTGGTACAACCAGGATTGTGAAAATGAACGTAAAATTTTATAAAGTCACAAAAACAGACGATAAGAGACAACAATAACTTACAACAATTACGATTGCTAAAATTTCAAAGAACACTTTTAAAATTTAAATTACAGTAATGACACTCAAAACGTGAAAATTTCTGACTTTAACGACTCAGACCCTCTACTTAATGACCCTTTCACTATAGTAGAAGTACCCGGTAACTAAGTTCATAGAGAAGTTACAAAATAAAAAAAGTCCCGGAACTGACCAGATTTCAAATGAATTTCTAAAAATAATCACCAAGACAACCCACTGCTCTGTCAACTAAACTCTTTAAGGTAATATTAGCATCAGGGGTAGTACCAGAGCTGCAGTTGAGCATTGAAATGATTAAACCAATATATATATAGCTTCAGGTGACAATACAAACCCTATAACCAATTATCGTGGAATAACATTATTAACATTATTCAACTTTTTTTTCAATCTTAATAATCACAGACTAACACAATTTGTTGATAATAACAATATTATCAGGCCTAAGCAAGCAGGATTTATGGCTTGTTTTTTAACGACCGACCACATGTTTGGTATTAAAACATTATTTGACTTATATAATCATAAACGTAAAAAACTATTCTGCTGCTTTGTCGATCACAGCAAATCTTTCAACAATATATCTCTCACTAAGTTATGGCATAAGCTGCTCGAATCTAATATACCGGATTTTTTTTAGTTTAGTCCATAACATGTATAAAACAGCAAAATCTCCTTTGTCGCAATCAGTGATGTGATGACAGATAAACAAAGGTCGGTTCCACCGTCGCCGAGTCTGGCAACAGACTCGAGGGGTCTGGAAACAGACAGACAGTCCGTCGACGATATGATATAATTGGGCTGCTCTGCTTGGCAATGGATCAATGCAGGATTTTTAAGTACGAGAAGACGCGGTCGCTCGTCTTGGTTTGACCACTGTTTCCCAGCATTATTAGCATTACCATAGCGATCTGAGACTCCTCGAAGTTGAGTCTGGGGGTGTCCTGAGGAGAAGCAGAAGATACGGGGAGTTGATGGCCGGCAGATTCGTAAAGTGAGGCAATCGGCTCGGCAGTCATTGGTTCTAAGAGATACATTCGATCCTTGCCGGGGGTTAGAGAGCGATCGACAAAGTCGAAAGGCCCGGGCAGCCCCATTTCAGGCCTAGCTGTCTCAAACAAACAACAAACAAACAAACAGACTAGATGGATCTTTATTGAAATATCTTAAAGCGACTCAATCAAGCTAAAATCATAAAAAACTGGTGATTTATTTTGGCTTCTTAATATGACCATATGATGTAAACGTGTCCATAGACTAGAACTGCAAAAGTTTTTTTTTCTTTTTTGTGCTGCGCACTTACCAGTTAAGCGAGATATAGAGACGAAATTCTAGCATTTTTTTTTTTGAACAAGCATGTCCGAAATAAGAAATCATCCCATGTAGTAAGAAATGCTTCAAACTACAAATTAGACAAAGATTATCTGATCAGTTTACACAAAAATGGGCAGTAAAAATCCAGCAAAGTAGCAAATGTTTGAACTATAGAATGTTTAAATCACACTTCAAAATTGAAAAACTATTTGACAACATTAACCTACAATAACAGACGATTACTTGTGACATTCCGTTGCAAAAACCACAACCTCACAGTTGAAATAGGATGTCATAGAGGTATACTCACAGAGCAAAGAAAGTGTAACTGGTGTGAGAGTGAACTGGGAGACGAGTTTCATTATGTTTTGAATTGTTCAAATTTTAAAACTTCTTGGAACCAGCTAATCAAAAGACATCATACAATCCGCCCATCATTTTTTACATTTGATACATTAATGAATAGTTCAAATATACTAGAATTGAAAAACTTATGTATATATATCAGTAGGCCCATTGTACAAAAATCCATCAGTGCATGTATATAACAACACTGTAATATATTGTCATTACACCCACCTGGCTTTCTCTTCACATGTATGTCTGTTCATTAACAGATGATATGAATAAAGCTATTGTCTATTGTCTAGAAAAACGACGTGCACATTTTGGTGGCATTTTCATGTGTGGGTTAAGGTTCTGTTGTGCAAAACTCTTAATGGGACATTTGTGGTTTTTGGGCTGGTCCACATTTCGCTAGGCGGTGTGAAATGTTGCTTAACATTGGTTCACTTTTGGTCCATTGTCTAGGACGTCGGCCCAACACTACAGAAACATCGGGTCAATGTATTGTGCTCGACCCGCATATCCTGGCGTAACTGGTGAACGGCACCCTCCCTTCAACGGATAGACCCTCCTCCCCCCCCCCTCTGTTATTGCGCTGGCCCTAGGTGTGCCAATAGAAAGTCTGACAAGTTGGAAAGCAATCTATAGGCCTACATATTATTGAATCAGATCACGGGTCATGAATTAGAACAAATTATTTCTCCATTAAATTTGAACAAGTGAATATATAGTTGGATAAACTATTGCTACTAATCTTAACATTAACTATAGTAAGAAGTTATAAGTCGAGTTACAGTCATGGGCCTAGGATATGGTGATTTAGTCTCTTAATTGCAGCTCTCTAGTCTATGTCTGCTTTAACTGAAAATGTTGGTTTGAGAAAAAAGGTCGATTTCATGACTAAAGTTGTCTCTTCACTCACATCAGCCCTCTCTAATTGTATTCTCCCTCTCCTGCGGTCTTCGGGCGATACAAGACCCATGAGCCTCTGGAGAATACAACTAGGTCGGGCTGATATTCGGGACGATACAACTTTAGCCATGGCATAATCTATAAATATTTTATTGTTTTATAAAAATGATAATTAATGCCATTTTTTTTGACTGATGGAAAAAAAGTCAGTTTGTCATGACGTAAAAAATATTTTATTCGACTAGAACCGTTTGATACTTTGACATATGTTTGAAAAAGTCGCTTGAAAGTAATAGCATAAAAATTGAAATAATTCACCCATCCTCGCTTTCACGTACGATAGGCATATAGATTAAACTAACAGTAACATGTCAGCTGACCTCTTTCAATAGTGTTTCAAGTAGCAACAAGGTTTTTCAAATGCAACATAAAAGTCATGACTAAAATGGAAAGTTTTTATGACCCAATTAAATCGGGTGTGAAGTGTGCAAAAGTCAGAGGCAAATCCATGATTTAATTTTTTTGAAAGGGGCACCGGGGGGTATTTACCCAAGATTTTATCGGTTAAAGTTAAGTCATGTTAGGCGACTTAATTATATGACAAAATTATTGACTTTTTCTGATTATGCCTCATTTATTTTAAGGTAAAGTGCTTTTTTCCTGCAAATTGAGGTTTTGGATGAAAAAGTCCTGACTTCTATTTATCATAATATTTTATTTTTTAATCAATTAGTTTATCCCACAGCTAATGATTTGATTTTTTCAGATTTTTTAGCTTTTTTAAAATATATTTTATCAACATTTCTATGAATCCAATAAAAATCAAAACAAACTATTTTGTATACCTAAAGGACGGTTGAATGTTCCGACATCATTGGGACACATGTTGATGCCGTCGGCCCAGCGTTGGGCAGAAAAGTAGTGCTACAGGCGAATCCCCCAGGTCCTGACTATGAGACACCAAATAACGGTGACTGCTTTCATGTGCCCTGGAGTAGGCTTTAATTCCACCGTCTGACACGTGGGAATATGTGGTATAAAGGTTTGTATAAGACCTGCAGACTGTTTTGCTTACATGGCAATATACAACCTGGAAACAAAACTAGTTTAGTCTTTTTCAGTGTTTTGAAATGGTTTTCTCATCTTTTATTTTTAGTTGAGATCAGCAGGCTATAGATTCCTTTATATAAGTTTATTTTTTTATATTGAAATGTCAGCATAAGCTGATGTTCCAATACTGGTTATTTGTTGGTAAATTTCGGGAATAATCCTTTTTTTTATTAGTACGTACGGTTAGAGAAAATAATCTGATCTCATTACAATAATTAGGAAACTTAATTCTGTTTTGAGTATGGTGGGATGTGCCGAAGTGTGTTCTGGTATTATGTATTTTATCATTTAATTTCCGTTTTCCAATTGTGAATATTGCCTGAATAAACACAAGTATTTAAGAGCTTAGAAAAACTATGTAATGTGCTTTAAAATTAATCTGAGAAGCTCTCAGACACCACCAAATCAGATAGAAATCGCTCACACAGAAGTCACACAAATTCATTTTTGCCCCCCCCCCCCCCCACTTTCAAAATAATCTGACGCCACCGCTCACCAGGGCAAACGGAGGTAAACAAAGTCGTTAGCGACGTAAATGATATGTTCAATGATGCGGCACGTAGCCTATGTATGTTTAGATCTGCCCACACACCCTCTGGGTGCAGTATAGGCCACGTGTGCGTAATGAACCCCACAAAGCCTGGTACAACCAGGATTGTGAAAATAAACGTAAAATTTTCTTAAGTCACAAAAACAGACGATAAGAGACAACAATAACTTACAACAATTACGATTGCTAAAATTTCCCTAAAGGTATTCAAAGAACACTTTTAAAATTTAAATTACAGTAATGACACTCAAAACGTGAAAATATCTGACTTTAACGACTCAGACCCCCTACTTAATGACCCTTTCACTATAGAAGAAGTACCCGGTAACTAAGTTCATAACGAAGTTACAAAATAAAAAAAGTCCCGGAACTGACCAGATTTTAAATGAATTTCCAAAAATAATCACCAAGACAACCCACTGCTCTGTCAACTAAACTCTTTAAGGTAATATTAGCATCAGGGGTAGTACCAGAGCTGCAGTTGAGCATTGAAATGATTAAACCAATATATATATAGCTTCAGGTGACGATACAAACCCTATAACCAATTATCGTGGAATAACATTATTAACATTATTCAACTTTTTTTTCAATCTTAATAATCACAGACTAACACAATTTGTTGATAATAACAATATTATCAGGCCTAAGCAAGCAGGATTTAGGGCTTGTTTTTTAACGACCGACCACATGTTTGGTATTAAAACATTAATTGAGTTATACAATCATAAACGTAAAAAACTATTCTGCTGCTTTGTCGATCACAGCAAATCTTTCGACAGTATATCTCTCACTAAGTTATGGCATAAGCCGCTCGAATCTAATATACCGGATTTTTTTTAGTTTAGTCCATAACATGTATAAACCAGCAAAATCTTCTTTGTCACAATCAGTGATGTGATGACAGATAAACAAAGGTCGGTTCCGCCGTCGCCGAGTCTGGCAACAGACTCGAGGGGTCTGGAAACAGACAGACAGTCCGTCGACGATATGATATAATTGGGCTGCTCTGCTTGGCAATGGATCAATGCAGGATTTTTAAGTACGAGAAGACGCGGTCGAATTATTTCTCCATTGAATTTGAACAAGTGAATATATAGTAGGATGAACTATTGCTACTAATCTTAACCCTTTGAACACGAGATTATTATGCTACTGCGCTGTTTCTGAAACGAGATTATTTTATGACGTCATAGTTATCTCATGCAATCAAACCCGGAGATCTCCGGGCCTCGTATCTGAATGGTCTCCCTGAATCACGGAGATCTCCGGGCCTCGTCACAAACGGGTTAACATTAACTATAGTAAGAAGTTATAAGTCGAGTTACAGTCATGGGCCTGGGCTATGGTGATTTAGTCTCTTAATTGCAGCTCTCTAGTCTATGTCTGCTTTAGCTGAAAATGTTGGTTTGAGAAAAAAGGTCAATTTCATGACCAAAGTTGTCTCTTCACTCACATCAGCCCTCTCTGATTGTATTCTCCCTCTCCTGCGGTCTTCGGGCGATACAAGACCCATGAACCTCTGGAGAATACAACTAGGTCGGGCTAATATTCGGGACGATACAACTTTAGCCATGGCATAATCTATAAATACTCTATTGTTTTATAAAAATGATAATTAATGCCAACAATATCTATAATACCTGCACTAAATATAATCTATCGTTCTAATATTGATATGTAATTAATTTATTTGTAATAAATTTAAATGTTTGATTATTTGGTTAATTGATGTGGAGCAATAGACTAACTCACAAGGAATTGTATCATCTGATTTGTCGTCATGGCGGCAGAATTAACGACATGCTTTCCCACCTGACTAAATAAGATTGCATTTTGACGACATAGGAACCAAGAAAAAATGAGTGATAAATGAGATTCTTTAAAGCTTCAGATATTACCAGAAGTCACTTAAAGCTTTCCCTGAAAAAATCCGTGGGATCCTCTAAAGGAATGACTGCCCATAGCGGAGATGCGGCTTAAAGCCATGTGAGATGCTGACAATTTTTTAGAGTCAGAAACACTGAAGGTGTGAAACGTCCTATCAGAAAGGCCTCTCGTGTGGGAGAGGGGGCTAAAACTTAGCAAGTTGTAGGATGAATGTCTTATATTGGAACGGGGGCGAAACGTCTTCCACTCTATATATAGAATGGGACGAAACGTCTTCCACAGGGTGGCGAAACGTTTCTCGCGGGAGACGTCTTCAGCGGGTGAGAAACGTCTTACACAACAACTTACACTGGGTATCCCGAAGACGGGGCTGAAACGTCACAAAACCGTGTAGTAGTGCGAGCCGTCTATGTTGCGAGAAGCCATGAGGGCATTTTAAAAACCGTAGCTGATTTCTTGGATTGATTGCTCACCTGAATACCTGAATTTCTTCCAATATCACCCACTCACACATTTTGTATTATGACAATAAATTGATTTAATTATCATAAAATGAATGGTATCATACATGTAATACTGTCTGCATTGATTTGGTATTTATCCGCTCTTGAGCTGAGTTCAAGTGAGTAAGTTGACACTTTTGTCGTTATTTATAAAAAAGTGATTTACAGTTATTCTGACTGAGCGATAATAGGATGAAAGTAATTTGGTGGATGGTGTCGTCATACTGATTACTGTTATTGTATTCCTTTGCATATATAGACTAGACACATATGCGCTTCTAAGTGAAATATTGCCTTTTTCGAAGACCAAAAAAAAAGTTTTCAGATATAGTTTAGACTAGGCGCATTAGGTACATTCCAAAAAGACATTTTTATGTTTTTTTCGTGTTTTTTTTCAGAATTTTTATGTTAATTTTCTAGGTTTTTTTGCTCACTATTACTGGTAGAAATGTAGCCCTGAATACAAGTATATATTCCGCCCGAGCTGCATAGCCTTGATGCCAGCTAAAGAGAAATACCGGCTTCTGCCCCCTGAGCGCGTTACTGTGTATAGTGAGCCAGCGACTCGTTCTGTTGAGGCTGCTCACCATACTCAAATACAGCTGAAACCCAGGATATACTCTATAGGTGGATTGAAGGCTATGCAGCTCGGGTGGAATAGCCTTGTGTTCAAGGCTAGTAGAAATGTAGCCCACGGTCGATAATAGGGCTAGTTGAAATGAAGTCATTATTGTAGAATTAAATTCATTATTTGTTTAGAATGGCACTTTTATCACCTTTTCCGGGTGCTCCCATCATTAGATTTTTTGCATTTACGAAAAATGGTGCCAGCTCTCGCCTTCAATTCCATAATTGTTGTAACAAATGCTTGTAGAGGTAAGTGGAACAGGCATGCTGTGGCGCTTTCTGATATTTATTTCTACACACGTGCCATTTTTTTAATTGCAAAAATGCAAAAAATGAATATTGGCTATGTACATTAATGCCCTATGATGAAGCGATCTCGGCAACAGTTCACCATGAAATTAAATACATGTAGGTGTATAAAACAGTAGGAGCCTACTGAGTTGATATCTATGAAATATCGGTAGACCAACAGATATGAAAAAAAATAAAAGAACTGCAATTTATTTTATAATATCATATTGTCCCAGGCATGCTTGTAATTTGTTTGAGTGGTGGCCCATTGCCAGCGTCGCAAACGATGGACCAACTTAAAAACAATTAGGCCTACTAGTAGGCCTTTTGCCATGGGTCTATGTTGTGTTTGATGGCAGTGTGCGACACTAACGCTCGACCGCTCGACCCAGTCCAGTAATCCTGGCACCGGGCGAGTACACATTCTCAGGCACTGGACCTGCTGGTCGAGTATATATTCAAAGCCTTATCTGCTTATGTAACGTTACTATGCCTATACTAGTATTGTCAGCATGTCTGACCAGTGCATGGATAGTCTGCATGCAGTAGCGGTATTAAAACCGTCATTAAGCCAAGCGAAATTGGTTAGAACTCCCTGCACGTGCTAGCCTCCATCCACTCTCACGCCGCCACTGTGAACGCGCTGGCAGCAGTTGTAACTGGTGTGTTAACACAGGCTGAAACCCTATGCAGCCACGGCCCGCTTTATTGGCTTAGACAACGCAGTTACCATCACATTTCATCTTTGAATGTTCTCATTTGGGCACGACAATATCTTAATATGGTATTTGTTTTTAGACACATCAGAATAATAGAAATGCGTCGGCATACTGTATGAATGCTTTTAAAAGACGTAGGTCTAACTGAATAAATTTTGGTCTAATTTCACACAGTGTGTAAGCCTTAAGCAGACCGTCCCGATGACGTCATCTACTCTTGCCGCCCTTAGCCCGCCATTGATCAAATGGTGGTTTATCATCTCTGCAGGGACATCGTGCGCTAAACATTGGTTCAATGCTGCAACAGCTCGTCTGGGGTTGAGCACGTGTCAAGTCCTGTGTCTCTCGGCGCTACTATGGTAGAAAAAGATCCATACCTCACATATTTGGATGACCAGTGGATGCCAACTGGTAACAGTCAAAACATGAGCTAGCGCGATAAACAGATGCTTCAAATCTTACTTAATATCAAGCCTATACATTGACGTCGCATTATCGCTGAGAATTTAACAGGGGCGCTTGTAAATCTGTAAATCAGTGATCACCAGTGCAATGATTATGAACAGTCATTTCTTTTGTTGTAAGCAAAAGTATGACATGGTGTCGTCATTCTGACAGAACTCAACGATTAATTACCCAACGCACACAGGTGTTATTCAATGCTGGTACACCTGTACGACGCTGGCCCAGTGTTAAAACAAGATGTACAACAACTAGGCTACATTTAACAGTAGCATACCGCGTTTACACCCACGCTCACAACAGGCTGACCGTGGCGCAACCATGTTGACACGGCTACATGCAGCAGGCTGGTGTCGGGTAGATTTTTTCAAGCTAGCAGATTTTCTGGTAATACAGGGTACAACAAAATCGGGAGGGGGGGTGCGTTTATTAGAGAGGGGGGTGCGTTTATTAGGGATAATACGGTATATGCTTAGACGGAACGCTTACACCATCTAGAGCCAAGTACACTGCAAATTTGTTATTTATATTATTTGATTATGTGACTTCATATCATCTAAACTGACTCTTCAATGTGAAATGACAAGTGATTATTATGGTATTATGATATATGTTTGTCTTTGTTATTTTTAACTTTTATGAAAATCACAACGATTGCGTGTTGTACATCACTTGTACATAATTTGTTTGTTTTTTAAAGTCCATACCGTATCAGATTCGAGCTTACCTGGTCTAGTGACATGTCACCAGGTCTAGTGATAAACTAAGGTTACTAGACCTGCTGGTCTAGTGATACAAAATGTTAATGTCACACCCTGTGATGGGATAATCGAATATCATGTAGGGGCCTAGAACTATATTGAGATCTCTCCTGCATCTGCGACCCTGTCTGCCCCCTCCAAGATTTGACATCAAAGATTGATTACTGGCAATCAACAAGCATCTCGACCCGTGAGAAAATTATGACATTTGACAGTAGGCTATAGACCGGGGCTATACACAAACTAGTACGGGAACTAGCCCAATGCTGCTGTCAGATATCAGACGCTGGGAAAACCTTAACCCAACATTGGCATGATTAGGTTAACATCCGGCCTACACGTAGAGCATGTAGAGGCCTATTCATCACTTGCACAATGTCATGTTAGCCTATAACAATAAGTGTGGTGCGGTCTCTGGTGTAGTGAGTGGTTAAAGCCTGAAAAGTCGCTGGTTCGAACCCCACTCTGGGCCTATATGTACACATATAGGTGGCCCATAGGTGGCCTAGAAATCCATATTCAATTTAGTTCATGCGCGCTAGTGAGTTTAAATACACTTAGTCAGCAATAGACCGACTTCCAGGATGGGAGTCAGCACGGAAGATGCCTGTGAACTTTAGATCGGCGGTTTTTCATAAATTACATTCCACTGAATGATACCTCGGTGATTTATCTCGTGTCACGGCGTAGCTTACACTCGGTGGTCCAATATTATATTAAAACCAGAAATAATAATTTATTCTCAATCAAAATTAAAGCAAACATAAACTTGGAATGGTAAAATGTCTTGTCATAGGTTCTTGTTCACATTTTTGTATCTGTGAGCCCTCGTTCTCAAACCACTTGTGTGGGTAGGTTGCAATTTTGGATGAACTGAATTGAGAATAAGTTGACCAGTGCTTGTCATATCGCGTCTTGCCCTAGCGGTGCTGTGGAGTGATATAATAGCATTAAAAATGTTTAGATGTACATATTTTCGGTGGTATGCAGTAACTGGATGTGTCATATTCTCACCTTTGACCTGTATTGCTGAAAAACCTTCACCAGTTGTTAACAGTTCTAACGATAAGTTAGCCATTATTGTAAACAGTGTCAGATTACTTTGAGGTGTGGTCAGAATTAAAATCATCTACTACATTTCAATCGACTGCATACGGTACACTAAATAGGTGTATGTAGAGGTAAGTTATTTTTGTAATGTATGATGTGTTTGGATCAGATTTATTTTGAGCGGATTGTGTGCTATTTATGCCAGCCTAAATGGCCCGCACCATCCAAAAAATATGAACGCCATTCGTGCTCACTCTCAGCAGTGACTGAGAGCAGGGATCGACACTAACACTGGCCCGTTGGCCCGAGGCCAGTAGAAATCAGTAAGGGCCAGTAAATCACATGAGATACTGGCCCTGGGGGCCAATAAAAAGTACCAGGTGTGCCCCTTTATTTAATTTTAACACCCCGTTATTTATGGCTATGTTATGAAAACAAGTAAAAAATTTCAAATGAGCCTGTGGTTGAGTATTAAACATTGATTTAAATTTTGTATCATACCATTACATCAATTTTTTTGTGATACAGTGTAAGTTAAGGACTTCTAAATACAACTAAGGGCCAGTAATTATCTGAAGCTACTGGCCCTTTTGGCCACTACTTCAGAGCAGTTAGTGTCGACCCCTGTGAGAGTGTTGCTCACTAAATACACTTGGTAATGCTAAGCAATATCTAAAATGCTTTTGTTGAAATGAGAAAAAAAATTGTTGATAAAGCTATTTTTTTAAATTATTGTGAATTTTTTTTTCAACTTTTTTATTTCGGAACTTGAAGTTCCCATAACTTGAAGTTCCCGGAACCTAGAAATTGGGATCTTGAAGTTCCCGGAACTTCAGAACTTTGAAACTTCGAAACTTGGGAACTTGTTTAAGGGTATCCCTCATTAAGACCGTTTGGACAGAACAATGTGGGAATCTCTGAGAATTAAGATACCTTGGGAAGGCTGCACTAGTTTGCACAGGGTAAAACCTGGGTGAAGTTTTCTTTGCTGGCCCTACGCTTCCTCATGGGGCGCACCGAGGGTAAAAAAGGAAGTTTCTAAGCCATAAGGATGGAAATCCATCAAAATTTGTCTTCTTCCGTGACCCCCTCGTGAACATTTTTCTTGCTCAGTGAAAACTGTGTAATGTGGTCAGATATATTTCTTTTAACATGTCGGTAGTTAAGAAAATAGGCTCAGAATAATTTTATTGGACAATTTTTAAATTTATTGAATGTACCTACGCATGTGCCTATAGTATCTGAAGCTAGGCGCATGCGCCTAAAGTATAAATAAAACCTTTAAAGCCATCTAATGTTAGGCCTGGGATTACATTTTTGAGACCATGTTTTTTTCAATCACATCCTTCATAATTCAGGTGTGCTGGCTGCACAGTCAACTATTAATGCTATTAAGGTCCACATAATGCCAAACAATGTTGGCACAAAATATCTAATTTATTAATAATCTGAGTTTTTGTGGTTTCATCTATTAGTCTCGTTTGTTTAAAATTTGTAAATGATTTCATTTATAGGCATATGCGCCTATAAGTAAAGTTAGGCGCACCCTCACTCATAGGCACATGCGAGGGGAATACGGTATTGGCTTGCCTATTTTAAGCATACACTTGGCGGTTCCCATTCATTCATCCCCATGCCGTCCTGCCTGTAATGACGTTCGACTGCCTGACTGCCACTTGTAACAGACATGTTGACTGTTGGCTGCACATGTACTTGACTGTACATGAGCGCTGATTTCGGTTGTTGGGCTAAGCCCACCGGCTTAGTGATACACAGCTCAGAGTAAAAAGCAACTGGACTGAAACAAAGAGGGATCGAGTCAATCGATAACAGGAGTATCCGCAGCTTTTCAATATAGGGGGGGGGGGGTCAAGAGGTAAACTTTAGAAAAATATGGGTGTTCCGGGGGCGAGCACCCGGGAATCCCACAAAATTATAAAAATTGGCAGCTTAAGGGGGTTTCAGTACCCCTCTGACCCTCTTCCTGTGCTCGCCCCTGGATAATTAGCGGAAGGCCCGGGCTAGCTAATCCAAACAAACAAACAGTGTCTAGATTCTCAGCTAGACAAATAATTCAATTTAGAAGATGTGGTCTAGTATATTTTTTTTTATCAGTTGAAGCTGGATATTGCGTTAGCGATTTCACCTTCTAATGATTGAAATATAGAAACAAACAATTAGACGCCTTCTTTATCAAGTTCATGGCTTAAAGCGACACAACCAGGCTAAAATCATTAAAAAATCAGAAAGTCAAGAAGAAATTCCTGTATTTCTTATTTTGGACATGCATGTCTGAAATAAGAAATCATGAATTTTGTCTTTATATCCCCTAACTGGTAAATACGCAACACAAAAAATTATAATATGGAAATATATTAGGCCACACTTTTTTAATAACGTTGTTGCGGTGCGGTGTCCCTAACTTGTACGATATCAGAACAAAATCACAGCCTTTTTATTCCTTCTGTTTCAATTGTGTGGAAAAAAAAGTGAAAAGTGGTCTTAATGTTAACTGTCATCCACTGTCTGAGCTAGGAATAGACAACTGCCCGTGTTTTTCCCCTGTTTTTGCATAACTGCCCATACATTTCCTCCCCTATAGTGTAATTTTGACAATTTTTGCCCGTCATTTTGACTTTATACCCGTCCAAAAAACGGGTGCTCGGGTGGATGGCTAACACAGTGCTGTCATCCTCAGCTGAGAAAATAAATAATGTGCCAGAAAAAAAGTTTTGTCTTTCCGAGGCTACTGTCACAAAAGTTACCATCATGATCTGGTCGCGCTCATTGTCTTGTTTGTGAACTGCAATTCATAGCACTTGTTGTATTATAAACCAACCTTTTTTCTTGTTTGCTGCAGGGTGGCCAGCACTAAATTTACTTTTTTTTACTCTGCCTAAACGACCTCTAACTTGGGTTTTAGAGAAAAAGTTAACTTACAGCCCTGTAACATAAGGGACGGGAATTTATCCTAAGATATATGCAATGTGTTGTAAATGGATCGATAACTAGTCACATTTAAACAAAGTGTCCTATATCAAATCCTGGTCAAGTTTTTGTATTGGCTGGCAGGTGGAAATGGTACCTCTTTTTAATCTTAAAGAAGTAGTCCACTGTGTACAAACCGCGGGACACACATTTACAGAGATAGAGGCAACTGGAGTAAACTAAAAGCAGAAATAAACATTGATTGATCTGAAACTTTAAGTTAATCTAGCATTCAGCCCAATTTGTTAACTATGTATTGGGATTAGTTTGATGCATGTTGAGTTGGTTGTGCTTGTTTTGAATGTCATTTGTAACATCCAATATTTTGCTCTTTCCCTTTCAGACAAAGAAGCAACAAAATTGGGTCAACTGACAATGCTAAATCGAGCTCAATAGATTCACTTTTCCTTGGGAAAATGGAAACAGAACTGGAAGAAGATTATAATAAATGTCCCACTGATGATTTTACTGCAGCAGTCACAGATAAATCGTCAGCTTTAGCTGTGGTACCATATGATGCGAATAAGATTCTTAATTTCCACCATGAGAAACGATCATTTGTGGTAGGCCAGCACAAGATCGTAATTACACAGAAATGGGACCAAGTTGGTGTTGCAGCAGTAGTGTGGGATGCAGTATGTATGAAGTTTATTTTTTATACTACTGGTAATTATACTAATGGTAATATGTACAATAATGCGTTATTTTTTGTCAAATCATATGATTTTTTATTGTGTCTGTCTGTCTGTCTGTCTGTTTGTTTTTTTGTTTTTTTTGTTTGTCTGTTTGTTTGGCAAAGTATAGCACGCTTATAGCTAATCTATGATATACTTACATATACAGTTGTATGTGCATTTGATTTGTGTTTGTTTAGGCAGTAGTTTTAGCAGAATACCTGGCATCCAATACAGAGCTAACACATGACATGAATATTTTGGAACTAGGTGCCGGAACTGGACTTTCAGGAATTGCTGCAAGTTTGCTAGGTGACATTTTATTGTTGCTAAAATAATTTTAGAGGGAATGTGGCTTTAACATGTTTAAGTGACGTCACTTTCCACATTTTGTCAGAGATATCAATGTGACAAAAAGGAAGCCCACAGTCTGGGGGGCCACCAACTGTGTTTATAATAAAATACATGTACCGGGTATACAATTAATTCAACATGTCTATTATTTGCATCCATACACTGGTATTTCAAATATTT
Source organism: Flabesymbios commensalis (assembly GCA_964017125.1). Lineage (NCBI taxonomy): Eukaryota > Metazoa > Annelida > Polychaeta > Terebellida > Flabelligeridae > Flabesymbios > Flabesymbios commensalis. Next base: position 27,313,256 of record OZ024903.1, read on the forward strand.
TACCTAACAAATAATATATTTTTCTAGAAGAGTTTACTGTAGTATAATTACTAATTAATTATAGTTTTGTTATTATACATTATTGTAATTCAGCTTAAAGTAATGCATTTATAATGCTCAAAGTACTGGAGTGTGCACCACTTCCTTTGACAGAGATATCGTGACAAAAAGGAAGTCCACAGTCTGGGGGGCCACCAACTGTGTTTATAATAAAATACATGTACCGGGTATACAATTAATTCAACATGTCTATTATTTGCATCCATACACTGGTATTTCAAATATTTTACCTAACAAATAATATATTTTTCTAGAAGAGTTTACTGTAGTATAATTACTAATTAATTATAGTTTTGTTATTATACATTATTGTAATTCAGCTTAAAGTAATGCATTTATAACGCTCAAAGTACTGGAGTGTGCACCACTTCCTTTGACACTGTGTACTACGAAGAACCTGTGAAGTCAAATTGTAAGAGTAGAGCATAGCTTACTGCTGTCACAATACATGTATTACCACAATGTACACAAAGCTATATCAAGCAACATTCACTCACTTCATGTTGAAAGCCAGGCATTTTATCGATATTGTAGTAATGAGACTGAATATTTTTTCTGGTATTGTTTCTCCTTTATGAGTATATTTATATAGGTTTAATAAAGCCTTTTAAATATATAGTAATAACCATGATATTTATGAAGATAATATAGTAGATTAATTAGTATTCTTATCAAATCTTGACTTGTAGACAGCATGTAACCATTTGACCAACTTAACACTTTCAGCTTGGATCCGGCTTTAGATGTGAGAATCTGACGCCCGACTTTAGATGTCAGAATCTGACATCTGTAGATGTCAGATTCTGACGTCTATTACAATGGCCGTAGACCAATAACATAAGTATTCAAATGAAGTTGAAAGAGCTAACTAAGAAATTTATGATTATTTTAAATTGAAAAAACCCTTTGGTCTCCATGGTTTATACAGAAATATTTCAGCGTTGTAAGGGTTATAGCCAATGCCGGTCACTGCTTGTAATTGGTCCCTGAATCACATTATTTTACCTTTTTTTTTGCAGGAGCAAAGGTGACTTTTACAGACAGAAAGATGGCTCTTCCAATACTGGAGGAAAACGTGTATCAAAATGTGCAGGGTGGCGATAATAGTAATGTTAGTTATAATGTGAGCATAAAAGAATTGGACTGGGGAAAAGATTTACATTTATTTCCAGAAACATATCAGGTTATAATAGGTGCAGATATCATTTATATTGAAGAGACATTTCCTGATTTAATAAAAACACTTTTGCATCTTTCTGATGAGAAAACTATAATACTTTTGTCTTGTAAAATTCGTTATGACAGGGATAGACGATTTTTGGCTTTACTAGAAGAATCGTTTTCTGTGGAATTATTATTGCATGAAAATAATAGAGATATTTATATTTACTCTGCTACAAAAGATAAAACTAGGAGCTAAATGTGCTCTTTAAATATTCTTATGAAAACCCTGACTAAAAATGTCAGTTGCTAGGTACATATATTCTTATCTTACCATTGCTTGTTAGGACGAGAATGAAAACTATGACCGATAAATTTACAGTACACCGTAGTTGGAGTATGACTTTTTAGTAACTGACCCAATTATTTTGATTTTACATTGTGATTGTGTATTGCTATTATCAAGAAGTCTTAATATTCTTTTTACATAATTGAGACAACTGTGTAATACTGTTTACAAAAATTGTTGAATTTGAGGAGATATCCAGTTATCTCCCTAACAGCATTTCTTTATATTATTCCTCATGCAAATATGGATGGGAAAACATCTGACAAATACTGTCAATGTTAGTAGGCCCACTATAGAAGTCTATTGTTAGATTTACCAGGGTTTCCTTGAGAGTTTTTTTTTGGGGGGGGAATGAGAGTGATTGATGGGGGGAAGCTGCTGTGCTAGCGGAGCGAGGATTTTTTTTTGGGGGGAGTGGCCTGTTTGAGGGGGGGGGGACTCCCCCACCCCTAAAAGGGCCTCCAGGTAGCAAGACACAACCTCAATTGGTCAAAAATAGAGATAAATTAACTAAGGGTTACCCCTTTCCGTGCAGAATATTTCTGGGCTGATCGTTCATTATTTGCAGAATTAAATGGTAAAAAATTATCAAAATCTGGCCATAATCACATTAATTGGATAGGCTTCCAAGATATCAAAATGGATCACAGTATTGGTATGGACTGGGATTAGACTGTGCCTGCTATGTCATTTCAAGGTCATTCCAAGGTCGAATCATACACAAATTTACACAACTTCTCACATTGTGTACTGTTTATGACATTCTACCATGTCTACTCAAGATCTAAATGTTGGAGATTTAGTATACTGTTTAATTTCAGTTGAGCACTCTCCCCATGTATGTAGGGTAGGCTATGAACGTATCACTGCCATATTTTTAAAGAAATTTATTCATATTTTGTTCGATTTCAGTCTGTAGACTTTATGATAATACTTGATGTAGCTATTCGTTATACATGTATAGTTAATATATATTTAAAAACACAGAAATTGTGCTAATTGTATACCCCACCACCTAGTTTTAGTCGTGTCTGTCAACAGTCCAATATTCCTAGTGCAATATCAGTTGGGGAATTTTGTATTTTATTGTTCAAATATTACCAGTAGTAGACTGAGTTTTTCTTATAATAAAAGTTGAAGTAATAACAATATTGATTCACCTGGAAAAGTTAGCTTTGACTGGTATTGTCAAAGTGCATGGAAGTCTTTCAATAAAATGTATTTTTGTATGCTAGTTTGTTCTGTATTCACTATTGTCCAAACAAAACTTGTCGAGATGAAATCATGTAAGATTATACTTTTAAAAACAAAAAAGAAAAGACATCTGGATAGACATGTAATTGAATATATATATTTAATATTTAAGACTATTATGGGATACCCAGAAATCACCGCTCAGATTACAAAGATGGTAATGATTAGAACCATCTGATGAATAACGCCAGAAAAAGTCCTGACAGTGGCTTGACTAAGGCTTTAATTAGTAAATTATTTGTTGTTTTTATGATGTAAATTTGTAAAACTTTACTCATTAATACATGAACCTTACCATCTATCAATCTGTCATGTGCCACAGAAGTATACTCAGCGAATAAATTAATGGCTAAACGCGCCCATTCAATGTATCCCTTGGAGCACTAAATTAAATCAATTAAATTTTTACCCACTTGAATTAATGTCTAGGTAAGGTTTTTTTAGCTGCGCGGGTCTTTTGCTGGCACGGGTACCGCGTCGTCTGTTTCCATTGGTGCGGTTTGGATATAAATCCGCATGTGACACCCGCGTGATAATTTCCTTGGTGGTGGTGGACCAGGTGGTGATGATGTTGGTGGTGGTGTTGGTGGTGGTAATGTAGTAGTGATGATGGTGTTCGTAGTGTGGTGATAGTGGTATTCTTGGTAGTTTGATAGTGGTGATGGTGGTATTCTTGTTGGTGTGGTAGTGGTGGTGATGGTGGTTGTGGTGTGGTAGTAGTTATGGTGGTTGTGTGGTAGTAGTGATGGTGGTGATTGTGGTGTGGTAGTGGTGATGGTGGTCGTGGTAGCTGTGATGGTAGTGGTAATAGTGGTGGGGATGGTGTGGTGATGGCAGTGTTGGTGGTGGTGGTAGTGTTGATGGTGATGATGATGGTGGTAGTGTTGATGGTGATGGTGGTTGTGGTGGGGTGACGGATATGGTGGTAATGATGGTGTTGGTGGTAGTGATAATGGTGGTGGTGGCGATGACAATGTTGGTGGTGGTGGTATGACGCCATTGATGGTTGGTGATGATGCGATTGATGGTGATGTAATTGTTGGTGATGATGAGTATGGTGGTCGAGGCGCCCTTAACTGGGGCACGTGCAAGTGTATGGCAGTGTGGGTGCACGCCCCTTTATTTTTGGCAAATTTACCATAAATTTGCCAAATATATATTTTTCAACACTGGATCAGCCCCTGTCTGGCTACTGTGTCAGATTATCTGCAATGGGCTTGTAGCGAGAAAAGCACTTCAGCCACGTTATTGCGTTATTTTGAACCCCTGCCTACTAGGGTAGGAAAGCCATATTGGATATATAGGCCAACCTTTCATTCCTTCTAAGTCTAGCTTCTTAGACATTTTCTGCCACACATTTCTTGTCCAGATTTGGTATTTGTGTATCTTTTCGTTTTGTTGTCCTAACCGGAGTTCGACTGAACAAGCTCTATGAGCTCTTCTATCTTTAATGGTTTTAAATATGGGGTTTTGTTTGCCATAGTTTCAGATTATCAGGTAATTATGTTCAAGTTAGGTTTATCCTCACGCTGTAAATCACCCGCGCTGGATCCGCGTGAATGGAAATAATACATGTAGGCCTATTTAATGAAGACTAGATAATATGGCACCCGCGCGGGTACAGGTAGACCCGCTCGGGTTAAACCTTACCAATGGAAACAGGCCCTAACTGTGATCGGCTAATAAAACAAAACTAAAACGACTATGGTTGTGATTAGCGCATTCAGGGTAAACTTTATTAGACATTTCATGTTGTCACAGCAAGGAGCACCTGTGGTCCCATGAACTTAGTTAATATTGATAAGTTCAAAGAGCAGCAGCAAGATTTGTCACCTAAAATTATAGACAAACAGCCAGTGTGACATCTCTCATTCGAAACCTGGGCTGGACTGACTTGAAAACTAGGCGGGAACATTCTAGACTTTTATGTATGTTCATAATTTTAAATGAGCTAGTTGAAATTCCGATCAATGACCGTTTATTCCCAGCAGATAAAAGAGCACGTGGTAGGCACAATCAGGCCTATAAACATATCAGAGCTAACACCACACTAAGACAAAATTCTTTCTGGCATCGAACTATCCCTGATTGGAATTTTCTTCCGGCAGCTGCCATGGAATCGAAAACTGTGGCAGCATTCAAGAGTCAGCTGGTCGGCTAGATCTGCCAGCCTCTTTCCCCCTCCAGTCTGATACTCCACAATGGAGGGTTGCTGGAGTATACATTCAAAGTTCAAAAGTTCAATACTACTTATTTTAAAGTAATTAGCTAAATAGTAGGCACAATGTACTTACCTGTACTAAAACTATGGTGGCTGACATGTAGGCCTACATACGAAGGACGGCTCACCCGATAAATGACTTTCAATTACAAATCCACCGTAAACATAATTCATTACAAATGCTTTTAAATATAATTATATTGTTATGGAGTAGAAAGAAAAGCTAAATTTCATGCGGGAAGCGTGGTATATCTAAATCAAGGTCCTAGCCTTGCAAATAATATTTTTTTAAATCTATAATAAACGTTTCGGTTATTATTTAACATTGTAACCGCAAGTAACTTTTAAACCTATTACAGAAACAGTAGTTGACAAAATCATAACCAATTTAAACAGCAAACTAGCTTTGGAAATGATGGTATATCTACTTTGATATTTTAATCTATAAAAAAAAAATTATTATAAAGCCATTAACCACAATAATTAATCAAACCCTCAAGAAAGGAATTTTCCCCACAAAATTAAAAGTAGGCCTACCGATTCACAAAGCAGGTGATGATACCATGTTCACTAATTACCGTCCTATATCTCTTCTTCCAGCTGCTTCGAAGGTTTTTGAAAGAGTTATACATGACCAACTATATTCTTATTTTGAAGAAAACCATTTATTTAACAAAAGTCAATATATGGATTTAGGAAAAAAACATTCAACGGAATTAGTTTTTTTACAATTAACTGACAAATTATATGCACAAAGCTCACATAAACTCCAACAAATTGAACAATCCTATGTAGTCTGCTTACCGAAAATTTCATTCCACTGACACAGAGTTCACAATGACATCTCAGTTTCTCTTGACAAGGGCCATGTCACAGCTTTGACTTTACTTGATTTGTCTGCGGCGTTGGATACCATCGACCACAACACTAAACTAGCTGAGTGGTATAGTGTCTCTGTAATGGCTTTGGCTTGGTTTAAATAATACCTCCGTGGCAGGCAGCAAAAAATTTAAATTGACAAATCTTTTTCCGACTCGAGTTTGCTTGAGCATGGGGTGCCACAGAGTTCTGTACTTGGCCCTCTGCTTTTCAGTTAGTACACCGCTCCTCTAAGCATCATTATTTCAAGTTATTGATTGAGTCATCACTTATGCGCCGATGATACACAAATTTACATCTCCTTAACAGGTGACACAGCTACTTAGTCATTAAAAATGCTTCAGAGCTGTATTATCGGGGTATCTGCTTGGATGGCTCAATCCAAGCTAAAACTCAATCCTAGCAAGACTGAGTTTCTTCTCATTGGCTCGAAATCGCAGAGGGAGAAGTTTATTAACCTTTTCCCCCTTGCGGTTTTGGGCAATGAGATGAATCCGGCAGATTCCGCAAGGAATTTGGGTGTCTTTTTTGACAGTGGTTCGAATTTTCGTCAGCACATTTCACAGGTGTCCAGTTCCTGTTTTTATCACATTAGTGATCTTAAACGCATCAGAAAAAGTCTACTTCTAGCTTTAGCAAAACAAGTTGCAGTGGCACTGGTGACAAGCAAACTGGACTACTGTAACAACACAAATAATCTAAAAGTACCACTTATCAGAACTAAGTTCGGTGATCGTGCTTTTTCTGTTTTTGGCTCTACTCTCTGGAATTTACTGCCTGCACACCTTCGTGTAGCTAAAATATTTCCTCTTTCAGAAAACTGCTTAAAACAACATTTCTTCGATCTGGCTTTTCCGCCCTAGCTCTTCTGCGTCCCTGCTCCCTGATGACGACCATGCTTATTTCCCTCGACGGTATTTTTTGGGGGAATTTGATAAGGATGGATATAGCCTCTGGGCTAGGCCCTCCGAGGAGTAAGGCGCTATAGAAGTTTTCATTTCATAAAGGTAAAATACGTATTGAAATATTTTTGGATCTTTCAAAAGCCTTTGGTACATAAAATCACCAAATTTAATTAAAAAGTTAGAATTTTATGAGGTATATCATGACAGGCTAACAAATTATTAACAAATTATTCACCCGATATGACACAATATGTAAATTTTAATAATTTAAATTTGATATACCCAACATTATCACTGGCGTTCCACAAGGGTCAATTTTAGGGGCATTGCATTTTATAATTTATATTAATGACATTAATCTAGTAATTAGTAAAAAAAAATTCTACTAATTTTTTTCGAATTCATTCTCTTTGCAGATGGTACTACTTTAATTACTACATTCGATATCCATGATATAGAATTTGAAAAAATTATAAATAAAGAGTTACAGTATGGCTAAAATTAAAAAAACTATCTATAAATGTTTCAAAGTCAAATTTTATGGTTTTTCACCAACCGTAAAACAAAAAAGCTATCCCAACAATAAAAAAAGAAGATACTGAAATAAACTAAGCAAAAAATTGTGACTTTCTTGGGTTTTAAAATATATCAAAATATTACTTGGAATAATCACATAGAAAAGGTAGTGTGTAAAATAACAAAAGTAATTGGCATTATCCACAGAATAAAATTATGTGTAACTAAGATGATAATAATTCTCTCTATATCTATAATTAATTTAACTATGTAAAACATTATTCCTTCCGCATATTAATTATATGGTATCTTAAATTGGGGTCACCAGCATGATAAAATGACCCAGTTACAAAAAAGATGGCTGTTTATATTGCCAGAGAGATAGTAGACTGCATAAAGTAAAAGGCTTATATATGGGATAGGCTTACTGGGCTGTAATGAACCCTTTGCCTGCTAAGTATCCTAATTTTAATTCCCGCCTACTTGTTTGACGTTGTCTCTCGCTATCAGGCTCGCTTTATGGCAACCCACAACGTCAAGTAGGACCTAGGCTAGGTGAAAATTACTCATTTTTTTTAAATTTGAGAACAAACATTTGCAACTTATGATGTCTATCACACACATTGCATTTCCTATTAAAATTATTACATCCGCTAATAAAACGGATTAAAAGCGACAATAATACAGTCGTGCTTGGCGACATGTTAAGGTCTACTGCATGCTAGACCTAATTGTAGGTCTTTCCTATTACAGGACACTATATTGATTTACCGCGTGAACTGCATTTACATTTTTAAATAGACCCCTACATTGTAAAAATGTTCGCTATATAGCCTAATTAAATCTGGTGTGGATAGCTAAGTAACCCTAGGCCTGCCTGTCCAGAAATTGAGTTATTATAAATATCTTTGGAAATCTGCATTCAAAGTGAACTAATTCATCACTCACGGTGTTATTGAGTTTGAAATTTAAACTCAATATTACCGTGAGTGATGAATTAGTTCCTGCTGACGAACGTACTTGTGGTGCAAACAACAAGAAATATAAACACATCCAGTCAGCTACATCAGCAGCACCTGTTAGTTATTTCAACAGAACCATCCCATACTGGAATAAACTACCAGAAGTGACTGTAATTGCTCCCTCTCTTGATGCCTTTAAAGCACGCCTAACTGCCTAAAGGCTACGCCAAGCTGCGAGCAGCATCACCCGTTAGCCTGATACTGCACTTGGAGGGCTGATAACTAAAGATACAGGTACATAATATAGGTTAATCAGTCAGATAATAATCTGAGAAATTTGTGCAAAGATCAGTTACACTATAATGTCGTGCAGTTTAAATAAGTCAAATGTAATAAGAGCCACCTGGTGAATGACTAGAAACTATAATTACTATAATTTATTAGCTGACTGATTGATTGAGTAAACATGGATTTTGAGCCACGAAATTTAACATAAAAAGCAGATGTCATGTGGCTATGGCCCGCCTCAAAACAGGCTTATGTCCTGCATTGACCGAAGATGTTGTACAAAAACTGAAATTCATAGGTATAGCTGATGAAGTTAATTTTGTGACTGCCGACATTGAACAGATTGCAAGAAAATCTTCGGTTTCATTCAAGGTGTGATATTATCGCTCACGCCACGGTCAATCATCATCATCTTGAAATTGCTACTCCAGACACACTCACAGTTACCTGTTCCCGTTGCTAGATGTATTATATAGACAAGTTGGGAATCTCACATTTTGGACAGTGATGTGTACCGAACGCCCTCTTGGCGGCCAGTAATGATTATGCTAAGTGTGGAGGGAGTTCGATACACAAAGTCTAAAAACATCAGCGTGAGATTCCGAGCTTTCTATATCTATAATATCGACAACGGAAACAAGCAAGCTTTGCTCCAGACCAAGTGCACCGATCTCCCCTACCAATCTTATCATTAGAAATAATATCTTTGATAGATGAGCTATTCGGCACGTGCTCCAGACTGCCCAGAGTCTCAGAGACAGAGTCCAGCAGCATCTCTAATCTGGTCTATCATCCTTTCCTTAGCGTCTCGCCACACGTGACCGGTGACACTGACAGTGGTGATGTGAGACATAATATCAATATAGTAGGCCTAATACCCCATACGCTTGATCCTGCCAACGTTTTCCAAATACACAATGACACTTAACTTGTGACACTCACACTGTCGTTGACACAAGTCACAAGTCAAATGTTTAAACTAAAAATCACATTTTTTTATCATCTTTGTCAAGCGCGCCTGCAGGCATACGCAAGGTACGCAAATGCGTACCGTCAAATTTTCAAAGCGTATATGTTATTAGAAACCATTATATAACTTCCCGTCTGGGATTGCAATCAAAACATGTGTTGACTGCTACAATTTGCGGCTAATAAGTCGTAGGTGTGAAGATCACAGACACTATGGCGCGATGGTACGCAGTGACTCATCGCTGTCAAGCTCGACTGACCCCCACCCCTGTTAGACATAGCGGTCAAAACATACATCGAATTTGTCTTAAATACTTTGAGGAGGGGGACTTTTAATGATCACCGACACCACCCACGGCCATTCGATTGGTTGACGTGTCACTGACTCTCAGGACGGTGATTTTATATAGGCCTATATTTCTACCTCCTCCACATTCTGATAATCACGCCTCCGTGTTGGAGCAATTTATATATGCCACACACAAACTGTTAACTCCATTAACGTGAATATGGCTCGTTGAACACGCTTGCACAGATTTAAGCACTTACATTTCTTTTTTACTTTATTGTTGTTAAGATTTTGATTTCATGATGCAAAACTCCAGTTTAGTTGCATCGCTGTGATATGCACGTATATACATTATAGCCATTTGTCTTGTTAAGGGCAAATGACAGATACATTATAATTATTGTTATTCATTTTAATAATTTCAATCATTTTTTAAATATTTTTCATTTTTTAAATTCATTTTATAATTTATCGCGTTTATTCATTTCATCATGTTTATTCACTTTATCATGTTTATTCACTTTGAAATGTTTATTCAATTTATCATGTTTATACATTTTCTCATGTTTATTCACTTAATTTGTTCATTTATTTTCTTATGAGCATTTTAAGTGTTTATTATCATGATTATAACCTAGTTTAATTTTTTTTTAATCCAAGGGATAATCAACCCTGTTTCAATCATTGTGATAAATATTCACAGTTGACAAAGAGTGTACCTGGGAAATCTTGTCACCACCATTTCACGGGGCTTTATATATTTCACACTCGCTTCGAGCAAATCTCTTGACTTTGATTCCTGTGGCATACGTCGCTCACTTTTTTCATAGACAATAATTGCAGTAATTAACTGATTACTATGAATTATGTCTATATATATAATTGAAATATATGTATAAATAAGTATACCAATCATTAATAAAGTGATACCAATTATAAATAAAGTGATATAAATGATAAATAGATTGTATATACAGTAGTCCCCCTCTGATACGACTTCCATACTGCCAGAGAACCAAAGTCACATCAGAGGGGTAGTCGTATCTCAGAGGGGTGAAAAAAAATCTAGAAAAAACGTAAAATGGGCCGAATTTGATGTTTAAGCCCCTTTAGACACCTCCATTCTCGTTGTGACACGATCAGCGCAGTTGACAGCCTGTGTTAATTGCCTGTTCTAACGGTAACACGTAATTTAGAAGTACTGGAAGTTGCTTGTGTTTTCATAAGCATTGAGGCAGTGTTTTTTCACATTTCAATATAGCCCTATGCTTTACACTACAAAACATGTGACACTGACTCCATTCTGGCACAGCATTAAAACAATGTACCGTATAGTGCCCCTAATAAACCGTAAACGTGCCAGGTAGCGACGTCAGTTGTGCGCTGACGATACCACGCTATTTTTTTTATTTTAAAGCGCTTGGGTGATATTTAACAGCGCCGCGATATTTATGGCTAAAACACTAATCAATCTGGCTGAGTCAATGATCACTGAGTCGGGGCAATGACCATGCAGTCATTGCTTTTGTTGTAAGCTAAACTGACACTCCGCGGCCTGACATAACTCATTTTACAGCCTAGTAGAGCCAACCTAATCAAGGTGCCGACATCAGGTGTGAAAAATAGCTATGATAGATGAAGGCTGACACTGTGCGCGCTATGGCTTGATCTGTTAATACGTCACACACATCACACTCTAACTCAACCCGAAACACTAGGATTGATCGATAATACATTGGATTGCCAAATAAAAATTTAAAAACAAATCTTATGGATGTACACTCTATTCTCATTGAAATATTCAATGGCAAATAGGCGAGGTCGGCGTCTTCCATGTTGACCAGGATTAAAGACAATACCGACTACGCACGCACTAGCACAGATATTATCTTCACGTGTATACTCGGAGCCACTGTAATGCACGTGACTGTGAATATGGACGGCGCGAGACGTTGTTGCAGTGTTGTTTTATGCTGGGCCATCGTCGTCAATAGCGACATCGGTTTGGCGTCCCGTGTAGCTTACCCTTTTTACGTTTATTCCCCGTGATGATAGACTGCTGAACCCTGCCTCATTTTCAAAATCAATAACTTTGCGAGTTTAGGAGCTATCATTATCTAATTTATATCATTATTTTTGGCATTAAATAAGCTTTCTGGTAATATTTATAACATGTCCGTACGATCATAATTGAAAAAGTTAGGTATTTTAAGTGGGATGATTATCACGCCCCGCTGACACACTGACACCGTTGACGTCGGCTGCTAATTAGGGGTGTAATGCACCTTGTAACGCAAGGGCGCGTTGGATGTTAACTGCACCCATATCAATAAATAGGTACATTGAAAACCCCATTTAAACATGGTTATAAATCAATAACAGAAAACGTATTTAAGATATAGTAAACATAGTTATATCACCGGAAAACATTTTTCAGCCACGATAATGTGATATGCGTCTCAACGCTGTGACTAAAATACTAAAGTAGTTCTACATTTAGTCGGCTAGAGACATTAAAAAGTCGTACCTTGTCAGTGCAGGGCCGGCAGACACCTGCAGACGTGACACAGTCTGTGAGCAGCTAATTTCAAAAAGTCGTATATTTAGAAGGATATTTCTATCTGGTAGGGTGATTTGAAGCTACCAGTACACATCAGTACACAGTGTGTTGATCAAGGTTGTGTCAATGCTGGCCCACTTCATACCACACTGTACCAGCCTTAGTCCGACAGTGGCCTAACATACGTATCTGCTGTGCTGTATTTGACGGTATGTACACACAAGCAGTATCTTCAGACGGGCAGTTCATGCCAGGCTGACAGTGCAGCTTAGCAGCTAATTTCAAAAAGTCGTATCTTTAGGGGGAGGTCGCTAGGTAGTGCCATAATTTGAAGGTCGCATGTCGTGGGAGAGGGGAAGTCGCATTTAAGAGGTGCTTAACAGTGTAAAGCACGTCGGTGCTACGAAAAAAAGTCGCATAAAAGGAGAAGTCGCATCTGAGGGGGGTCGCATCTGGAGGGACTACTGTATTATATATCCATTGTTTACTTTGAATTATCTGATTATTACCATCAAATTATAATCACATACCACCCCCTACCCCCCCCCCCCCCCACAGTCTTCCGCATTATATGTGCGTACCACAGGCCAAATTTCTGCAGGCGCCCCAGTTTGTCATTGATTATACTCTAGCATGATTATCACTACCAGTATCACGGCTATCAGTGTCTAAATATCACATGATATTTGATTTACTTGCTGCTGAACTCTGTCTCTGATATGGGTCCTTGACCTTGGCTTGAATCACTGAATCAAGTGTTAATGACTTATTCATTGAGTTTTTCCCCTAATCAAGCTAATGCACATTTTTATTAAGTTATAGAATTATGAGAGCTGCCAATACACATCATGTTTTGAATGCAACATATATTTTGTTACTATCAGTGTAAGTACTTTTTTATGGCAAAAAATGATTGCCTAATGTAAAAAAATGGTATCAGAATTATATTAGGCATCTACTGTAATATTAAAATCCAATCCAAATAACAAAAAAGAATGTACAAAAAATGCATTTGGAATATCATTCTGCAATGACAATTTAGGTCAAAACATTTTGCAACATGGGATCAACTGCAACAATGCAATTAAACTGCATGTGCCTAACATGAATTTAGGTTTTAAAAAAAGCTAAAACTTTAATCTAGCTGTAATGAAATGTTTTCTCATGTCATTGATACTAATCTATATTTTCATTTTGTTTGTGTCATGATGTTTATTGACAGGATCTCTTAGCCATAAGAAAAATAATATTAGCGCAGCGAGCTGCTTTTCCCATAAGCGGTGTTGACCTCTATGAAGATGCTATTTCTTCTATTGCAATTTTATCTACAAGTTGTCAAAGGTGAATACTTTTTTCATAATTGTTCTTCTAATCTATGCCCAAAAAATATTCATAAATATTTAACAAACTTAAGCTTTTTAAATTTAAAAAATTTCGGATAGTCAAATTCTTTAATTTGAAAAAAATAATTTAGCACTAGTCTACACCACATAGCAGTTTATATGATAAAGATCAAATGCTAGAGATATGCATCAAGTGGGAAAAAAATACATGTTGAATCAAAATGTAATGTCAATCTGGCAAATTCAATGCCAATTTCTCCTTTAAATTTTCTTGTTCAACCCTTTAACCGCCGGTCTCAAATATATTTGTTTTTTTAATATTTTTTTACTACCACATAGAGTACTGCCTTCTAAAGATGTCTAAGATAAAATGTGACATCAATTAGCAAAAATTTATATTTGAATAGAGTTGACTTCCATTTTGTAAAATCTGAATACTTTTCACTCACTTGAAGTTGTGGATCGCGTCAGCGAAACACAATTTCAAGTGGGTGAAAATTCCAATTGAATAATTTGGCGTTTAAAGGAGAAATAAAAAGGCTAAAAACAGATATAGACGTGATTATCACTTTGAATGTTAACCCTTATATTCCTGCCAAGTTATTTTATTTAAATTCTCAACCACTTGGGGTTGTGTATCGTTACCGCAACCCACAACTTCAAGTTGGTGAAAATCACTCAGATCTGTTTAATTTGAAGCCGAACAAAATTGAAAATGTTGATGCCAAACACACATTTCATTACCAATACCAGTGATTTACCCTGCTAGTAAAAGGGATTTAAAAAATATTGTAATCCTGCTTAGCACTGCAAGAATTTAGAAATATTACTCATGTTCTCCATTTGATGAATGCCAATCATTAAAAGTGTTAATTATTAGTATAATATTGTGAAACTCTTTAACCCTCACAGTGCCGGGATAGATTTTAATCCTCGACTGAAGTCTATCCCACAACTGTAAGAGTAAAACTATTTATAATGGCCGTAGACACATAACATACTGGTATTCTAATGAATCAGAAAGAGATAACCAAGACATTTATGATGATTTCACATTTAAAAAACCCTTTAGACTCCATGGTTTACCGGTATTTAAAAATAATACAGATAACATGTTTAAAGGTTAATTTCTATTTATGATGCCCCTCATTTTTCCACCTTCAGTTTAGATCAGCTGTTAGATGGAGGAATTTACACAGGTGAAATCACAGAACTAGCTGGAGGTGTTGGATCTGGGAAAACACAAGTACGTAAAAAAACATTGTGTTTTAAATTTATGTAATAAACCAGAAAATATTTGCTTTTGTCTTTGTGGCAGTGCTCAATGTTCGATCTCTCATTGCGCTGTTGATAAACATTGTATTATCTAAGCAAAAATGTATACTAATCTGCTCTTATTATTTACAATAGAAAAAAAGTATTTTTCTTTTGTGTAACAAATATTTTGTTGGGCACATTTTGTTTGAAAATTATTGATTAGTGATTTTCTTTTCGAAGCTTTGACTCGCATGACAACCTTACATTGATGTATAAATATTTTGCTAATCAATTATAAATTTGATCAGCAAATTGGCAGAATTGCATAGTTTTCGCTTTGCGATTCTAAAAAAGAAATTTCTTGGTTGTTTAAAAACATGTAGTGCGCACATATTAATAAATTCTAATTAGGTCTCTGTATACAGTTTGTTTTAATGAAGTATTCATTCAACATATAATACACATAAATTTATGTTATTGATGATATACAAAACTTGATAAAATCACCATAATACACCATTTATTTCTACGGCCATATAAAATTACCAGCATTCAGCGCCATTTTATACCTGTCAAAAGCTAATGGCATCTTTCTTTCACAATTTTACAGTTCTTCTGAATAATTCATAAAATTAGGCTGTTTTTCTCATTATATTTGCACAAGTTATTCATTAGGCCACTATGTTTAATTTCTCTCTTTTAGATCAGAAAAAATCTAATGAGGGAGGGCGGTAAAAAAACATTTAGGAAAAAAAAACATTGAGCCTATTTTTGAAAAAGTTAATGAGGGCGACGAAATTAAAAAAACATTTGACAAAAGCAAAAAAAACATAGCTGAAAAAATAATTTTTATCTCTTGAAATAAACTAGTTTTTTTCGATATGTTTTTTTATCTTTTGAAATTAACTGTTTTTTCTCAGAAATCGGCAACAATCCAATGCGCAGAAAAAAAACATGTTTTTTGGTGATGCGCTGCCTAAATCTAATGGGCACGCTCATCTAAACATAGTGGCCTTATATGAAACTCGAAATGTTTAATGACTCTTACATTCTCAGATTTGTATGGATGTGGCCATTGCTGTCGCATCTACAACAGCACAAAATGTTGTGTACATCGACACTGGTGGGGGTATTGATATGACTCGTCTCATTCAGATTCTTGAATGTAAGCAGCCAGCCACAGGACAGGTAAATCTAGTAGATTTAGTAAATTATTATGTCTCGACCCTTGTCCAGTCAAGATCTATTCAAGCAAATTTAAAATCCCACTGCAATTTTGATAGATGATCAGTTAATAATTTTACATGTACATAATAGAAATAGTTTTTGTTATTTGAACCTGGAAATTGCGTTAGCATGTCCATCTTCAAATAAATTGAAAATAATTGCAATTAATTTCCTAGGACACTGGTTAAATGCTGTGTGTCTGTCTATTTGTCTATCTTGAGTCAAGAGCCAGATCTTTTGACACTGCTGTCTGAATTTTTCTCGTCAGCTCTTTTTGATCCTACAACGTCAGCATGCTGCAACCAGCAGTTTAAACCTTGTGATGCTGAATCGTCGGTCAATAGTCCTCATTCATTTTAAGCTGGAATGACTCCATTTCCAGCTTCAAATGACAATAAAAAATTATAAACAGTTCACATCTACTAGATTATTGGATGAATATTTACAGCATCTACAGTATCTACAACAACCTATAGGACTAATTTTTTTGAGTGGTCGTTCATTTGGTTTAACTCTTTTCCCGCTAAGTTATCTTGTTAAATTTCAACCCACCTGAAGTTTTGTCTCGTTACTAATTTTTGTCTGATTTGAGAACCAACATTTAAATTTTTTTCCAATAACAGTGACTTGTCAGCTAATAAAAAATTAATTAAAAGCGAGTATCTTCTGATTAGCACTTAAAGGGTTATAATGTATATATACAGGACGAGCAGGACAAGGGTTAATTAACAATCCCTCTGATAAAGTCATTGTTAAGATGATTTATGTTGTGGCTTGACTTAAGGGGTTTTGTCAAGTTAAAAAAATGTCAAAAATCCGACAAAAACTCGGACGTGGGTGTGTGGGTCAAACCCCAACTCAGATTCTTTTTTTTCTTGGAAATGTTGTGTTTTTTAGTGTTTTTTTGTGTTGTTTTTTGTTGTTGTACATTTTTTCAAAAAAAATGAAAAATTGGATAGGGGGTGGGTTGATGTGGTGTGGCCAATCCGAGCTTTTCCCGAATTTTTGGATTTTTTTTAACTTGACAAGACCCCTAAATATATCGAATGAATACTTAGTATTATAATGTAATTAGTTTTATAATCTCCTTTATTTGTAATGCTATAAATCAAATTATATACAATCTTTTCTAATATTTTTTCCCCTATATAGGATGACGAAGATATATTATCTAGAATATGTTGCACACATGTGTTTGATATATTTGAGCTACTCACAGAGCTTGAAAAATGGAGGAATAGTCTAAGCCAAAAGGTTGGTGGTACATTTACTGGGTATTTAGCATTGTAAACCTTAGTCTGAAGTTGTAATACATGCAATAACTTGAAAAAGCCTTAACTCTTACAGCATGGGGATCGACTTTAGTCGTCAGAATCTGACGTCTGTAGACGGCAGATTCTGATGTCTAAAGTCGATCCCCGCACTGTAAGAGTAAAAAATCTTGATAATAGCCTTAGACCCATAAGATAGGTATTCAAATGAAGCCAAAAGAGCTAACTCAGACATTTATGATAATTTCAAATTAAAAAATTGAATCTCCATGGTTTATACACAAATTATTTACACAAATTATTTAACGCTTTAAGGGTTAAGTTATGTAGTTAAAATATTCACCCAAATCAATCGAATCAAAGCGTGTGCATATCTAGCCTATTTTTTGTCATTGTTCTTTCAATTTGTTTTTGTTTGAAGGACTGATTAACCCTTTCAAGCCGGAATTTACCATTGTCATCTTCATCCAGTACAAGCCGCGAATTGCTGTCGCAATTCTCAACTTGTACTGGATAAAGATGACTTATATAGTGGGTGGCCAATGAAAAAAAATGTATTGTTATTATTTAAACAATATTATGAAAATGTTCGTTCTGGAACCCCTAGGTGTAAGAAATTAAGTCATTTTTCAGACATGAAATATGATGCTTTAATGCATCGTGAGGGCTGAAATGGTTAAAAGGTTGACCTTGGCTATATATGTGATTAGCACTTTACCCCTTGAAGCGCTGAAATTTGTTATGAAAACCTTGGAGGCCAAAGGGTTTTTTCAATTTGAAATCATCATAACTGTCTTAATCAGCTCTTTCTAATTCATTTGAATACCTATGTTATGTGTCTACGACCATTTTACATATTTTAACTTTTACAGCTCTGGGATCCACTTTAGTTGTCAGAATCTGATGTTTACACATGTTAAATTCTGACGACTAAAGTCGATCCCCGCGCTGTAAGGTTTAAAGGCTCATTACCCTGCTAAATTAAGTTTGATAAGGAAGTTTTATTGACATAAAATTATTCTCTCCAAATAAATTAAAGAAATTTTAATCCATAACTGATAATGCTGAAAGCACACTGGATTTTGATGAGGCATGTCACTGCTTCACCCCAGCAGATGTGAGGCGTTGAATCAATGCTCTTTTAATGTTTGCCCATCGTTTTCGACACAGGCCCAAAATGAAAACAACATTGGGTTGACGCCCTCTGTCTGCTGGGGAGCTCATCAGTCTCGCCCCGGACACCTTGACCCTTTCACGTCTGAGTTATTACATTTGACTTTGTGAAATTAAAGTCATTGCACATATCAGTGTCACAAATTTAAAGTAATTTTTTTTTTTTAATCTGTTACAGGCATGCTTATAAAACATAGAAATACATGTACATTGTATTAATATTGTCCACATCAGTGTAGTGCTCTGAGGGCTAATATGTGACCCATCTGTACATAACGTGTCTCATGTCGGAAAAATACAATATGGAGTTGATGGTACCATTTGTAGCACACATCTGGAGCTCTAATATGACACCAAGAACATGAAATTATGTTGATCCGGAGCTGAGTTATGATCATTTTAGTGACGTGAATGGGTCAATATTTCAAAAAATAAAAATGGAGAAAATCGGCTTTAAAGTCGTGGCAAAACTTCGATTGTAAGTTATTTATAGTATGCAAAATAGTTCCTTATGGCCAAACAGGATTTTTCGGCCAAGCCTCGAAATTTTGTATATATAGTTTTTAATGATTGATTTTTATAGCCCAGGATGTCTACTTTCAGGTAAATTCGAGCATTTTTAAAAATGGGTAAAATCCAACATACCCGCCAGCGGCCATTATGAAAACAAATAAACAAAAAATCTGACAATCATAATCATGTGATATGTCATTTCTGACTAATATTGGGGCGTAGAACCCATTTCTGGTCTTAGTATGGTAATCCTAGGCTTTAAAGCATCAAAATTTGACAAAAATCCAAATTTGCTATTATTAGCCCATATCATGCATATTGCCATTTTCTCAATTTGTATGGAGCCGACATGCGACTCATTTCGTGCAGATGGGTCACAAATAGTCATTAGAGCTGACGTCATCTGACACAGGTGTTTTAAAGATCATCTTCTCTACCAAAATCATGTTTGTCTGTTATTTTTTATTAAAAATATTTGTTAAAAAATTTGTTCATTATGGTAACCTAACTCTACTTTTAATGTTTGCAGATTGAGCCTTTTTGTAAAGCAGTGAAGTTAATTATCATTGATTGTTTTGCTTCTGTGATATCCCCAATTCTTGGTGGTCAACAAACAGAAGGTACAGAAAAGGCATATGGAATTCTTAGCTGGTCACAAGATTTCTCTTTAATTATGAACTGTGGCAATATCCTATTGTATCTAATCCTGTCAAAGTGGCAGTCCTCTCCCCTGAAAAAACAACCTGTCACCATTCTCTCGTTTGACCAGCCTCTATCATATAAAAATCTGGCTGGAATTCTCTAAATTGAAATATTTTTATCTGTTACCCATACTGATGTGACCAATGGTGGTTTCAATCGGTCCTCATTTGTTATTTTTTATTATTTTTTTGTTCACATACATATGTGTTACCATGAAACTTCACTCAAATGATTATACAGTGATCATCAGTTGCTTTAAATGCCAACCAAAATCCAACTGATCAGCAATTAGGAAATTCCAACCTTTAGCCTACTGTAGTGCTACATGTATGTAGGACGGATAGGATAAGTATTCTTTATATGTACATGTTTACTGAAAGAAGTTGCAACAATAGACGAGCAGTTTCGAGAATAATTTTCACCTTTTTTAATGTCCACTGCAGTATTATTTTATCTGTCAGATAATCCCTAAATAATATTCATAAAAATCTGAAACTGACACCATTTATATCTGTCAGAATACACCCAAGGAGAATTTCAGAGCCACAAGAAAACTCCCGAACATCAGGACAAACTTTGTTTGCCCATTTGTCCACACAGTAGATCAATTTTTAGTCTAAGTATGACAAATTGTACAGCTGAGCTTTACTTTAATTAGTTTATTCATCTTTGAGCTTATTTTTTATTTATTTCTTTTAGCTTATGATCAAATATATGCAGCAATACTAACCAAACTTCATGAAACTATGAAACAAAATGTTGAAATTTGTTCTATGTGTATTCTGATCTTCGGTAATACGTGTAGTAGTATTTTTCTGTTATATTGTCTACAGTACCAATGTAAATTTAATAAACTGAAGCTGTTGATTTTTTTTCATATAACAAGAGTCAGTGGGTCAAATATGCATTGTGTTTACAGGGCAGGCTTATATGATGCATGCTGCACGAATGATGAAGACACTTGTCTCCGAACACAGTGTAGCGATTCTGGTAAGATTAACCCTTATCTGAATTACATTTTTACCCACTTTAACATATTGAAGTTGTGTCTCACTACTACCAAATGTATTTGGTTTCAGCTTACTAACAATATCGTACGCGGTGATGGTGACCAAATGAAGCCTGCGTTAGGGCGCAGCTGGGTGCACTGTCCCAATACCAGATTACTGATCACACGGGATCAGCCCTCGACCAAAGACGGATACAATCATCTGAACAGCAAACAAGAAATTGAAAAACGTCATGTCAGATTAACCGCCAGCTCAAGACAAGTGAGATATATTAAGCAAATGTTTCCAGTAGACATGAGATGTTGACCCAATTTCGGTTTAATGCTGGGTCACCATCTGCGATGCTGGCCCAACATTAAACCAACGTTGGTTCAACATCTTGTTGAAAATGGTACACTCCATTGAAATGAGGAAGTTCCAAGTTTTCTTTTAGCCCTTGACCTGCTGTAATTAAAACGGTCTCAAGCATGTTTTAGATCACTAATTTTGATATTGATATTTGAGTTTTTGGTACATCAATAGATATATTTTTCTTCATTTGATGCTGGAAATTGTGAATGAAAAAGAGTAGGAAATAATTCAGCAGGACAAGGGTTAAGATATCTTCTATTTATTTTTGTAATTTTTATTTGCTGTGAGGTGGCAAATGGGACAGCAATTCACAGCTCACAGGAAATGAAAAAATCCTTAAATTCCTTGGTTAAAACAGCGTCATGTGACGAATACCGTAGACATTTTCAGCAGGTTTCAAATCAAATATTTATACCCGAAATTGATTCAATTGTCGTAATACTCGGCTAATTTAATACATTGTAATTCAAATTGTGAGATGTCTATTTTTCATAGATACATATAAATAAAAAATTTTATCTTTGGAATTTGGAAATTGTGTTTGCAATGCAGCAGCAAATATACATTGGTTAAGTTAAAAATGAATGATCCTATGATCTACTTGTTTTGGTAGATCAGATCTACCGACTCGAGCAAATCCCTATCCTGTGACACATAATGCAGATTAGCTCCGTAAAGTCTGACCGCGATGTGCCGACCCTGTTAACCCTTTAACCGCCGGTGCCGTTCATATTTGTTTTTTATATTTTATATCAGCATATTACCTATCAGCTTTTAAACCTGTTAAAGATAAAATGTGACATTAATCAGTAAGATTTGCAATGTTTTGACCTCCATTTTGTCAAATCTGAACAATTTTCACTCACTTCAAGTTGTGGATTGCGTGAGCGAGACACAACTTCAAGTGGGTCAAAATTAAAATTGAATGATTTGGCGGCTAAAGGGTTAACCCTTTCATCACTATTTTAACCCTTAAAGCGCTGAATTTTTTTATGAAAACCATGTACACCAGAAGGATTTTTTTAATTTGAAATCATCATAAATGTCTTAATTAGCTCTTTCCGATTCATTTAAATACCTATGTTATATGCCTACGGCCATTAGAAGTATTTTTACTCCTACAGTGTGGGGCGCGACATTAGACGTCAGAATCTGACATCTTCAGACGTCAGATTTTTACGACTAAAGTCGATTCCCGCACTGTAATGGTTAATCTGTTTTATTAAACAATCAAATCGCTGTTATTGGGAATGAGAATAGTGTTTAGACATCAATGTGTGCACATTTTTAGACTCAAATTAAACAAGTGTGAGTAATTTTCTAAAACTTGAAATTGTGTGTTGCGTCAGCGACACACAACTCGAGTGGGTGAAAATTTAAATTTCATATATTAGCAGGAAAAGGTTCAGATTCATTAGTCCAGCCCTTAGACTTTACATCCAACGATCTGTAAGCAGCCGCGTACTCAAAGTGATTACATATCTAATGGGAATGATAATGATGATATTCATGATATATGTATAATTAAACCTATCCCCAAGGGCATGACTTGACGTCTGAAGTTGATCTTGCACTGAAAGCTATGGTTCAAAGAAAAGGAAATACTGTAGATCTGGTAATTTTTGCGTGTGTACATTTTCGCACATTGTTTATTTAGTGACTTTTCACTAAGTTTAGAATTTTTCTTTAGTAGCACTATTATAATAATAATTTTTGCGATTTTCTTCAATTCACAAATTTGTCTTTTCCTGCGAAATTCTTGAAAATTAAAACCTCATGAATATTACCAGATCTACAGTATCACTGCAGTTGATCTAATAGCCACCGGTAGTGGTAGATGGTAATAATTAATTAATTTTGAAAGACGCCCATTGCTCATAATATAAACATTTTTTCGCCATTAATTTTTAACCTGGAAATTGTGTTTACCTGCAATTTCAGCTTTAAATGAAAAATAGGAATAAACATTTCTGTACCACAAGGGTTAATTGATCAGGTACTTGATTTCTAATCCCCGTGCAGACCATGGCGCTGTCACTGATGATATATCTTCCATATAAATTCCATCTCTTTATTACAGGCAGGCAAGGTTGAGCAAACTGTTTCAATTGTTCCACAGTGACAAATGCCTGATAAATGAGTGCAAGGTCGATGCCTCGTGTCTGCCGAGTAGTATATGCACGCTTAACCCCTAGGGCTCTGAGCTAGAAATTTCTGCTGTAAAGGTTGAATTTATTAACATGATTAAATTTAACAATGTAGCTGACCGTGAGATCATTTCGAATAATTTCTTAGAAATAGAATAGACATCTTATGAAAATAAAAATTTGTTTCCGTGGCATTTATCACATAAAGAAATAACCATCTTCTGTTGCAGGTTACAAGAACGACGACAATAATCCACATCACTGAGCTGGGTCTCACATCTACACAAAACCAATGAATGATTATTATGAATGTATTAGCAGTGTATTAACAATAATTTATTGTTACCTATCAAATAGGACAAACTAACCATCAAAATATTAACAGTTGTTACACGATTAATTTATCTTTTTTCACAAGGTAAATTGGATATTTTGTTTTACAGCATTGCAATTATTTGTTGTAATTTGTATGTGTTAATGATTATTGTGTATTGTAGCTATCGGTACAGGAGTCATGACAATTTTTGAAACGTAGTTGTTTGCTTTTTGAATGAACTATTGCACAGTAACATTAGCTGTAGTAAGTGTGATCATGCTAACTTTAACTCTCCCATGCTGTCACTGTATATACACGGGTTGAAGCTAGAACTTTTAAACCAAATAAAATGTCAGTGAAGTTGATAAAATCATTTGTGATAGATGTTCAGTTAATCGAATAATTACATTTGCTATGTTTCTATTTTTCATAAATATAATATTTTCATCATTTGACCCTTACAGCGCGGAGATCGACCTTACTCGACAGAATCTGACATCTGTAGACGTCAGATTCTGACGACTAAAGTCAATCTCCGCACTATAAGAGTAAACATATTTCCAATGCCGTAGACCTATAACATAGGTATTCAAATGAATCGGAAAGAACTGACTAAGACATTTACGATGATTTCAAATTGAGTAAAAACCTTTGGTCTCCCTAGTTTAAAAAAAAAAATTCAGGGCTTTAACGGTTGAAGCGGAAAATTGCGTTAGAAATTCCAACTTCGAATGACTAAACAGATGGAAGCAAGCAATCCAGCACTGAGCAGGATAAGGGTTAATTATCAATGTAGTACTGCAGACACATCAAATGATGTGCCATTGTTTCACTTGTGCGAATGTCCAGCCCTATTTTACTGTTCACTGTAAGCAAGCACCACAAATATGCTGTATGTGCTGATAATAAAGTTTTTTTGTAATATTGGTTTCTCAATTATTGTTACCATTAAACATGTTAAAAGGTTGAGATAAGGATAGCATCTATTTTTCAAGCATTTTGGGCTCTGCGTAGAACAACTGAGTGGCGCTTGCTCTGTCTTTGAATTTAGACTACTTGTTGCCAGTCCATTACAATTAGGGCGTATTCTGGCAAACATTTCGAACATGGTTAATGATGCTTGTTTTGGAATTATTGAAAGTGTATGGATGTTGTGCTCAGATTTGTGAAAATTTAACTGAAGTATGACCATGATAACATTATCTGCTATCATCATTTCTATGGCGCAATAATTTTCTCCTTGTGTGATGAATTCAGAATTAAGTACTGTAGGCTATAGGGTCATTGTCCTATTAAGTTAGTATAAATCTATTTTGCAATAATGTATGCAGATTTATCTACTCTCTTTTCTAATTTACTGTAATTGGTCCACCAATGGATTCTTTTTTTAATAAAATATATTGAGAAAAATATATTGAACAAAGTTTGCAACAATTTAATTTAAGTAGTCTTTTTGTACTGATAAAATGTATGTTCTTTTTAAAGGAATTGACTTATTGGACTACATTAGCCTTTCTGTTATAGGCCTAGGCTAGTAGTCGTGCATAGCTATAAACTTCAGCTTCGGTCGGTTTCGTGGAAATGTGCCGTTAAATTTGCCATGAATAATTCAGATTCACCTGAATATGTTCTTCTGATGACGAAGTTCATATTAGCATGATTAGACATACATAATTCATATTTAATATATTTATTTCTGATTACCGCAAACGTCTACATAAATCACTTTTACATTAGATTGACAGCATTACAAACGCATGACAGTTATCAGTTCGTTAAGTCACTTCACGTTCATCCTGTTACACCATGCATGACCAAGACCAAGGTCGTAGCTGGGGATGGAAAACAGACGAAGCCGGAAGCCAAGCCGAAGTGATCAGTTCTGAAAAATAGGAAATATGATAACGTACCTATAGTCTACGTCGTTGCCCCAACAGTAAACCGACGTTCAGCCAGCGTCTCACGTTTGCTGGGATCCCAGTAAATAAGAGACATCGACGGAATGCTTGCTTTAAAATGCTGGACCAGCTTCGCAGACGTTGCACCAACATTAACCCCTACACCGCTAATGTGTTCTATTTATCGATCAAGTCATTGTTATCGGGAAATAAATTACTGTTTAAACATCAAAATTTGCAAATGTTCCGTCTCAAATTAGGCAAATATGAGTAATGCTCACCCACTTGTACCGCGACCCACAACGTCAAGTGGGTGATTTTATTTAATGTGGCGCTTTGAGGATTAATCTAACATATCGCGTTTGTTGGATATAGACCTATTAAGCCTTAAATTATAATTAGGGGAAAGTTCATACGCACATATATCAGGCCTACACCAATTTTACTCAAAGATAACTTTTAATTGACGCTTGTCACTGCTGTGATGTCAGGAATCTTGATCCCGCAGTCTGATATAATTTAACTCTTTAAGCGCCAAGAACTTCTATTTAGGCCTAGTCGTTTTTGTCCATTTTATAAGAAGATTGAATCATTGTTATATTGCGACTGAAAAAGTGTGTTAAAACACTAATATTTAGAAATGTTTGATCCGAAATTAAACAAATAATTTTCACCTACCTGAAGTTGTGTATCGCGGTAGCGAACACACAACCTCAAGTGGATGAAAATTTAAATTTTTAATTTAACGCTTCAAGTGGCAAGCTAGATCTCTAGAAACTGCTTTAGACTGAGATTACATAACTGATTTAAACCATCGCAAATCTCATCAAGAAAAAATAGGCCTAATCCAGATTCTTTCAGTTTGTGAAAAAAGAATGCCACGCCTATCAAAGGGTGTGTCACGTTGGTGAAAATTTAAATTAGATCACGTGGCGGGCGAAGATAACTGGCATGGAGTGGCATAATTGAGGCAAGGGGATAAATAATGTTTTTAGCCTCGAGTGTTGTTGCCACAACCAAGTCTGAGCTAACGAGTCTATAATGTATGCAGGGTAATAATATGTGTGATAAAATAGAGGTGCCAAGGTTCGTATGCTCAAAGAAATATCTAGAGCTTATGATTGAGCGATCTTTCAGTGAGTGACCATTGAATGAGTGAGCGAGTGTTTGCTGTCACTATATCGTCGCCTCGGAGCTAAAGGATCCTATCTGACACTCGTCAGAGTGGCAGATAGGATCCTTTAGCTCCGAGGCGACGATATAAACTGATAAACAAAACTGCTAAGCAAGGACGAGACGCTTGAACCAATGTTGCTTTAGTGTTGGGCCAGCGTCGCATACGATTCACATTTTCTGCGGGCTCGAAAATGTGAGCGTTTTTCCAAGTGTGAATGTGGACGCCAGAAGAACGTGAGACCAGCGCCAGTCCAACGCTAGGTACAAGTAGAGCACACGCTCTAAATTCGTTGTGTTTTCGTTGACGGAGGTTTGTCAAAGTCACACATAAACGATGCACATTCCACGCATAAAAAAATAACAATTTGAGTCCGGATTGTGAAAAACGTCGCAATTAAGCTGGTAGCGAATGCGCAGAGCGTGTTTCAATGCAAAAGGCGAATGAACAGTGCTTTGCTAACCCGTTGGACGCAAACAGTGCACAATAAACCTTAGAATGCTAATGTCGACGATTATAGTAAATTTAATTAGTTTGTTTTGTACATATGTAACCATTTTTAAAAGAAAAAATGTGTCTCAAATTTATGATAACATTAGGCCCTATGGAATTTGACGTAATTTCGACAAATTAAAAACAAATTCTGCACTTGAAGTCGTGTATCATGTGAAAAACCTCAAATAAATAAAAATTAATATGTCGTTCTTCAGAGCTCAAAGGATTAAGCTGCAGAAATATCATAGTCACAGCCTGCTGCTCGGGCGCTGGGCAAGCTGCCAGTGTGTGCCCTGTGCAGCTTCGAGCGCTCATTCAGCGCAGGGCAGCCATGTGATACAAAGCAAACGTATTTGGAGTTGATATATAACGTTGTTCTAGCGCGCCTACGTGTTTCTGGCAACCTTTTGGCGTGTACATTTATGCGTTCATATGCGTTCAATATTTTAAACATATCCAACTTCCTTTGGCGATTACACTGCGCACAAAAAATATGCATTGCGTTAATGCAGGGCCCTCCACAAATGAGTAACCTGTGCTGACTCACGACAGACGCTCTGGCAAAAAAAAATCAATTTTCAGTTTGTGTGTCGACTATGTGTGACTGAGCCCTACGGCCAAAAAAAACTAAAAAATGCCGGCACCGAGCGCGCATATAGCACCCATGCAACGTGTTTCAACGCATGTCCAGCGAACATATGACGTATATGGAGAGTGCTAAATGCTTTCTGACTTATTCGCGCTGGCGATGCGCGGTGTATTTGTTAAGCTGGCTCTTCTCATATTCTGACAAAATTCATGGACGCACAGCGACGCACTGCTCTGATTTTTGTCACCCAAGGCTGTGCGTCGTGTATGTGGGGTATTACCAATGTACAATAAAAATTCAATTCCTGTTATAATGATATATTGCAGTGGGACATAATTTTTCTTACATAAGAATAGAAATCTGCAAGAAAACAAAATAGTCGACATGGTCAATGAAAGCGACTAAATATAACATAATAATAATATTATTGCCCACATCTCCATGTGGCCTATGTTTTCTGAATTCTGATCAAGTTCTATATTTGATGTCCTTTACCTTCAAATTTACAAAACAAAAAATGGCCACCAAAACGACATATTACCTACTTTTTTCCGACTAATAAATGCGCAATTTCTGGTTTCTGCATGGTTTATCATGTTTTTCGTTTAAAATGACCTTTCTTTGACCTTCAAATAAAAAATGGTTATCACCAGCACGAAATTATAGCATTTTTATGCATCTTAATTATAATATAATAAAACAACACTATTTAATGAAAATTTAAAGAATAGACTAGGTAATACGACAAATTAACTTACAAGGCATTTGAAACTAGGATTAATGACATTATATTCTAACATGTTTTGATGTGCTCAGTATTTAGAATGACGTCATGATTTTAATGGTAAATGCAAAATGACGGACATCTTGAATTTTACGGTACAATGCAGGTTACACGATGATAAATACACATCAGGCATGAGTGTTTAGGTCCCCAAGTTATGCAAAATTTTTGAATTGAGCATTTCCGTGCGACAAAACAAAAATAGAGGTGGAACTTACATTTTTGATATCCATTTTGTTTTTCGTTCATTTGAGGGTAAATGTCGAGACCATTTTGATTTTTTTTCAAAATTCACTTGTCAGTAATGTTTATTCCTTGTCCACTAGATTACTTCAAATAAGTCGTATTATCGTCGGCATGTTTATTGGTATAATTATATTAACAGTAAATATTTAAAAACGGCGGACGTATTAAATTTGACGGTCCCACAGAGGTCATTTCTTTCATAAGACACTCGATATGAATTTTTCGAATACAAATCTTCCAGAAACCATAGATTTTGCTCTTATGTGCGATAAACCATAAAAGATATGGGGTTCTATTAAAATTTTGGCCGCCATTTTATATTTTGCTAATTTAAAGGTGAAGATCACCAAATATAAAATATTATCCGACAGATTCGAATTCAGCACACCCAAATTATATAAAAACAAGTGGATAAAAAAATACACTAAAATTCCGACCAATGCTCAATATTTCAGCCCTGACTAAACACACACATTTTCATAAAAGGCTGTTATATTCTTCCATTAAAAAAATATAGGTAATATTTATAATTATAAATAACACTCTTTTTTAAGCATACCGAGATTTGGTTCAAAAAACAGAAGCCATTAATGAGATATTCTATCTGGACGTGAAGTCCGATCATTGCACTGTCTACCTATAACAAACGTGTCCAATTAATTAATTAATTGATCAATCAAACCACACTATACCCCCCCCCCCCCCCCCCCAGTGACTTGATCCCTGGAAACCGACTTCATTTTCTTACCACCGGTACTAGGGGTTTTAGAAAGAAAATTTCCATGAAGCTGTTTTACCAATACATGGAAATTTTCTTTAATTTTCATCCACTTTCAAGTCACCTTCATCAACTACAAGTCGAGAATTGCGACAGCCATTTGCGGCTTGTAGTTGATGAAGATGGCAATGGTAAAATCACCCAAGTGTAAAATACCAAACATATAATAATATTACAAATTGAACATACGAGTGGCTCGCTTTTATCAAAAGCGGCATTTTCTATTGAACTTTATTGTCGAACTACGCGTTATATTACACGTTACTAGCCGATAAAATATAACTGGTGCCTACCAAAAGACTACCTAAGTTTATATCTAGGCTTTAAGTTTTTTTTAATGACATCGGTGACTCAGGTAAAAATAACGTGCAATGGTATTATGAGGACCAGTATACTATGAAGTTTATTTTGCCTAAGTTTGTGTCCTATTTAGGGGAAAGAGGGGTGCTGTGTGAGGGAAACGGTTCACATTTATGTACACCAGTCCTTATGAACATGTGCAATATAACGTTTCAGGTCCTTAGGTTAAGTACTTTTGTCTTCAAATAACACGTGTTCAAAAAAATATATTCACAATTATATGTTTGGTTAACAGCTTAAAGGCTTTTGGTTGGAATAGTTTCTTTATGATAATTATTAAGTTTTATTTTGCCTGAGTCTGTGTCCTATTTAAGGGAAAGAGGGGTACTGTGTGTGGGAAACGGTTCACATTTATGTACACCAGTCCTTATGAACATGTCGAATATAACGTTTCAGGTCCTTATGTTAAGTACTTTTGTCTTTAACTAGTGTTCAGAAGTAATAATATTCACGAATATATTTGTGGTTAAGAGCTTAAAGGGTTTTGGTTGGAATAATGTTGGTCCAGCGTCGCAGACGGTGGCCCAGCTCTACATCATCTAGTAGCGCCGATTCATAATCTTTATTTCCATTCCATATCCAAGCAAGGCTCGTCAGGGTGCTGTCATAATCAGGGTGCTGTCATAATCATTGTGCTACATTCATTCAGTGGTTGACTCTCCAACTCTCCCTTGCTGTTTCTTGAACGAGTGACGTTTCCAGAGCCGCGCGCTCACACAGAGCGGGCGACTCTGTTCACGGCCTATCATACCTCTGCGTTCGAACAACAAATAACAACTTTAACCAATCAACTCCCACCACCAGTGGACCAAGAGCCAATGCTGTTCCAACATCGGCTCAAGGCCTTCCAGTCCGAGTGACAGCCGTGATTGGCACAATATCCAACATATAGTGTTATCTGGTGTGTCTGGCGCCAGGATTTTAAAGGTCAACAGCATAATGCAGCTGTCAGAAAATACGGTACAATCACCCAATGCTGTTTCAATGACGGGCCAGCGTTGAAGGCTATGGGTCAACATTGAAATAGGATTGGTTGAAAGCCACGTGTTTGCGCAAAGTAAACAACAGACCAGGTGATAATCTTGCGTCGGCGTCGTAGACAACTGACCGGTATTAAACCAGCAATGGGCAACGCAGGCCCAACATTGAACCGGAATTTGGTGGGTAGGCCTACGTTCTCTGTATCAGGTACATCGTAGGCAAGTATTGAATGAATGTTGGCCAGCACCGGTGATGGCGGTGGAAGTGATATTCGTCGAAGACATTTAGGATTCTGGCCCATGATAAAGACCAATACACTAATTTTTTGTCTATAGCACTCAAACAGATTAAGCCGGGCCTCGGAGTTCGAGAACCACTTTTCTAGTTACAATTAACTTAACTTTTTTTTAAATAAATGTACGAAAATGCAATGTGAATATCATGTATTAATGGTTATCATAATTTTTATTAATTTAAAAAAAATTATATAGCAAGTAGACGAATACAGATTACATATCAATGATATAATTATTGCATAACTCATAAAACAAATTCGACTAAAGACTATCCCCTCACTGAAATAATTACAATATTTATAATGGGCGTGGAACCATAACATAGGTATTCAAATGAAGCAGAAAGAAGCTAACTAAGACATTTATTATTATTTAAAATTGAAAAAACCCTTCGGTCTCCATGGTGTAAACCCAAATATTCCAGCGTTGTAAGGGTTATTTTTGCACAATAAACCTGCCGTTCTGCATAATGTGTCAAATCAACACATTTTCTGATAATTCTCCACCACATGAAATTACATGTTGCTTTACAAAATATATGTGAAAGAATAATTTGAAAAATGAATATCATGAAAATTCCTATCGGAACATTATTGACAATTTCACGGCCATTTAAAATAAATTTTAAAAAGTATGATTTAGGAATTTTTACACGTGACGAGCGAACATGGGAATTGCAATCCCTTGTAGAATGTTCATTACTTTTCCCATAGCTGTGAAATGTTACAGCTAGACTAACTGACCTGTGAAGAATGCATATTTTGAATTATTTTGAATGTTTTATTAAAACTGACAGAGCTATAATACACTGAAATACAGTTTTTCTCCATTCGGACCCATGTTTGTGAGCTAAAGTGAGCAGGCAAATACATCACACAATGATAACTAACACTATTTTCATTAGCCATGGTCACTTGGTTCCAGAATCAGAGAAAACAATCAATCTTACAGTGTAAAGATACCCAGGGTAGCCCACTGATTATTTTTTATTTATTTTATTTTATTTGCTGTCATTTGTTGTGAATATCTGTAGTAAACCGAAATCGTCCAGGGGAATTCCTTACACATAACTCAAGTTTGCAGATATATACATGTACCACTAATCTAACATTGGCATAATTACAGATGCGGTAAACATTTTGTAGATGAGTTCTACTTACTCTTTTTGTAAAATAGATGATTTTTTAGGTATTTCCCCGTCATGAGTTACAATAATAACACTTTTAGCCTATAATTTCCATTTATAATTCCATGTTTATTCTAAGAAAAAGTCTTGAATTTAATGTCTATATACGTGATACTTCTTTAGATTTACAGCCAATTTTACTGATTCTCCGCTTGTGAGTGTAAATAGTGACAAAACATTGGTTTCTAATATTGCCATATCAATTATGTACAATGGTATCTTATTAACCCTTTAACCGCCAAATTATTCAATCTGAATTTTCACCCACTGACGCGATCCACAAATTCAAGTGAGTCAAAATTATTCAGATTTGACAAAATGAGGGTCAACTGTTTTTAAATATTGCTGATTGATGTCACATGTTATCTTTTAACATGTTCAAAAGGTGATACATAATATGCCAATAAAACACGAATATTTGCGGTACCGGCGGTTAAAGGGTTAACTCACAGCGATAATTTTACTAGTGATACTAGTGAACAGCATTTAAAAAATAGTGATGTGTCGGATACCTTGGTCATATAAATATCTGCTGTTTGTGATCACACCCCTGAACGGCCCAACATTAAAACGGCGCTGTGCCGATGTCGAGTATTTTTATGGTATTATGACGATCATCCTTCTGACTCTACCTACTCTACGTAATTCACAGAGCTGAATGTGACAGGTTAAGGACGTGGATGACATTTAAATCAGGTGACTGTTGGAGTGAATCACAACAATCTAACCAAGGTTATAACCCCCCCCCCCCCGCTATTGTCTGGTTGAGCACTTTTCTGTGAACAAATTCAATTCAAACTTCAATCAAAATCCAAACATTCACTGCTCTACATGACATGGCAAGGCTGCCTAACTGACTTTACCCCTCGATCACTGATGTAGACTAAATCGTCGCCTCGGAGCTAAATGATCCTATCTGACACTCGGTCAGAGTGGCAGATCACTCGTCAGAGTGGCAGATAGGATCATTTAGCTCCGAGGCGACGAAATGACATTTCAATGTTTTCATCAGCACTTGTGTATCTAATTTAGAACGGGACATATCTCTCAAATATGTTCCCAGCAAACACAAAACATTTCTATAACATTTGTTGGACCAACGTCGAAGACGTTGGGCCGACGTTGTACAAATGTTAAGCAAATATTTTGTGTTTGCTGGGTTGCACATATACTTTTCGTAACTTAAATTATTTTGAAATTGCACAACACGCAAGAGACGTCACCGGGACCCCTTCTAAATGACTATACTCGGTGGAAACAATCTTATATATAGGCTCCCACTCCCCCAAACTTCATTGTATTAGATTGCTAGATAAACCAAATTCCAGGTCAGGACTATTGAGTTTCACAGAACTGAAAAGATCTAACAAAATGTCTTCGACAGTGACATGGAGTGCCAATTATTCAGATTTGACAAAATAAAGGTGAATGATTTTAAAATTTTGCTGATTGATGTAACGGTTTATGTTCATCGTATTTGAAAGCTGGTATTTAATGTGATCTCTACTTATGAATTTGTGTAATGTAAATATAAGGTAGACCCGAGATTCATGCCGCACTACGATGTGTATGTAAATGATGCATATTTTTCCAGGTGGATGACAACCAAACACAAAGATATGTTGCGCTGAAATGAGTTCAAGTGAGTGAAAATTATTAGGATTTGACAAAATGGAGGTCAATTCTTTTCAAACCTCGCTGATTGATGTCACATTTTATCTTTAGCATGTGCAAAATATGGTACTTATTGTGCTAATAAAACATGAAAACTGAATATATTCGGCACCGGCGGTTAAAGGTGAATATTTTTTGTTTTGATAAGTGGGGAAGACTTCTTGATCTTCAGGACATTTTTTCTGTCTTTACTTGGATCTCCTGAGTGTTATGTGTACATATAACTTTATTTTGTTTGCTCAAATTATTGCTTATTCTTCTTGAACCTTCCCAGAACCGAGGTCTCCGCCTTTTTTTAACCTTGAGATGTGAATTATTGTCGCAATCCATAATAAAGAAATAGGGACAGATATCATAATAATATCTCAAATAAAGCCTCAGAACATTTAGTTATTCTGATTGTCTGCACAATATATTTTATTCAATGAATATAACAACACAAATCGTCGCCTCGGAGCTAAAGGATCCTATCTGACACTCGTTAGAGTGGCAGATAGGATCCTTTAGCTCCGAGGCGACGAAATATGTGATACAGTCGCGAATAGGGGGGGGGGGAGTGGTGAAAAAATATTTGATTTAGCGCTTTAAGGGTTTATCGCCACTTGCAGATAGTTGTTTATTTTGTTTCGATGTCGACAGTTCTGAGGCAGACGATGTGGAAGATATATAGAGTCCCCCCCCCCTCCCAGCACCCAGGCCTTTCTTCTCATTTTAGTTAACCCTAGCCGTGACGTCCTCTCGAGGCCATGAGTCGCTGTATTTGTTTCACCCCCAAAAAATTAACGTTTTTCAACATGGCGATGACTGAGAGCGATCTCGACCCCATGGTCCGAAAAATATCTATAGCTTTTTAATAACTGTGCGGACAACGAACTGAGCATGCGACCCCTTAGCTAAAATGCTACGGATTCTAAAAAAACTATTGTCGACCTGATTGTCAGGGGGGCAAGCCTTAGATATGACCAACCAAAGAAATGTCCCATTATTTTGTATGGGGTCAATCTGTGGCTGAAACCTGTTTCAGCCACTCGGGCCAGGGTTAACCTTGAGATGTGATGAGATGTGAATTGGTGTCGCGATCCAAGGTAAACAAAAATTGCGAGATATCATAAAATACACATAACGTGGTTATAGTCCTGTAAAAATCGACACAAAAAAAACGAAGAACCCGAAGATTTTCAATAACAGGCAGTTTTCGTTGTCAAATTATTCAGGTGAATGTCCCAAGTCATCAAAAACAATTCGCGCGAAATCGCAATTGGGGGGAACATATTCTTAGTGGGTCAAAGTACACGTACCGCCCTCAAGAGCCTTATTGCATGTAAAATTAGTTCATTAAATTAGCGTGATGGCTCTTGTATTTATGTTGATAAATGTAAGTGGAACATGCGTAATGTCATAAATATACCACAACAGCGCCTTAGAAAATCCGAAGGCCTTTTATTTTCATTGCGAGAGAGTTACTATACAGTACATGTATATCTAGGCCAGAGTACATAATTTACCATTATAGTGATGAAGATCGATTTAACACAAAGTTTAATTTAGTCCTCCAGGCCTATATCTTTTATCCAACGTACTCTAAATGACAGTCCTATTATACCCGCCGTCAGATTAACTTGTATCGCAGGTTTTTCGCCAATTTCACGGTCAATTCTCAACCGATTTTTAACAAAAAATTAGCAAGAACTATTTTCGGGTCACTCGCAGCTACCGTGAAATTTTCATTTAAAAATATTATATAGTTCAAAAATTCAAAAGTTCAAAAGATCATTTGACATGTAGTAAATTTGTAAATACGACGTCCCTCTATATATAATAAGCCCATTAAACTGGTTAAATCAAAGTTTGTTTTAGCCCTGAATTGCATTACATGCAAGATGGTCTAGCTTTTCAGCTATAGAATATTTTTCGATAAAAATTGCACGGTAGTCGGCGAGTGGTACAAGTTAATTTGACGGCGGGTATAAATACGTTCCTGTGGAGCGAAATCCACCAATAAGCAGAGCCACGTTTTCCCAACATCACTTGGTATCAACTTCAGTTCATGCTAAATAAGAAAGAAGACGGTTGCAACAACCGATTTTTTTTAATTGAAGGGGTCGGAAAAAAACCAAGGCTAAGTCAATTTGTTTTCAGCTATTTGAGTTTGGGGTACCATAAGACAAAAATGGTTGACTTTGCCTTGATTTTGTCCTGAACAAAAAGGCCGCTTGTGTCTTCAATATTGGCTATTTTCATCACAAAACATTTAAGTATATTTCTATGATTGTCATGATATGTTGTGGTAGACACATGGCACACTGTTTTTTTGTGCTATATGGTACCCCAAACTCAAATAGCTGAAAAAATGACTCAGCCTTGGTTTTGTGCTGACCCCTTCAATTATATTAGATGTCCGTGTACATGATGACCAGCAAAAACATTTTGTTTCTCTTGTAGTTGTTACCAGGAAGGTATCGCTTGCAGTATCGTACGATAACTCAGCAGTACTTACTGTGATTGAACGAGCATCAACCACAAGTACACAACGAGATTTCCCACCTTAAATAATTGTCTGAACAATATTTTTATCAAGAACAACCCATAAATGTTTTCATTATACATTATTGCATTTAATTAAATTAATTAAAATCAATGCAAAATTCAGGGTTGGAGACAAAAGGGGCGGGGGTCTTGGGATCCTCCCATGGGAGAATAAAAAAATAGACTTAAAATTGTTTATGGCCAGAAAATATGGAAAATATGTATATTTTCTTTGCCAACAAGGGGAGGGGGTCCCCCCCTTTGGTGGGGGAGGGTGTCCGGACCCCCCCCCCTCCCCCCCCCCCGACAGAAACCTAGTGAATACTTGTAATAATTAATATTTAAAAGCTAGATATACTTTGAATTAATTCCCCGACAAAAGTTGCGATTTACTTAACGGGCGATACATTACAATATAGGCCATTTTAAACTTCAACCTTTATATGACCTATAAATTAATAAACAACTCTAGCATTTAAAACAAAAAAATGACTGTTATGAGAAATGTCCGGGTCCATGTCAATTTCTACTGGACTATTAATTTTCTAAAGGCCTACGATATTTTTTTTATGAATATTTTGTCAAGTGATACGACGAGGGGGGCTTGAAGGGTAGAAGTCAGTATTGTGGGGAGCCTCCGTGACCGAGAGGTAGCGTGCTCGGCCTCAGACCGCCAGGGTTCGAATTTCGAATCCCGTGTCTGGAGGACAGTGTCATCTCAATCATCTCACCATCCTCAGGAGGTTCTCCTGGCCCAGTTTAGCCTATATGTGCACAAAGGTGGCCTAAAGCCCGATTCATTTCATTTGAAGGGTAGAAATAACGACACGTCAATTTAGTTAATGTGTTGATTTAATAAGTTTAAAAATGAGTAGCTTGACAGATCAAGTATGTAAATAACGGTAAACACGTTGAGTGCTACGCACGAATATAATCGTGTTTGAATCTGTTCCATTAGCAGGTTAAATCACAGTTATTGGGAAATGAGTGTTTAAACATCAAGATTTACAAATGTTTGGTCTCAAAATAAACACATAATCTTAACCCGCTTGGGTCGTGTTTTCAAAAGTAATGGTCATGGGCTTTAAATGTCAAGGATCTTTATCAACAACTAACAAGTGACAAGTATTAATTGCTGATGGTTCCAGTCAGGGCTGTGTTTAAAGGCGATTCTCGTCACGTGATGTAGTCCTCTCAGCTATCTGATCCTCCCACTCTCGTTGTTGTTGTTGACATTCTTGACAAATGTAATCATTTCTCTGATGGGAACCGTTCTGTTAAGATGGCATCTACTCTCCTCCTCATGAAGTACTTACTGCTGGTGACTGTTTGTCTGATGGTGTGTGCTCAGACAGCATATGCACGGGCAGGTTAGTAAAGTATCCAGTCTGATAATCTTCTTGAATTGAAATAACAACATTTTAATGCAAATGTAATTGGATAATAGCAGACCGAAATAATAATATGAAGCAGTTTTTGGACTTTATGTATAAAAAATATTCAATTTCAACATCGTGCTGGGACATTCATTTTATGCTTTGTACAAACAGAATCAATTAATTTTTAAATTAATGGCGGAATCCAAATCGAAATACACTCTAGGGTATAGATAGGTAGATATTTATTTAGGATATTTACCCTTAAAGCGCTGACAATTTGTGTAAAAACCATGGAGACCAAAGGGGTTTTTTCAATTTGAAATCATCATAAATGTCTCAGTTAGCTCTTTCTGATTCATTTGAATACCTATGTTATGGGTCTGCGGCCGTTAGAAATATTTTTTCTCTTACTGTGCGGGGATCGACTTTAGTCGTCAGAAGCTGACGACAATATTAAGAGCTACCATGTATATGAACCAATACTGGTTCAAAGTTGGACCAGCGTCGCAGACGCTCGGCCAACTTTGATCCAGTATTGGCTCACGCTATTAAGTAGTAGAACACATAGCATTAAACTGTGTAGAATAACAGACACTCCCTAAAAGCGTAGACTTAAATTAAAAAAAAACTCTGCAAAAATTACATATACATAGGTAGTCAGATACTACATACTTAGCTTATAGGTTGTTATTTTGACACTAACTTATCAATCGCGACATAGACATTGTCACATATTCATTATTTACATCGGGAGTGAAAACCTCCCAGACTTCAAAGAAAGAGTCAGTTGACAAAGCAGCGCTCACAATTTCCTTATAGTCCCACCCGGCCCAACCCGGCAAACACGTTGGCACAATGTTGAGCTGAAGTTGCCAAACGTCGTAGAAGACCAACGTCAGCCAAACGTTAGGTCATTGAAATAAAACAGGCGACGGGAATAGTTCTCTAAACTTAAAACAATAGAACGAGCCCCGAATTTAAGAGAATAACCCGAAGCGAAAGACAACTTAATATATATATCGATGCGCGTGTCTGACCATGATAAGTGAAGTGGAGAGTTACAATTCAAGAATGAAATTAAGCGAATAATGATGCTAATCATATCAGAATGATCACTATTTTAAACAAATATGTGATATACACATTTAATTACAAGATTAACAACAGCAACAAAAAATATACATGTTAATTGAAGCGAGTTCGCTTATAAGACGAAATGAAACAGGGAAAACTGTAGGCTGCCGATCTTCACACATTATGTAATAAAATAAACACAATTCATTAGATGCGTGGTCTGTGCAAATATTTATTTGGCATTTAACAGCACGCAGCCCTGTGATTGGTCAGGATAGGCCCATGTGACAGGCCTAACTAAGTCTACCGATCACCAGGTGCCGCTACAATGTTAAAAACTCTATTCTGTTAAACTCAATAGCCTTGACCTCCAATGTTTTCACCGAGATAGCTAATACAATGAAGTATGGGGCAAAAGGGTCTTATATAACATTATTTCACCGAGTAACATCTAAAAGGATTTCCGGTGACGTTACTGCGTTTCACAAATTATATAGAATAGATATATTTCAAGCACCAATAGCAGAGATGAAATAACTACTATTATGACTATTATTAAAAATAGTAGCACACGAAATATACAGGTTGAAATAGGTAAAGTATGTATAAGAACAATAATAAAAAACTATTATGATATTTGGTATTTATTTTAACTTGTTCAAGTAATATTTATATGTATGTAATATCCACAAATAGTGGTAATATGTCTAATCTCATATACAAACGTCAAGTATGTCAATTAGGCTATAAGCCATCTGGCAAGTTCAATATGCTAGTATAGAAATACATCATTTATTGAAGTCTGACTCTTATTTTACAAAGATCACTCAGAGTTTGAGTTGCGAGAGACACATACTTAAATATTAATACATAAAAACATAGTAATCAGAAATAAATGTTATGGAAGACACTGTGCATACTTACATAATTACTTAAATACATAGGCCTACATAATTACATACATTCCCATACCTAATATATTTTCTCAATTATATTCATGTATTATCTCACATGATTTATCACATTAGTATAGGCCTAAGTTGTACGGGGCGCATGGGTGTCGACATTTGAGGCCTTGCTAAGTTACTCCCGTGGCGCGATAGCACAATAGTGCGTACTGCCACGTAATATACAGATACAGATACAGATACAGATTTGAGCCCACCGTCTCAAAAGCAACCGTTTTATTAAGAGCGGATACGTGTACGTTTATCACTTTCACCGCGGGATTCGTCTTTAGACGTCAGAATCTGACGTCTATGGACGTCAGATTTTGACGTCTAAAGACGATCCCCGCACTGAATTTAAATATTTATATGGCCGTACACCCATAACTTAGGTATTCAATTGAAGCGGATACAGCTAACTAAGATATTTATAGAGATTTCGTATTGAAAAAACTTCTTTCGTATCCGTGATTTGAACGAAAATATTGTAGCGTTGTAAAATAAGGGGTTGGGTTTGAAAAGGGGTGTAGCTGTATTTTGCTATATCGTCCCCTTGGATATGAAAGGGTGTATCTGCCACTTTATAAAGTGGCAGATACACCCTTTCATATCTAAGGTGACGATATATAACGACATATACACGCCGTGGTTATTAAAGACCTACTCTGCACAATGTCATATTTCATACTATTATAGATGACTTTTTAAATATTAAAGTGTTCAGCTCCCATTTTTAAACCACTGGGAACGATTTTCCCAAAGGCAAAAGTAAGGGGCTAATTCGTGACGTCAAAAGGTGGAGACATGCTTGGCTGGTCATAATACATATACATGTAACTGGTGATGTATTGTATGATTTTATAAAACTGACTTTGTGTGTGAAGTCATGAGGTGGGAGATCCGCCCAGCCCAAGAAATGTGCACATTTTCAGTTTTTATTTTTGAAAATAACTCATAATTAGTGGACTAAGATAATCTGCTAAGGTATGAGATATATATAATATAATAGTTCATTGTGATATATACTTTAATTATATTGATGATCCGAAAGCACTTCACATGGCCTTTAAAACAACACTGTTTTATACAGGTTACGAATTCCTTGAGAAAGAAGAGGCTCAACAAGTTTTGGGATCTAGAATCAGACGTGCAGAAGAAGAACGTACATTAGAATATTCGACAGCTTTAGGATTATTAGGAGATGACACAGTGGATGGCAGTGGTGATATTTAAAAGGAGTACGGAAAATCGGGCTATTGAATTGATTGATAATCGAAGCAGAACGCTTATTCAATATCAAAACCGGATCCCAGCTAGACCTATAATGTATATAATTGACAACGTGACTCGTGAAACAGTCAGTCCACCACTTATACATTCGTGGAAAAATCCGTAAGCCAATAGATTTATTTTCTCATCTGGCGCATATTACACATCCCACTTCATCCTGGACATTTAGCTTTAAATCAGAATAATCACCAATATGGGAACCATGACAACCACATCATTCAAATTTGTATTTTTTCAATAAAAAAATATTTAAAGTATATTTGTTTGAATGTATACTTGATTGAATTGATGTTATCCAATTGAAATAAAATAATATATTAAATTTACTATCGTATAAGCCTAACTTTGTTATTTATTATTTGCAAAAATGCAGTTTTTATTTTCAGTTGCTGAGATCACTTTTCACACCATATTTTGTGTGGTTTGTTTTGAAACCTTAGCGATGGTCAGTTGGTTATAAGCTACAACTTGATCGCTGAGTAAAATTTGGTGTATGAACCCTTAAAGCGCTGAAATATTTTTTGTATAATTGATGGAGACCAAAGGAATTTTTTTAAATTTTACATTATCATAATAAATGTCTTTGTTAGCTCTCTCCGCGTCATTTGAATGCCTATGTTTTGTGTCTACGTGCCATTATAGATATTTCACTCCTTCCGTGCGGGGATCGACCTTAGACGTCAGAATCAGCGTCTACACCTAAAGTCGGTCCCCAGACTGAAAGGGTTAGGCCTGCGCACTAAAACCAAATACACACGAATCCTAAGCACTACGTGGATATCAATCAGGTCATCATCAGCTTATGCATATTTCAAAAAATATGTTTATTTTTCTAATTCCCCCAAAAAATACGGTTTAACTATTATTTAGTGGATCCTTACCACTTACAGCGCGGGGATCGACCTTAGACGTCAGAATCTATAGTTTAACGTCGATCCCCGCACTGTAATGAAATGAAATGAATCGGGCTTTAGACCACCTTTGTGCACATATAGGCTGAACTGGGCCTGGAGAACCTCC
Organism: Flabesymbios commensalis; assembly: GCA_964017125.1. NCBI lineage: Eukaryota > Metazoa > Annelida > Polychaeta > Terebellida > Flabelligeridae > Flabesymbios > Flabesymbios commensalis. The sequence continues at coordinate 27,355,676 of OZ024903.1, forward strand.
TGAGGATGGTGAGATGATTGAGATGACACTGTCCTCCAGACACAGGATTCGAAATTCGGGCCCTGGCGGTCTGAGGCCGAGCACGCTACCTCTCGGTCACGGAGGCCCCCCACAATACTGACTTTCACACGTGGATGGGGAAGAAACATTTTTGTTTCTTTCAAACCGCCGAGACCGGGAACCGAGCCCCGAACTCTGGCGTGAAAGGCAGCGGTGCTAACCACTACCCTAGGGCCCCCGCCCTCCCCGCACTGTAGGAATACAAATATTTATAATGACCGTAGACGCAACATATACATGATATAGGTATTTAAATTAGGCGGGAAGAGCGAAAGTGACATTTGTAGTAATTTCAAATTGAACAAAACCTTTTGGCCTCCTTGGTTTATACAAGCATATTTCAGTGTTGTATCAAGGTTCAACATTCATTGGAGGGTCAATTAAATTATATGTTTTATAAAGGCACCAGACAGTATCCCCCTATTCTAGAATTATTTTTCCAACAACTACTATGATCTTAAACGTAATTCAAGATATATTGTTAATAAAAACCTAAGCATAGCAAGAGTTGTGGGTGTAGGCTATATAAACAATTCACCCCTTAAAACGCTCAATTTTAAATAATTTCCACACAGTCGTTTCTCGCGATCATGACTCACAACTTCAAGTGGGTGAAAATGGCTTTGATACTTTGCAGACGATAATTTTGATAATTTTCTACGAATTAATGATCATATATTGCTGGATTGTAATTCCGACAGTGTGTGTTGATCCAACATTGGGAAATGGCGTATAAGTTAAATAGCGTGGGTGAGAATTCTGTACAATTGTGTACATTAATCCATGTCCACCCTTTATGCCTTTTCTAACTATGCAGAGTGAGAGCTGTTCCATTCCAACAGGGGATTTCATATCTATGTGGTATTATACCCGTTAATTTAAATAACAACATTCTGACAGTCACATCGCCATGAATACCATGCTAATCAAGGGGCTCAATGGTATTTAGTAGCGCTGATAGGTACTCAATTGTCTGCAAGGTTTGAAGAACCAACATTGGTGTCAAGCTGTCAATAATGTGCCAGCAAGCCCAAGACATTGATCCAATGTTGCCTTAAAGTTGGCTCACCGTCTGCGACACTGGCCCAGCATGAGTACTGCATTGGCTCATCACAGACCAAGCGTCACCGGCGTCACGCTTGCCACCGGTGACGCTCGGTCTGTGATGACCTTGTTGGGTGGCATGGCAGGGGCGGATCCAGAAAAAAATCTGACAGGGTTCCAACCATTATATATATCGTCACCCTGATATTATACTGTCGTATCTACAGTTTTCATTATTCCGAGATAATCGAAAAAAACTTAATAATAAAAGAGTAGTAATATTTCAGCATTGTCTTAAAAAACCTTTGTAGACATAAGAAACAAACGTTTGTTCAATGTGAAGAAAATGCACCACACCTTAGCGTTGCATAGCAACAAGCATTTAGAACAGATACGACCTTATAATATTATAAAATATGGTCAGTGTATGATAATACATAATATTACATAGTTGTATGCGCACATACGACAGTGTAATATATAAGTAAGATTTTTTTCAGAAATAATTGATTTTACGTTTCAATAACTTTCCAGTGATGTTTAACTGCAAAATAGACATTAAAATTGTATACTGTACAAAAAGTGGTTAAACGATGTATGTACCACATACGACTATATAATGTTGACAAAAATGTCAAATGTGTGAAAATGTCAGTATTATAGAGTTGTATTTGCAGATAGGACTTCTAGAATCAAAACTGTTAAATGACTCAAAATGTTTCACGTATTACATTATTATAAACAATTAGTAAGTTTGCATTGTTTTTCGCCTTAATTCGTCATAGAAAAAATCATAAAATTAGACAGTTGTATGTGTCAGATACAACGCTATAGAAATAAATAATAAGGTAAAATTGGAAAATTAAAATATTACATAGTTGTTTGTGCAGATACAACTATAGGAATTAGAGCATCCGATTTTTAAATTATTTTTTTCCAAATAACTGACAATCCCATAAGAATAAATTTAAGAAAAACATGGTGAAAATTACAAATGTTTTGGTAGTTAAAATTACACTGTTGTAAGTGGCACATACGACCTTGTAATATATAACTTGCATTAAGTTTGTGTTGTATCTCAACAGAAATACAATAATGAATAATGTTTTCCATCTAATGTGTTTTTCGATACATATATGCAAAATCTGCTCGAGTATGTGATTGTTCTTATTTACATTATTTCTCTACATTATTTGGGAAATAATGTAAGTAAAATAATATACTTATGCAGGTGCTATTGTCAAGAATGTTAGGTATGAAAGTCACTTGTTAGGTTAACATACAATTTATTCTGATTTTATATCGGTTAATATTTTGTCATTTTGTAATTCATATAATGTTTTTTTATTCAATTACTAAAGCTACTTGACATTTTACAGGTTTTACAAAACATTAAACAAATTATTAACTGGAATTAACACTTAGGCTCTTACATAAGTATCTAAATCAATAATGTAACAACAAACATTTCCTAACAGGGGTCATTGAACATGAAATGACTTTAACTACCTGAACTAAGTGTAAGAAGACAATAGTTTTCTAAAAAATAAGAACAACGTATTTTTTAAAAAAAACAATACATAATATTGTAGTCTCTTTAGGGTGAAGGTCAGTTTGCGCAGCGATTCATCCCTGTTTAAATCTATAGTCAGCATAATGATGAAGCCTACTTCAGTCATCACAGATCAACTAACAATTAGCATGATACTGTAATTAAATGACTGAAGTCAGCTTAGAACTTGTAAATTACTTCTTATTGGAGTAATTTATTACAAAGACACATTCGAAGTCAGCTTAAAGTATTTGACTCATTACGAATAAACATGACTGTGTAGTCTGGGGCAATTCATACACATTAATATCATTGCTCAAATATTATATACATGTGTCTGCCTCTCATCCCAATGGTACTGTGGACAAATCGGTTTTCATTTTGTTTGTGTGTCCATATTCGAGAACGCAGTGTACAATCCTCTCCATTTTAAATCGGCGCATTGCAGCAGTTATCTGATAAAAGATACACTCTTAGAATGTAAGTTTCCAGCTTCCTTCTATGATAGAGATGATGGTTGTCAATGAGGGCTGTTTATGACATGTTGTTGGCCAAAACACCCGGCAGCCACAACAACCTATTGCTTAGCTTTTTGTTTCGCAATGTGTTTTTTTGCCGAGAAAGCATTTTATTTATCAGATCACCATTGTTTATTTTAAAATTAATGTTGGATGAAAAATAATTTTTAATAAGTTTTTGCATGAGCCCCCACACCTTCAAACAACTTAGCTGGACATTGTTGATTTCACTATAAGCAGTCAGGTTTTTGACCACGGCAAATAGAAATATAGATATTGACAATGTATAAGGGACTGAATCTAAGGTAAAGAATTATGTGTTCTATCCGATATAGATATTTTTGGTAGAAATAAATACGTCGCCGATTGCGTGAGTATAATTAAACACTGGCAGGGGCGTAGCTAAGAGTAAAATAATGTGGAAGTACACTGATGGATTGATAGAGTTTAGGCGTTAGGAGCAACTCTACTGCTATCAATTCATGGCGTTCTGAAGCACTGAGCTATTTCAGGATCGGTGCGAATCGAACGGGGCAATTAGTATCTTGCTGATTGTAGACAGGGGCACAGCATTACATAAAAATAGCGACGAGCCATGAATAGTCACTGCCCCCTCCTTTTTTCTATTGTTTCCAGTCGAGATTATCTAGCCTTAAAACACGCCACTACATTATTTTCTTTGTCCGACCACTACATTATTAGCCGGGAATGGAGAGTTATTGTTGATTAAGTACAGACCAATTATCATGGTAGGCCTATAACAGGCCCGTAGCCAGGATTTTTGTGTGGGGGGTCGTTTTGAGCAAAAAGTGGACCTTTTTGTACTTTTCTTTTTGTCGGTTAAGGAGGGGTGCGGGGGCATGCTCACGCGACTTTGTTTCAAACCCTTGTGCTGCTAAGTCAGAATACATACGTTTCAAGCAAATTTCAGACTAAATAAAATAACATTTGGAAGATGTCTATTTTTTAGAAATAATATTATTTTCATTTGAAGCAGGAAATTGCGTTAGCAATTTGCGTTAGCATTTGAGCTTCAAATGAATGAAAAATACTCACAAACAATTAAGCAGCACAGGGATTAATATAAAAACCCATATTGCGCATTTCTTGCCTAAACATAAATTGTGTTTTTAATTTCTGCTGAGTTTTTACTCTTTAAAGTGCTAAATCAACCCATAGTATTACGATCACGTGCCATTTTGTATTTATGTGTCTACCACTGAATAGATGTCATGATGTTGAGCAAATTAATACATGCTTTTTCAATGAAAAAGAACGTATATTTCAACATGAATAGTTATAGGGGAGACCGGGGCTAACTGGGACATATTATTACGATCACGTGCCATTTTGTATTTATGTGTCTTCCACTGAATAGATGTCATGATGTTGAGCAATTTAATACATGCTTTTTGAATGAAAAGGAACGTATATTTCAACATGAATAGTTATAGGGGAGACCGGGGCTAACTGGGACACTTTTATCATTTATCGCCCTAGGGCAGACAATAATAGAGTTAGAGATTCAAAACAATCATTCAACCTAGGTGTGATATTTGTTATTGTCACAAGGGCCTTTAATAAATGACAACTAAAACCTATACAGATTTGGTAAATTAAAAAAAAAAAATATGTCCCAGTTTGCCCCGTATACGGGGCTAAGTAGGACAAGGCCAGGGGCTAACTGGGACACTCCTAAAATTTCAGCAATTTAGGATCTATAGAGATTAAACAAGGTATACTGCATCCTGTGATGATTCCAAATAGTTTGAAGGGGGTGAGCTATAAATAAACATATATATGCCGCTTAAACACAAAGGTTTAAAATGCAACAAAATAATGCAGAAAATAACAGCTGATCCCCGATGCACTATAGGCCTAATGTGTTGATACTACGTAACACCCATATTGTGTCCATCCCTAATACATACAATCTAAAGTAGGCCTAACAAATGTTAATTGAGTTGCGCAAACATATATTTAGGTCACATGTCAGTACCCACAGGGGTTAAGTGGGCCACAATGCTCTATTACAACTGGGGCAAACTGGGACACACCGGGACCGGGGCTAACTGGGACTGTCGCAGTTAGCCCCGCCAGAATTGTCCTAGTTAGCCCCGGGTTGACCTTTTATGAAAATATGACCTGGCATGTGGGTATGGTACAGCATCGAACATCTAATAATTGTAAATTAGGCAGTAAATATGAGTGTTTTCAGTGATATATTTCAGTATAATACAACTATAGTAATTTAAGTTTTAAAGGATTTGTAATTGAGACGTGAAAAATTACTTGAAAGGCAAAAAAATACATTTAGTTTTGCCTGCTCACACAACTCTGCTAGTTCCACTGGGATTGTAGTTCAAGTGGAAGGGGGTATCCCTCCATTCTTGAAAACGAGGCCACTAATATTGTCATATCATAGAATTTCCTATTAGAGGCCTGTCCGAGCTAGCCCCTTGTCTTAGTTAGCCCCGGTCTCCCCTACTAACATGAATAAATTCCGTTTTGCGAATGTGAGCTCACAAAAAATATCATGGCGTTTCCTAGCTGACTGACTTGACAAAGGATTCATTAATGATTTCGAGTGTAATTTCATGTATTTAATTAGCTATATTATATGCAAGGACAGAAGTATGCATTCTACTAAAGATTGTAGATAATGCTGTTTTGGGGTATGCCTGAACAACCAAAGACAGTTGTGGATCCAGGAATTGACAGACGACGAAGATACACAATTTTTTTCACAATAATTTATATAAACGACAGCTGGCACATCCATCCTCCTATATGCTCTAGAGGGTCCTGGGGCATGCCCCCCCCCCCTGAATAAAATGAAATCTAAGGCTTAAAATGATGCATTCTAGAGCATATATCTAGGCCAATATATGTTCTTTATTTAGGTAATTATTCATGTTGCCCAAATAGTGGCACGTAATTTTTTGCCACACATCTAGCCTTTAACGTAACAATATTGCTTCAGATGTAATATTAAGTCAAACTAGAAGGGGAATTTGATACATGTATGCGTCAATTGTATGCCTCCGCCATCACATGAGGCCTATGTAGGCTTACTCTATCAACTCTCCCCCCTGACCTGGAGTTTTCTGAGATATCGTAATGACAATATTTAATAACAAAAAAGCTCAAGATCACTATATTCGAATTTCAGATACAGTTTTATCAGTTCTATCAATTGTATGGATACTAAAGCGATACAAATTGTATGAACCAAGATTTATCATCAAATCGTGATGACAAACGTTTTCCTTTATTAGCTATTGGCCTTGAAAAATAGGTAGATGTCACCCATCTTTGAACTTGACCTTGAGTTTCATCATATGAATCACAGGTATTAATATGGAAGTAATAGGGCCTACAAATTGTAGGTGTGGAGCTTTCGTGACGACAACCATTTTCCTTTACAATATTTTTATTGTACGACTACATTTAGAAAGGGGTATGATAGACTTAAGAAATCAGGTGGCTGATGAAGTCTAAATTCATTATGCGTTATTCTGTCCCTCATTTTAGACCTAAGATGAACTTAAGAGAAGTCAACCATTGCGCCAAGGAGAACGAACGTGATTCGATACATTCGTAGATCCGAATCCTATCCTAGAGGCCTACGTACTCAGTTACTGCCTAAATCAGTTGGTTGGGATCAATGACTTTTGCACCTAAAGTAGACAATAAATCATTCTGCTGAAAAAATAGACTACTGCGCAGCGAATTCTTGCATTGTGCCAGAAAATATCTGCAGGGATTTTGACCTTGCGGGGTTCGATTGAGATTGGTCTTTATAATAACCCAGGTGAATTTTTTACTAAGAATAAGGCATGATTTGAAAATTCCATGGGGGGGGGGGAGGGTGTAGCCGCCCATCAGCCCCATCCGCAGTCCACAGCCCCGATCTGAGATGACACATTTTAAATTTAATTTAACCACAAACTTACCACACGATTTCCAGAAACAAAAGTCCACGAGACAAGAAGATACCTTTAAGTATTAAGCGTTATAATTAAATAGGTCTGTGTCGTAATAACACGATGCATGTATGGACGATGTAGGCCTATATAATAAGGGAACTCAACCTTATATTATTACCTCACCTCATAATTATACGTCATTAAACGGTTTGCTAAATTTTCCAATCAGTCACAATGGTAAATAAATGTAAAATAAATGTCCAATATTACCCTAGCAAAACACGAGACAAATGTCAATACAAATGTTCTCAACAATTGAAAGTAATTGTTAGTGCCAGAAACGGTATAGGGCCTATAACAACATTCCTGAAGTTTCAATTATGTCGATTAGTGGAGGAGGAAATCTGAAAATTGACGTTATTTAAGGAGTTAGTTGACACTTAAATTCCTAGAGACAAATAATATATCGCTGCAAATGTATGAACGTCTAGTTTTACGAAGCATGAACAGTTTTTGCGGCAAGTGGTCGAGTTTTTCATAAAACGTGCATATGTGACGTCATGTCGTGATGGTTGTGACGTCACTTTTTCACCAATTTCTACTGGATATTTATAAATGTGGATCATTTATCAGCTGCCTAGGGGGCCATCAATGATATTTTAATTGTGACATGTTGTATGAAATAGTAATGACGTCATAGTTATGAATTATGAACATATGTACAAAAAACATAAATAGACATCTCATACATATCTTAGATAGAAGTAATAGACGACAGGGAGTTTTTGGCAACAATCTTATGAATATAAGCTTATATATTTTTATGAATTTATTGATGAATTTATGTGATTTCTTCTGAAAATATTTTGTTTTGTATGGTACATTATATATTGCCATTGTATTCTAGTTATTACTTTAGTCAGGAGATCACTTTTGGGAGAGATAATAGGCTAAATTTCCCACCTCCACCCCTTGGGCAAAGGGAGCCAGGGCAAAGGGGGGCAGGCCATTTCAATACAAAGACCATACAGCATGGCCCCCTTTGCCCTCTAACTTACAATGGGTAGATATTTCACACACTAATCCCAGTGAACGAAAGTATTTAGTATATTACTTAGTACTTAGTATGTCCAACAAAGCATGTCACCATATACTTCAAATGAGAGGTTTTTATCATATCTGTTTTATCAGGCTTACTTCAATGTACTTGTGTATCAAAAAAATAAAAAGTACCAAGGTGGGGGCAACCTGCGTGCAGGGTGTACTTCCATAGAGTGAGAACGAATACAACTGAAGTCTCTACAGGGTGGGTGGGGGTGGCCCCCTTTGCTCAATGCGCTGGCCCCATTTGCCCAAGTTGGCTTACAATTAAAATAAGGTATCCTTGAAACACTAAGTGAGTCTCTTATATGTATCTACATTGCATGTACCTAACATAGAACAGTCATTCGTTTTAAAATAGTTCGAATATTCTTCTTAAATACCATGAAACGTTAAGTGGCCCCCTTTGCCCGCCCTTCCCTTAGTCATTTTCAATTTATGTATCCCAGATTGATACAAGTTTCAAATTTAGCACAGAGCAAGGTTTTGACAGACTAAATACAATTTTGGTCTCAACCTAAAAGAATTGCGGGTTAATAAATTCAAAATGGCCGCCAAATTGGCCGCCATCAAGAAATGAGAATTTCGAAACTTTACAAATAAAAGTCACAAAAAATCATATAATACCTCGTTTTGTAGTGTTTTCGCGTCACGAAACAGTTCAGGAGGGATTTGTTTTGTACAAGGTCAATGTCACCCAAAAAAGTCCTTTTCACGGTCAAATATGACTTAAAAATGAAAAAAAGGAAAAATCATAGTCAATCTAAACGTATTTATTAAATTTATTTGTTTTTCCATTCTCGTATTAAGTATAGTTCATTTCTTAGTCACCCTGTCCCAGAGTGAGGCGAGAGCATGTACCATAGCAAACACAGAGAGCCGAACAAACAAATCCCCAAATACAACAAGAACAGTTGCCTGCACAAAGTTTCTGGCCCTTCAATACTTAAAACATATATCAACACAAAAATGAAATAAAATCTAAAGGTAATATTTCTGATAAACGTCACAGTATTTTACTGTATTACATCTAACCTTTATCTTATAAATTACCTGCTACATCATTTTATAATGTGATATTTTCCCATCATCTACTGTATCACACATACATACAATCATTTCTATATAGCTGGAATTGGTGACGTGATTGTCAGCTTTAAATGACGTCGCGTCAGTTTTCAAGCACATTATTTGATCATTGCCGAAACGTACCAGCGCGACGACGTACGCGAGCGCTATAGGCATCGCGACCATTTTCAAAACTGCTACATTTTCGTCACGCCAGTTGTCGCAATGGAATGAATCGGGCTTTAGGCCACCTTTGTCCACATATAGGCAAAACTGGGCCAGGAGAACCTCCTGAGGATGGTGAGATGAATGAGATGACACTGTCCTCCAGACACAGGATTCGAAATTCGAGCCCTGGCGGTCTGAGGCCGAGCACGCTACCTCTCGGTCACGTAGGCTCCCCACAATACTGAGTTTTACACGTGGATGGGGGAGAAACATTTTTGTTTCTTGCAAACCGCCGAGACCGGGAACCGAACCCCGAACTCTAGCGTGAAAGGCAGCGGTGCTAACCACTACCCTAGGGCCCCCGCCCGCCGGCTGTCGCGCCTCACATGTCGCGTTGGTCGTCGCGTTGGTGTGTGGACAGTCATGTAATTTTCGCGTCAGTCGTCGCGTCACTCGTCACGTGCCTAATCGCGCTGACGTTCGCGTTGCTGTGTTTTGCACTTAAAGTGGAGAAATGTAAATAACCCTATATATTATATTAACCATCAGTCTGTTCTCTTTCAATATAAAACATAGCGGGAAGCTCGGCAGAATGGACTCTGAGTTTGAAACCATCACTGTAGTTGTTGGAGGAAATGACTGCTACCCAGACAGATTGATCCCGGACATAAGCAAAAATTATGATAAACTCATCAAGAAAGCAAAATCTATGTGCCAGGGAAGAGTGACTATGTCCAGTATCTGCCCACGACTTGATACTGTAGACGTCCAAAGAAAAATTGAACTGACCAATACAGCCTTAAAAAATCTGTGCGACACACATAGCTGCAGATTTGTCAACAATGACAATTTCTTCAAGCTGGCTGACAAGACGGTAAACGACTCCCTATTGATGAGAGATAGAGTACATCTGACCTGGCAACCCAGAAATAAATTAGCACTAAATCTGAAGCTCAAAACAACTGAAAAATGTGTGTCGCTGTACAGATCAAGAGGTAGACCAAGACAGACTAGATATGCCAGTAACTACAGGCGCTCTGATGTAAACCAAACCAGGCCGACAGAGAGAGAATACAATGGATTAAAACATTCCCAGAAAGCTGAACGACAAAACCACTATTACAGACATTATTCCTACCATCACAGAAGTAGCCAGAACAGAGAAGACCACCAGATACTAAGACAGAGGCACCAGCAAAGAAGTGACGCATATCATCCCAGAAAAGATCAACACGAATATGACACCAGCACTCGTAAAAACACTAGACATGACACCAATAACCGTCAATGTGACCACTGCTGGCAATTGAAATGTGAATGCTACTGAAAACTACAGGAGGAAAAAGGAAATCAGGACATAGGCCTCATGCCGTCAAATGTTAAACAACCTTCTAGTAGAAAAACTTACATGGATGATAACAAAATAGACAATAGTGACACAAATAATATAAAAATGAAACACTGCAACACCAAGACTGAAATATATAATCGGAAACAAAACAAAGGCGTGAAAATTGGACATTTGAACATACGAAGCTTATTGAAAAAAATTGATGAAATTAAGATTTTAATACATCAGAATAGTTTTGACATTCTAGCTATATCTGAAACATGGTTATCGGACAAAATACCGAATGAACTTGTAAATATACCAGGTTTTAATGTATATGGAAAGGATAGACCGAGTCATGGTGGGGGTGTTTTAATATATATAAAGGAGACTTTCCCTCATACATATTGTCCAGATCTCACCAATTTTAATAATACTGAAGTGGTCTGGGTTAGAATTGATAATAAATCTTCCCCTTCTTTTTATGTATCATGTGTATATAACCCCAAAGCGGACGATGAGAACTATTACCAATGCATGTTAAATAATTTTGAAAATGTTTTAGCAAAGAATAAGTAAATTGTTATCCTTGGTGACTTAAACATTAACTACATCTTAGACGACATTTATGTGAAAATCAAGCTCACTTTATAGAAACACTCCTTTGTTGCAAACAATTGATAATTGAACCCACTCGTGTTACACAATCATCTCAGTCAGTCATTGATCATATATATACCACGATGCCTCACAACCACTTGGATCACGGGATAGTGAAATATACTCTTAGTGATCATAACTTTATATTTACAACTCTGAAATTTAGGCGCCAAGCTTCTCCTCCAAAACTTATTCACAAAAAAGATTACAATGGAATAAATATAAATGATTTTATTCGCGATTTAATGGATATTGGACTATATAGTGGTGTTATTGATGCTAAATCAACATCTGATGCCTGGAGAGATTGGTCAAATGCATTTAATACAGTGGTTAGCAAACATGTCAAAATTAAAGAAATTAGAATCAAAGATAGGTCAAATCCATGGATGACCAACGAAATTTTAGCCTTTATATATAAACGTGATTATACTCACCGCATGGCATGGCCGCATTAGCTCTTCTGACAAAATGAATGAATATAAAAAACTGAGAAATTTGGTCATCTCAACAATTCGAGACTCGCAACGATCCTATTATAAGAAAACAATCACAGCCAATAAATCCTGTGACGTTTGGAGAGCAGTAAACCAATCCCTGGGAAAAAAATAGAAAAAGTTCCATAACATCAGATCTGTCACCTGATGCGTGGAATGAACACTTTGCGTCCGTTGGAAATAAACTGTGTAGTAAATTTAGTGAAAATGATGAAAATGATGAAATTGCCATCTGAAACCAATGTTGATATTCTAGGCTATGATTCTTGTATTCTCAAACTTAGCAGTGAGATTATCTGTAGCAGTCTAACAATCTTATTTAATATGTCACTTTATAATGGAGAAATTCCAAATGAATGGAAGAAAGCTCGGGTTACTCCAGTTTACAAAAACAAAGGCTCTAAACAAGACCCTAACAACTTTCGCCCAATTTTTGTAATTGGGCTTATTCCAAAATTATTTGAAAAATTAGTTGACTCCAATTGAGAGAATACTTACAATCTCACTCTTTCATTACACATTCCCAGTCAGCTTTCATGAAACTCCATTCAACCCAGACGTCTTCGCATAATGTGATTGAATATGTGCTTGACAATATTAACGAAAATGAAATCAATGGTATTTGTATGTTTGATCTTGCTAAATGTATTGACACAATTTATCACAAATTACTTTTAAAAAAATTAAGCAAATATGGCCTTAATGGCACTGAATTATAATGGTTTACAAATTATCTCAATGAACGAACTCAAGTTGTTACCATAAATGGTAAAATGTCTAGTACAAAACTCATTGACAAAGGTGTTCCACAGGGATCTATACTTGGTCCTCTGCTTTTTACTATTTTTATTAACGATTTCCCCTCATGTCTATCTAATGCCTTCTGTAATATTTTTGCTGATGATACTATGATAGGTGTTAGTGATAAATCTATAACAAAAATACAGCAACTAGTTCAGAATGCTGTAAATGAAGCTATTAAATGGTTTGGACAAAATAAGTTAACTTTAAACATAAGCAAGTGTAATGTACTAATTAAATCTAACAAAAATATAGTAGACAGCATAGATATTTTTATAAATGGTGTTAAGTTACCCTTTGTTAAGTCCGCTAAATATCTTGGTGTAGAAATAGATAGTAAATTATCCTGGTCTAACCATATAGATGGATTGTGTAAGAAATTGTCTTCGCAACTTTATATCTTAAAAAGGTTGAAACAAATTCTCCCAACGGATGATATTAATTGTCTTTACTACTGTATATTTTAGAGTATTATTGATTATTGTATCACTGTCCGGGGCTCTGCTGCACAAAAATATTTATGTAAAATACAAAAATTACAAAATAGAGCAGCACGACTTCTTGCACAAAACTTTGACTGGAACATTCGTGGTATAGATATTGTGAGAGGTCTAGGGTGACAGAATGTGAAAGAAAGATATTGTTTTTTATCATGTTGTCTCACTTATAAATCTCTAAATAATCTAGCTCCTTATTACTTATCTGATCTTTTTTCCTCCGTTTCTGAATAGCATACTGTTTCAACACGTAATGCAACAAGTAATACTCTACAGCAGCCCAGGTGTAATAATTCTTTATATAAATCATCTTTAAGTGTGAATGGGTCTAGACTTTGGAATAAGCTACCTTCAGAAATAAGAAATAAGAAGACATTTTCTGCTTTCAAATATAACCTTAAACTATATATGGCTAATAATCAAACCATAGCTCAATCATAGTTAGGGCTACAATAACTGTACATGTCTTATCGCTTTCTCCAATTTTTGTAGGTTTTTGTTGGAGTTTTAGTGTGGGGACATTTGTGTTTTCTTTGCTTTTCACTTTGCTATAAATGTACATGTATATACATTTGTAAACCTATTCAATTAACGCAAAGGCATATATCATCGGATTATGATCTAAAATGTCTAATGTACCTTCTATTTTCGTTATTGTAACTATTGTACATAATATGATAATTATTGTTTAAATATGTGTTTTCACTTTTTATGCAAATACTTGTCATAAAACAGGGCACATATGCAAAATAGCCAAAGGCTAATAATGTTTTTACCCTGTATAAATATGTTTGAATAAATAAATAGAAAAGGCATGTGAAACTGACGTATTTTTTATTTGGGCCATAATACCCTCTTGCCCACTCTCCCCTGAGCGACCTAGCAAAAAAAAAATGAGAAGAGCCTAGTTACTGGTAGCGCAAGGACTTCCTGCTACCATATCTTTGCTTATTTCGCTGCTTTTGCTACAGCAAATCATCACAGAATTGATTCTAATTGGTAGCAAAATGATATATCTGTAATATGTACCACCGAGGCTGCTGCAAAGAGCCACAAATTTAAAAAAAGGAACTATGCGCGAATGATTTTGTGTGGTGAAACCTTAACGTTCGATAATTTCACATTGAAACACATTTGCGATGCTGCCCCAACATTAATCCACTGCGACTTATCGCAAACTGTATAAATGGGCTAAATATGTAACGTGTAACGTTCTGGTCTTTAACAGCTACCTGCACATTTGATTAATGTCAGTTGACGTGTTATGGAAAACATTTCAACTTCGCCTACCTATGTTATGGGTCTACAGTCATTATAAATATTTTACTCTTTCAGTGCGGGGATCGACTTTAAACAATGAGCTCTGTATGAGCTCAACAAATATGACAAATAGATGACTATTTAATTTCAATATTTATTTTATTTGCAACGGAATGAAACATTTTCAAAATTCCATAAAAATGAAAAAAAATATAAAATCTGTCTGTATATTTTATCACATAAAAAGTATTTCTGAACCAGGTGTTACGGCAGTTCAGTTGAATACGGCCAAACACGAATTTCAACCTCTCAAGCATGACGCCTGGTCATCTAGTTTTGCGTCATCTTCAGGTATAATGACATAATTATTAGTTTTAACTGTAGAGGTAGCCTTAAATATCTGTAGGGTTGCCAACCTCTAGAAAAATAAACCCATTATTTTTTTCTTCTTCTTCTTATTATTATTATTATTTTTTCTTCCAGCACACATAACTATACTGGTTTAATGTTGGTTTAATGTTGGTTTAATGTTGGACCAGATATCCGTAAAATGGTCCAACCAGGATGTGAACATAGGCCTATAAAATTATACCTACGTACAAATTCTGACATAAAGAATGATAAAATAAAGTCAATTATCATCGTGCAGCGAGTGCTAGGAAAATCATACCCAATTTTATTATTTTTAATGATATGATAAATAAAATTTTTGTATGAGCTGAATAAACAGATGAATATTTAATATCATTATTAAATGCATTTTTCACAGAAGAGAAACACGCCGGTTATTATTTCTTGCAGATTCAAATACATGAACTATTTCTAATGTGATTTACTTTTACTAATAAATATTACCGCCGCCTTCAAATTGTATAGATGACATTCTACACAGGTGAAATCTATAAAATATACAATTATTACCAGGTGTGCGTAGTAGGCCTATGTGCTGACACATTAAGAATCGACACCGCATCATACTAATACTGAGCAGTGACTTAAACATGACCCCTATTTCGTAGTTTGTCTGGCCAATTTGCTTCATAAAATGACGTCATTGCCATAGCGACATGACGTCACAAACGTACGTTTGAAAAAAATATCGACCACGTACGGCAAAAACGATATACGCCACCATAAACTAGAGACTTAAACCTTTCCCGTGATATATTTTTTATCTCTAGGAATTTAAGTGTCAACTCAACTCCAAAAATGGGTTTATTCCTCTTGTACTAGATGTATGGCCAAAATGTGGACTTTCAGCCGTCAGGGGGGGGGGGGGTCGTACGACTCCTCCGACCCCCCCTGGCTACGGGCCTGTATAGTGCTATAATCAGTCAGTTGTGAGCGAGCTGTTGATAATGAGGGATCCTCATTATGGTCGGATGTAGGAAAGACATCTCCCCACTGATCATCAGAGACTACCTATCCCAACTTCCTGAGAACTTGTAAGTACAACCTAAACCTAAAGTAGAAAAAGTAGGGCCGTTTTTACTAGGTCTAGTACAGTACAGTACTCACCAGTAAAAACCTAAGTAAAGTAGGAAAAACTAAAGTAGGGCTAAGTACAGTACAGTACTTATAAAATATGGATAACAGTTTACCACCAACTAAAAACGTTCAAATTATACATGCTAACATTAACGGACTATATAAAAGAAGGACTGAACTAATTAACTATTTAAATGAATATAAACCACATTTTGTGACTTTAAATGAAACTAGACTTAGAGAGCAAACTAGAATCAGAATTCCAAATTATAACATTATCAGAAAAGATAGAAATATAATTTATCCTAATGGACGCCTGCAGCATGCAGCAGGCGGTGTAGCTATTTTAATTAGAAAAGATATCAAATTTAATGAAATAGATACTTCAGATTTTAACGAAGAATTTTTGGCAATAAACTTCAAATCACAAGGTAAGACAGTGGCATTAGCAACTATTTATAACCCGCCAGATATTAAACCAAACATAGAGAATTTCAGGCATATAACTAATTTATATCCACTTTCAATTCTTATTGGAGATTTCAATTGTAAGCATACTTTTTTCGGATGTAAAGTAGGAAATACTAACGGAGACATTCTATTTAACATAATTGAAGAATTAGACTTACTAATAACTAACGACAGCACTGCAACTTATAGACCAGGGACGTCCTCTGGCGGCGATCTACTAGATCTAGCGCTAGTTAGCCGCCAGATGGCGTCACGCATCCAATCATGTGATGTAGGCGATGACATTGGTTCAGATCATTTGCCAGTTCATTTAACCTTAGCTTCACCTCAAATTCAAAAACAATTTCAGAGAGAAATTCTACAATATGAAAAAACAGATTGGAACAGGTTTAATAAAGAAATAATAAATAACTTAGATAGACTCGAACCTGAAACACCAGAGGAACTAGACTTAGCTAACGAAAAAATAAGCAATATAATTAAAGAATGGCTAAATAAAGCGTGTCCTAAAGCAAAACGTAAAGATAAAGCACTTTTTATCTCAAATGAAACAATGAAATTAATTAAATTAAAGAGACAAATTAGACGCTTAGCTAGAAATACGCAAAAAGCAGAGGATAAAACTCTATATAATCAATTAAACAACTTAGTAAGTAAACAAGTAAACAAAGATAGAGAAGAATTTTGGAATCAGCAAACTAAAAAACTAGACGAAACTAAAGACTCTAAAGAATTTTGGAAAACTATCAATAGTATTAATGGTAAGAAATCAGGCGGCGCATCCAAGCCAATAATTAAAGAAAATGGTAATTTAACTCAAAACGACTTAGAAAAAGCAACCACGTTCGCTGAATCTTTAGGCAAAATTCATAATACTCACACAGGTGAAATTTTTGATGATGAATTTAAAAATTTAATAGATAAAGCTATAAATGAAAAATCGCAGCTTTTTTCAACTCTAAAAGAAAATAAAGTAGAAGATGGCGACGATAGTATACTACTCAGGGACATCTCGATTCAAGAAATAAAACTACAATTAGATAGGACCAAAGGTAGGTCTGCTCCAGGAGCAGACGGAATTAAATACACTATAATTAAAAAATGTCCAGAAATAGTATTTGAGAATTTAAAAACTATGTACAATCAGTGCTTAAAAATAGGGTATTTTCCAAGTAAATGGAAGGAAGCTCAACGAATTATGCTCCCAAAGCCTAAAAAAGACAATAAAATTCCAACTAACTATAGACCAATCAGTTTATTAAGTTGCATAGGCAAACTTTTTGAAAAAATAATTGCTCATAGAATGCGCAGTAAATTAGAAGAAGAAAATTTCTTTAATAAATGGCAAATAGGCTATAGAAATAAAAGATGTGCTATGGAACACATTCTCAGACTAGCTGATGATGCGCACATAGCACATAGCCGTCACCATAAAGGAGCTGCAATCTTTATAGATGTAGAAAAAGCTTTTGATTCCGTATGGCACAACGGACTAAGATATAAATTAATGAATACAAATTTACCAGATAAAATAGTAAGATTAATGTCTTCATTTATAACTGACAGGAAAATTTCAGTCAAAATAAATAATGAGACTTCGGACAAAATTTCACTTAATGCCGGCACACCTCAGGGCTCGGTTCTCAGCCCACTTCTATTCCTAATCTATGTAAATGATATTCCAATAGATCCCTTCAGTAATACAGTAGGGGTCTCTCAGTTCGCAGACGACCTGGGATTTTGGACTTCTGCTAAAAGTGAAAAAACAATTAAATATAGGCTAGCCAAAGTTTTATCAGACCTAGAAGCATGGTGCTCCAAGTGGAGAATAAAACTAAATGCTAAGAAAACGCAGCTTATAATGCTTAAAACTAAGAAAAATATAGAACTAGAACTTTTTGGCGAAAAACTCACTGCAGTACAGCAAGCAAAATTGCTAGGAGTAACTTTAGATAAGAAACTGACTTTTAATGCTCATATAGATGAGAACGCTAAGAAAGGAAGGCAACGCCTTGGTCTGCTCAAACTACTGAGCGGCTCAAAGTGGGGCTGTAAACCCAAAACACTAATGAGACTATATAAAAGTTATATACGTCCAGTACTAGAATACGGCGCTCCAGTAATTTTAGGAGCGTCAGAAGCGTACATCAAGAAACTTCAAATCATTCAAAATAAGGCCATCAGAATAGCCTACAAATTGGATCCACTTTCGCACACTGAAGATATTCATAAAATTGCTAAGATCGATCTAATCAAAGATCGATTCCAAATTTTAACGTATAAATTCATAGATTCGCTCAAAGAGCATTCAGATCTTTTCAAACTTCAAAAAGAATTAAGAGCTTCAAGAATTAAAAGAGGGCATAAAACACATTTGGACAAATTAATATCAGAATATGCCGAAATTTATGATGAAAATTGAGACTGCTGTGTGAATGCGGCTAGAGTTGTGTCAATGCCGGTCCGGCGTCAACAGCGTTGGGCCGACATTGACGCAACACTGGCAGCGTTGGCAGCATGCGTGAGTGACAGAAACACCGAAGTGCTTTCACAGTGTGGCTACCGCGGTGCCAATGTCGGTCCAACGCTAACAACGCTGAGCCGGCATTGGCGCGACGCTAGCGGCGCTGACAAGCACTCGTGAGTGTGATAACAGCGTTGACGCGTTGACGGGCCAACACCTACGGCGTTGGTCAGCCACCGCGTCACGATAACAACAGACGTCACAGTCTGTTGTCACTCACCACATGTCACCGCAGGGGGTGATAATCAACATAATTGTCACCCCCCGCGTGGACTGTCATGGTGAGTGAAAGCAAGGGTTGAAATCCCCTGGTGGCTCTGAAAAGAGAACAAGCGAACTTTCTTAATTTCACAATTAAGATGACACGCTTCTAGGAATTTTCTATTTCTCAAATTATCAACTTTAGACACCTTTTAGACCATTCACCCAAATTCAATGAAATTCCATAACTCTGACGTTCTTTCTCAGGGTATGCGGGAGTATGGCGATGGCACACAGACAGTCAGGCAAACAACACGAGGTAAATTGATCACATTTGATCCAAAATTCAGAACGCAATTTTAAGTATGTCAAACATACTAAGTGAACTTAAGTGTACACGAGAGACATAGGTTTAATAAAAGAAATGTCTCAAATGTTCATTTAAAGGATCTGTCAAAACTAACACTTTATCGGCCTTTTCCATCCAGATTTCAAGAGTTAAGACACGAGATATAGGGTAGCTACCGGCTGATTCAACACCTCATTTAGACCACAGCGACCCTCTGTTCGCCGAGGGCGCATCAAAATTAATTAAATTCTAAAATGCTTCTGTTTCCAGGTTCCTTGCCTCCCTTGCCAACCAGACATTTTCTAATGAGTATTATATACTAATGAAATATTTGGATAGGCTAAGAGAAAGCTTTCATACAAGCTTCGAATGCCTTAATCCCACTCTCAGCACCCTTCGGGTGCTAGGGTTCACTCAGCCATGGTCGGATGTGTTTTAAGTCAATTAAAACCCTCGGAGCTCTTGGCCAAGGCCTTTTCCACAGCTAGGAATGTAAAGTTTTTCGGGCTTTATCCTATAAGAAAAACGAGTGGACTAGATTTCATCCTGCATCATTAAACGTCTACCAGTGATTATTTTTATTAAGGCCACAGCAAATTAATTTTATGATGACGGATTTGCCGCTAAAAAAAATTATTTCGCCGCTCCATTTTCTTTAACCTACCAATTTTTTTTTTATTTCGCGGTTCCATTTTTGTTTGGAGACACCAAGTTTTTTTCAGCCTGAAAATCACGTCAGTTTTACGTTTCTTTCTTTGAAGAAAAAAAAAAGCGCTACGTCGCTTGCCCCATTTTTGAGGAAAATCAGTTCGCTCGCTCCATTGTTGGGCGAAATCAATTTTTTTTTAGAAAAAAAATAAGAAATCGCTCGTTCGCTCCATTTTTTTCTGCTGAGAATCCGTCATCCATAAAATTAATTTGGTGTGTCCTAATGTAGAATGCATCTGAGGTCAACTCAGAAACACTGGCAGTGGCAAACATTCTGCCGCGGCCTCCGTCTGTGACGTCGTAGTATACCAATTGTCTCTGCAGGTTGGGTTGGATACCCCTCTCCATATAGTAAAAATGACATTCACACAACGTTGTATAAATTATGGGCCAACGGTGTAAACATTGGACCAACATAGTTTTCCTTATAATTATAAGCCTTTCATATAATATATAATTATACGTCATTTCAAATAGTTATAATATAATTATAGCCTACATTGTAAGTCATTTAAAATACTTTAGAAAACAAAACCCAGTAAACAAAAGCCGTTGACCCAAAGTTGTTTGAATGTTGGGCCAATGTCGCAGACAGTGGACCAACATTCAAAAAACATTGGGTCAATGTATCTTGTTTGCTGGGAAGAACAGTAATAATATGTTATGACCCAACAAACAGGAGACGTTGAGCCAATGCCGCTTTAATGTTGGCCCATTGTCTGCGACGCTAGCCCAACAATAAAACAACATTGGCTCAACATATCGTGTTTGTTGCGAATCACAGATTAAAAGCATTGCAAAATATATATTTTTTAAAAGTAGGACAATAATTTATGAAGGAAGAATTACAAATAACCACTGATAACATGATATTCAAAAATAATTTCCAAATTCTTATAATCTTCGCTTAGATCTACATGCAATTATTAAAGGGACCCCTTGGGATGAGACATTTTCAATGTTGTCAGTTTTGAAAATTTAATTTATATGAAGCTATATAGCCTACTGATCTTAACTGAAAATACGGAAAAGTCAAAAAAACAATTTTAAAGCACTGAAAAATAGTAAAATAGTTGTATTTCCAGGTCGTATATTGCCATGTAAACAAAACAAGTCAGCAATATTCAGCACTTTAGATCACATATTCCCACGTATCAGACGGTAAGATCAAACCAGTCGCCGCTAATTGATGTCTCATAGTCAGAACACCGGAGGACACACCTGCAGCACTGATTGTCTACCCAACGCTGGGCC
This sequence comes from Flabesymbios commensalis, assembly GCA_964017125.1. Taxonomy (NCBI): domain Eukaryota; kingdom Metazoa; phylum Annelida; class Polychaeta; order Terebellida; family Flabelligeridae; genus Flabesymbios; species Flabesymbios commensalis. The sequence goes on from OZ024903.1 coordinate 27,377,156, forward strand.
GATGCCAGCAGCATGTGGCCCAATGCTGTGAAAACATTCAATCGTCCTTCAGGTATACAAATAGTTGTTTTGGGTTACTTCTGGTTTCATAAAAATGTTGATTAAAAATATTTGTAAAAATATGTAAATTCTGAAAAAAATAAAAACATGATCCGTGGGATACACTACTTCAGTACGGAACTAAAAAAGAAAATTGATGTCATCCCAAGGGGCTGCTTTAAGCTATGATGTGCTGCTTTCACCATTAAGGCCTATTTCTTCGGTATCCTAGGTACCCTATAGCGCAGTATTCTTGGATGCAAATATTTGCTTCCAGATCATAATCACTTATACCAAAAATGAAATGAATCGGGCTTTAGGCCACCTTTGTGCTAAACTGGGCCAAGAGAACCTCCTGAGGATGGTGAGATGACACTGTCCTCCAGACACAGGATTCGAAGTTCGAGCCCTGGCGGTCTGAGGCCGAGCACGCTACCTCTTGGTCACGGAGGCTCCCCACAATACTGACTTTCACACGTGGATGGGGAAGAAACATTTTTTTTTTTTCAAACCGGTGAGACCGGGAACCGAACTCCGAGCTCTGGCGTGAAAGGCAGCGGTGCTAATCACTACCCTAGGGCCCACGCCCCACTTATAACAGATATCATTATTCTTTTTATATGTGTTATCCTTCCTTTAAATGCATTTGAAAATTATTTCAGTAGACATTTCTGGAACAATTTCACTGCCCATTTTCTGATACCCAACTGTAATTTAATTTATTCGTGTCAGTGGCTGTTATTGTGGGTCTACATGTGGAAATGTTGCACTGGAAGAAACACAACAATTTAAAATAACAGCCTATGCTCATCCATTATACAATAATTAAATTATTAAAACGGAAAAAAACAAAACCTGTATTTCTTATCTTTTTTTTCAAAACCTGAGAATCTCCTGAGAAATAAATTCGCTGCCACCCGGGTATATAAATAATGGTAATTGAGAAATATTTTTTATTTCGTTCTTATTTTCTGCAACGACAAGTGCTTGGAAGAGCAACACGTCCAGCTCCGAGACGCTGTCCATTGCAAATGACCACGTACTGCGGATTTTGATTGTGGTGTATCATAATTATGAAACATCAATTTTATTTTGGAGCAATGTTGTTTCAAGTATGGGTCAACTTTTATTTTATTGGCTAGTTTAAACCAGCGTTGATATCATTTATTTAACTTGTTTTCTAAAATAGTGTGAAAAAATTGTTTATTGTCTACTGTCTAATGGCGCCAGACACCAGCCGTAAATGGGTGGGGTGTTTGTAGAGGGGGGTTTCCTTGAATCGTCGGGAGAGTGACTATATTCGATAAGATACAACAACACATAATACAATCAGTGCACACGCATGTTCAGTGTCTCATTATTTAGCTAAGTATATATCACAGAAAAAGATTTGTTTTGTCTTATTTAATAACAGATTAAGTGATTAAATGAGTCAAGTGAGGTTGCATCAATGTTTAAGAAAAATAATAGCTGACTATGCAAAACGGCCTTCGATCGTCTGAGATTTAAAGAGTGTGACAGAGTAAGAATCTATATATTCATGTTTTGTGGTTATTTTGAAACTGAAGTCAAATTAATATGTTCTGTGAACACTTGCCTAGTTTAGTTTGCCATGATTTTTGTAGGCACAGAAGGTTGGTATATGTAGATACAACAAATTATAAACAAAACATTGCAATTATAGAGTCGTATCTACCACATACATCAACTACATTAAACATCAACATAAGAATGTTAACAGAGCTGCTGATTTATTTTATTGAAGTTTCTATATAGTAATATTACCACAGCCGGTTTTAAACAGTGTCAGTGTAAAATTGCTTTATACTGTCGTATCTACCAGATACAACACTATAAGATTTATATTTTTTCCAATTTTGTTGTATGTGCACATACGACTCTATAATATTTTACTTTTTTAAAGATTAGCAAATCACTTGCAGATATGACTATGTATTGGTGTGATTTGACCTACTTATATCCGGAAGTGAAATTCAAAAATTTAATACAAGATGCGTATGCCCCTGATAACTTCAAATCAAACATAAAAGCACTTTTGAAAAAAATGTTAGATACGACAGTATAATATCAGGGTGACGATATATAGGATATATATGGTAATTTTTAGGTTAATTTTTTATTTAAGGACTTTTCGTAAAGTCTACAATTTTCAATATACATTTTTTTCTTTTGTATTTAGGCCTAACAAATGAAATGAAATGAATCGGGCTTTAGGCCACCTTTGTGCACATATAGGCTAAACTGGGCCAAGAGAACCTCCTGAGGATGGTGAGATGATTGAGATGACACTGTCCTCCAGACACAGGATTCGAAATTCGAGCCCTGGCGGTCTGAGGCCGAGCACGCTACCTCTCGGTCACGGAGGCTCCCCACAATACTGACTTTCACACGTGGATGGGGAAGAAACATTTTTGTTTCTTTCAAACCGCCGAGACCGGGAACCGAACCCCGAACTCTGGCGTGAAAGGCAGCGGTGCTAACCACTACCCTAGGGCCCCCGCCCTTTAGGCCTAACAGATAAGCCTATAGTGACTGAGTTGTGGGAGGTCACCTTTAACTGACGCTTAGTGTTTTAGCTTTCACGCCTGAGTTACTTAGCCTACTCAGCCGTGAAAGCTAAAACTTCCCTCATCCATGGTTTAGTTATCAGAAGTATAGGCGTAGCCCACTTCACCCTTAGTTACGTAATACCAATTACGGAAATAACTATTCACGACACGTTGGTTTAATGCTGGGTCAGCGCCGGACATACCAGGCCAACATTGAGTTAGCGATGGGGTAACAACCAGTGTTAGTGGCAATGGACTCTCAAGCTGGTATTGTTACACAAACACATTACTGTAGTAAGTTAGGCTAACTAGCAAAACCGTTCCAATCACTGACTGATATGATCAATAACTAAACAAATTAATGATGTACTTTATTCTCGAGTTATTTGTTATACAATATATACATGTAGCCTACATTGTTGTTGAGTCTTCATAGATCGAGGCAGTAGTTAAAACTCACTGTAGTCATTGTCGATTATTGGTCGCGCTATTATAATAATAATTTACTCAAAGCTTCTTAAATTCCCTAATTTGTTCTCTTCGCGAAAATAAAAACTTCGCGAAATTACCAGAAATATACCAGTACAAAAAGTATAAAAAAGTATTAAAGAAATGACTTAAAGGTAAACAGAACGAACGTACTACAATTTCAATGTGTAGAGTGCCTTCAAAGCTAGGTGTATTTAATTTATGGAAATCTTTGGAAACAAAGGGTGGTGTGAATGTTATGCAATAGTCGGTCCCCAATGACAACTAGTTTGCACTTGTAGGCCTATACTGCCGTGCAAAGCCAAAATACAGTATCTACCTCCGCTACAAGTAAGCAGATACTACCTTTTGGCTTTGTAGAGCAGTGTAAATTATGATTTGGCGGGACTGTTAATTATACATGCTGCCGGTGTCACCCCACCCTCTCACACCTCTTAGAGACAGCGTTTATCTTGAGATCAATGAAACAGCCTAATTGACCAACAACGAAGGATAGGCTATCAGCTGGGTTTTGGAACCCTGTCAACAAATAGGTGACAGGGTTCCAATCCCCCCTAAAAATCAATTAATTTACCTTTTTTTAGGTCTCAAACCCTGTAATTTGTTAGATTTGAAAACGCTGACAGGGTTCAGGAACCCTGTGAACCTGGGCTAAATCCGCCCCTGCATGGTACGGGGAAAATCCATCGAGCCCTAACCTATATCTTCTTTGTGCTGCAGGGGTTAATAAATGAAAGTTTGTAACAAGGATGATTTCTTTCTCTCTTTATTGATGTTCACAGACAATGTCAAATAACGATGTGCCACCTCACGACAGAGAGTGACGACCAGGCCATAATGCCCGATAAAACGAGCGGCGGACTAGAGGTCCGTCTCCAAAGGTGAATCAGATTGGAATGAACGAGAATGGCGGGTTTTCAGCACAGCTCAAGGCTGGGCGGAAGCCAAGGTTCGTCAACCCTTGATTCCGCCCAGCCCAAAACGAGCTCGGTCGCGGAGACGGTATCAGCGTGTCGCCGTCGCCACATTACCCCTGGGCTAGGTGACAACGTGTATCTAAAAACTATGCTTGTGGTTACAGTGACAAGCAGAAATCGTTAAAGTACATTTAATATACGAGTCCGTCCGGGTAGCACCGAATCGTACGTTTATATAAAAAGTATAGCAATATAACATGAATAATCAGAGTGTCGTGGTGAAATTACAGCGTGGGGTGTTGGCGGACGTCGATGAGCGCGGCAATGAACAAACTCTCTGAGTTTTTATAGTTCCGATCCTCTTAACAAATGTCACTTCAAACGGTCATGCCAGAATTCATATTGTCTCGTCCAACTGACTTAGCTATTTAATTATACAGTTTCAATGTATTAACTAGATTTACACTATAAAACGTTTCCTTAATTTACATAATGTATGATTTAGGTATGCCAGGCCTGCAGAATTTATATTTACAAATTATTTATGTGATGCGTGCCGCTGGGTCCGCCATATATATCGTTAGGTGCTATACGACCTCGTGAACCAGCTGCACGAATCGGGCAGGAGTGTGGATTTGTCGTCCAACACGTGTTTGTGTAAATGGCTTATCCGCTGTTGCTTTACCGTTTAGATCGGTATTATTACTGCTTCAGATGTCGGTACATGTTCTTAAGGGAATCCGAGCAGGCACGTCGGTTCGCAAATGTAGAGGTATGCGCGAATATGTTCGTAAACCTTCATTCTTCCCGATAGCGCGAGAGAAAATGTTCGTCCTGGCATGCGGTGCCCTATAAAGTGCCGGCGGTTTAAGCGACTGTGCCCCAGTCGTGTCAGATTGTTTGCGATCGCTGGAACCGCTTCCTTTGTCTGTGTCGTAGAGTGTGCGTGCGAATTCTTTCCCGTTTTAACTCCGGTCCTGGAGAGCTTCGACGTAGTAGTGCTGTGTGCTCTTATCATGGCCGTCCGAGGTTCACGAGTTTTCGCTGTAGGCTTTGAAGTTGTAGGTCTTGACTTGGTATTGCTTTGTGCTGCTGAGTGCTATCGTTTTCAGGCTTGCGCTCGATATGCGCAGGTTTGACACTGTCTTCAGTCACTGTCTCAACCTATACCTCGACAGTATAATTCTCAGTAAAGTCACCAGGCAATCGGAGTGTCATTCTGTAAATCATCTCGACGGCCGATCTGCCTAACGTTTCCTTGACGGCCGATCGGATGCCAGTAGCGTAGTTGTCCACAGGTTCGGTGATTTATGTTCCATAATAGCGGCTTTAAGCCGGCGATGGAAACGTTAGACAATGCCATTCGACCGGGGGTGGTAACTCGTTGTACGGTTTCCAATGATACCGAATTGATTACACAAAGTATCCCATAATCATGATTCGAGCTGGGCACCTCTATCCGTTGTTATAGTGGCAGGGGTCCCGAAACGAACCACCCACCCGCTGAAAAAGGCATCTGCAACAGTCTCTGCTCTAACGTCAACTAATGGTATGGCTTAGGCCAACGTGTAAAACGGTCGATGCATGTCAACAAAAATTTGAAATCATTGGAATATGGTAAAGGCCCAACTAAGACCCAACTAGAACCTATTCGAAAACTGGTTTATTATGACGTGAAACTTTAGCGGTTCGACAACCTGTGCAGAATATGCGCACCAATGCGCGATTTTTATATTCATTCCGTGCCACACAAAACGTGAATTTATAAGAGGTTTCGTGGCTCTGTGAGATTGGTGTTCTAAACTGCGAAGTCTTGTAAAAAACTTTCTTCGAAATTTCTTAGTTACGTACGGTCTTGCATGTCCGGTCGATACATCGCACCATACCAATTAGTCGTCAAAGGTTTTAAGCAGTCGAAAATCCAAAGTAGAGGATGTTGAATGTCTCAAACGCGTGAATTCGGTGTCTAGAGCCTGATCGGCGCTCAAGTCTTTATAATTGATTACAGAATCGCAGTCAATAGCTGACACAGACGGTCGCAAAAATGCGTTGGCTATAAAATTTGTTTTTCCTGTCACATATCTAATATTGGTCTGAACAATATAGGCGCGATGCCTAGTTTGGTGAAGTGACGAGCGCTCTGTCGTTGAGTTCATTACATAAGTCAAAGGGTTGTGCTCGTCCTTCCGAGTTGTGTCTGAAATGTTCGATCGTGGCGTAAACCGCCAAAAGGTCTCGATCAAATGCACTAAAACGTGTCACTGCTTGTGATAATTTTTTACTGAAAAATGACAGAGGTTGCCAAACGTTATCGATACACTGCTGCAACACTCCACTGCATACACTGCTGCAACACTGCTGCAAATCACTAGCATCACACGTGATATTCAATGGTGCCGACGGGTTCGGATGAACCAATAAAGTCACGTTCGCCAGCATTTTCTTTGATTAGATAAATGTTAAATTTGCACTATCGTGTCCAATGTAGGTCGAAATTAGATTTGGGCGATAACCTGGTCTGTCCTTCATTGGCTACCGTCAGTAAATTGTTCAAAGGCGGGGAATAAATCGATGGTAATAATTCACCATGTCCAAGTATCTGCGCAACGCTCTCTGCTTCTCTGGTTTATTGAAATTTACTATCGCGTCCACAGCGGTAGGTAAGGGGGAGATGACTTCAGAGCAGACGTAATGCCCTAAAAAACTCAGCTCGGTCGTTCCAAATTGGTATTTATCTGGACCTATTATAAATCCGTATTCTGCATTTAGGGTGATGTATTTATGACTGAGGAAAGGCTATAATATTGAGACATCTCGAACGTCCGATGCGACCTCGCCTGACAGGGCTGTACAGCAAAGGTTAGCAGATAACGTTCGTCGTCGTCTGTGATGTCATGAAAATCAAATTGAGTTTCTATCTGATTGAACCACAGCTCGACATCGTTCGCATAGAAAGTCGTTATCTTTAACTTAGAAGTAGATTACTAGATCGTCAGTATGATCGGCGGTGAATTGGAGAGGGGCTTCTTGAAGACTCGCTCCTTCTCCTATTTTGTCCAGCGACTCGTGAAAAATCAGATTTCATCCTTTTGTATTCTGCCTCGTTTTCTCTAAGTGCCGATTCACTGGCGTCACTTATATATCTATTTAATATAATTGTTTAATTCTAAAAATGTAGTGAAAAAAAGCTCTTTAAATGGTTTGCTCTATGATTATATCCAGCCAAATCTTGATATAATTGATCATTTTGGCAGCCATCTTGGATATATGTCCTAACCTTTTGGCTGCTGGCTCGACATGATGTGTGGGCCATCACTGTTGACCACGTTTAATGAACTCTTAATGAGGGTAAATAAAAACATTACGAATGACTTTAATGATCTAAAAACCTAGATGTAGATATCACGGTAAGACTAATGTGTCAAACAGGTTTGAAGATAAAGCCAAATCTCGATAGCTATGGGCATTTTGGCAGTCACATTGAATTTATCTCTGATAAAAAACTGTGGTAAATTACTTTTGTGATTTTATCTGATAATATTTTTTAATAAAAAATTACGAATGAGTTTCTTGACTTAAAACATGTGCAGTAGGACTGACGATACAGCCAGTCTTAATATCATTGTTTTTTCGGCGGCCATCTTTGATGTATCTGTTATTAAACTATGCTAATTTACTTATTTGAAATCCATACAGCCCCACCCCCCTCCCTTCAGCTGATGAATCAATAGTACTATCAAAAAAATCTTGATATTTTTTCACATCTCCCACTTGACGGTCAAATACAGGTTTATATATGCCTAATGAACAGCCATTCGTTGTTTATATATGACATATATGCAAAATAAGTTGCAAATGGAATGTTTTCAGATGTCTACTACAGTATTTGGGTGCTCGAATGCAGTTTTATGAAATATATACATCTATTCCCGGTCATCTTAGGGGCCATCTTGAATTTTGATCAGATTTCGGTGCCTCAATGACGTGTCTCCTTATCTTATATGAATCAGCATATCATCTTTGACATATCTGGCAAGTTTCAGAATTGTAGAATATTATAAACGATTCTGCTGAAATATAGCACTTAACCGCTCCACTAGGGCGCCCCCCCCCCCACCCTTGCTTCAGATCCTGGATCCGCCACTGCTATATATCATGAAAATGCTGTATTAAATGTTAAATATTAAAAAAAAAAAATTATTTCACCTATCACCTAGGCCTACATATTGAAAATATAGGTCACATCGTGCATATCATAATTATGTAAAAAATAACTTTTTTTTTAAATTCTACTATCACCTACATATTGAAAATATAGGTCACATCGTGAATACCATGAATAGCATGCTAAGTAGCTTAATGGTATTTGGTAGTGCTGATAGTTTATCAACTGTCTGCAGGTTTGAGGAACTAACATTAGTGTTAAGCTATCAATAATGTTCCAAAAACACGAGACGTCGATCTAATGCTGGTTTAAAGTTGCCGCACTGTCTGCGACGCTGGCCGAGCAGTTGTAATCTTCATTGGGTCACCACAGCCTGAGCGTCACCGCCGTCACCGGTTTGTGATGACCTTGTCTTGTCGGAACGGCGGTCTGAGATCGAGCACGCTACCTCTTGGTCACGGAGGCTCCCACAATATTGAATATTTGCGAGTGAGCGGGGAAGAAACATTTTGTTTCTTTTAAACTTGAAGGCCATAGTGGGGTTCGAGCCCGCAATCTCTAAAATATTCGGGGATGTGTCGCTGAAATTTCACCGCACATCCGGTGTTGCGTAGGGGAAGATGTGGAGAAGAATTTCCTCTACAGCGGTTAACAGTTAACGATGCATTCTGGGAATCGGCGATGGTCGGTGATACTGTAACAGACGAATATCGGGCATGCGTCGGGGTGTAATGGTGATGTCTTGACGATGTTGTGGCGATGTCTTGACGAAGCTAGGGCGGTGGTAAAGTGTCATGTGGAGAGCATATAAAAAGTGAAGAGATTTTACATGAAACCAAAGAAATGGTATCTATCCACTTCACCAGCGATTTCACCTTTAATTAACACTGGTCATTTCACCCCAATGAGTAATGATATTTATAATATTCCTAATGCTCAGCGTATCATTGCCGTGTATAGCATCACTGATGCTTTGCAGAGCAGTTCGGGAACATCCGCGAGCATCAGCGATGGATAACCCAAACCATCAGCGATATTATCACAGCGAATCTACATCGCCGATGTTTACAAGAGCATGGCGAAGACAATCGGACTAAACGCTACTGACGAGTAAATTTGAAAGAAAAAATCCAAAAAGACCGCGAAATTTACCTTTATATAAACAAGAAACAAAATGGCTATCAAAATGTAAATTAAACCTCTTTTTTTATTTGTGGCTCGGAATTTATACTTAATTTATTTATTGTGTGTGACTTGGGGGCCGAAAACAAGCATTTCTGCATTTAAATATTACTTTTTTATTTTTCATTTTACTATTAAAAATGGGTTGATTGACACGTACAGGAAGTCTCTACAACATGCCTGTAAACATGTCCATTGCACCCCACCCCCATGTCCCCCCGAGATCGAAATTTTTTTGAAGCAAATCCAAAATGAAAAATAGGTTTTCATGGTGCCCCGGTCTCCCCTACATGTAGATGGACAACCTGACTACTTAATGTACCCGGCCTCAGGCAGATGGAGACACAGTAGTAGTCGTAGTAGAATAATGCTTGATGCCACTTTTTGACACCAATTTTAAATGTCATTTAAGTGACATCGTAATACACCAAAACCAGTGCAGTCCATTGATGAGATACATGATGTACAGATAACGATGTGAGGGTGGGGTGATATAGCATGGTGGGTTATTGATTGTGGTTTCCTTCACTCGCCCGATAAGGGGTTCTGGGCATGTCTAGAGGATTTACCCCCAGACGGTCGGGAGACTTGGGTTTAGCTATACAAAACACAGCTCCGCTATCCTCGGGTATGATAATCCCAGAGTAGCAATAGCTGAGAGTAACTCCATTCATCCGTAGTGACCTAATGTCAAATACTCTATTGCCGGTAGGTTAAGGCCCTACCACGGCCAACACCATAGTGCCTGCGCAGATGCTGGAACTGCCATTGCACCGTTGCTGAGAGGAGGAACGAGGGTACGCCGCGGGCAACCCGTCCAAAACCCGTCGATTTTGCGAGCGAAAGTCATTTGAGTCAAAATTAGGAGGGGATTTAAGAGCATATTTTCAAAGCTGTACCTGTGGATGTGCTGTTTTAAAGTATTCCTGTGAAGGCATCCGTTGTTCTTGGAGGCAATGAGCACAGTTATGGGGCAATGGTCAGGTGCTTCCTTGCCAGCCCAGCCCACTGATTATGCCTACCTTCTGTCATGGTAGAGAATTATAGCTGACCATAACTAGCCCTGAATACAAGTCTATTTCGCCGGAGCTGCATAGCTCGGCGGATAGCCTTGTATTCAGGGCTAGACCATAACATGCTGCCATAAATGTAGTTGTTTGTTTAAAAATGTCTGTGATTTACTGAGTTTGGTCACATATGCGACAAAACGAACAACCTGGCAGCTTGAACACGTATTTATCTTCAGTGCAGTTACCTTTCCCACGTCATACCAACGGGTGACTGTACATGTATCGTACACTGATATGACATGCCGACCAATAGAACTATCAGGTACGATTAGCTTGTACTTCTCAACTTTTATATCTATGATCCCCAATCGGAGATTCCATGAACATATCCATTGAGAATTTTATCTGAGACAACACTACTTACCCCATGACTAGTTTCTTTCTCAGTGCACAGCAAGTGCCTAATAACAATTTTCTGATTCTTCGTGCGAGGTGCTTACATCTGGTCTAAGTATTATATCATCATGACTACTTTCTGTTGGCACATTACCATCACCAGCGATTACAAGTTGGATGGCATCATGGAGACGTGGGCTAACCCACATTTAAAAAAACAATGAAAATATATGTCATTGATAGCAACAACTTGATCAATATACGAGTTTCACATTGACGGTTAGACCATTTGGTCACTGATTTTGTTATCTTTTTGTGCTAATTTGTATTTATTCGTTTTATCCTGTACTTCATGTTACTTCGCGATTTTTTCCCAAAATCGTCAAAATGTTGGTTAGCCGACTTGTGCATGATGCCATCCAGTTGATGTGTCGATTTGTACGGGTCATGGAACACTGTATCCTCTTCAATGTAGGCCCCTATTTGATGATGGCTCCGATTAGTTTGTATTTGATTTTCACTAACCGTGAGGATCACATTTTGAGCAGGAAGAAGTGCATTGCTAACCAGTTTGTGGACCGCATAATCTTGCATTTCCCTTAAGGCTGAATTCTTTGCATCTATCCAATATTAGATACTCATACACATTGACGGAAATGAGCTTAGTAGAAAGAAATGATCTAAATTTTGTAGTGAAGTCATCGACATTTCATTTAGTAGGCCAAGCTATTGTCCACATCACTACTGAACCATCGACCACCAAGCTAGTGGCATTCACAGTTCTACGACATATGTCTACCTGAAGTTGTTAAGGTTACACTTTGATTTAGTTATCTTCGTTTCAAATGGATTGTCAAACATAGCAGTTGCGAATGGAGCCAGTTCGTGTACCAATATGTCAATAATATTGATACTTTTGGGACTTGATTGAAGAATTCATAAATTACTGCAGGGTCATACACCATTTCAGTTCCAAGTTTCAACGGTTTTCCAACCCAAGTAAATGTTACAATCTGCTTGGTGATTGGATCGCGAAAACCTTCAGACCAATTAGCTTCAAATATATACATAAATGTTATGCCAATTTCTATAGCTCTATCTAAGTTTTTATCATGTAATGATATTATATTACTGGTGGTGCATTTTTTTTCGTGAAGAAAACCGGTCTTTAGAGTCATCTAAAATCCTTGTTGAAAACTGTTCTTTATGCTTATTTTGAATCTGAATTGTTACATTGGTATCCATAGTTTGAAGACCATATCCAGTCTTGCGCAAAAATGTAGGCTTAACGAAATTGTCTATGGATTATGGTGCATTGTGTGTTCACCTTTCATGTACTGTTTCTAATGTCATAGCCTAGCTGCATATTTCCTGGTGCAAAGCATGTAGGGTAACATCTGTTCAACCGCAGCTATTATTATGTAAAGGTCAATCTGATTCCCGTTCAGCACGTACATATATATATTATCATGATCATAACAGGTTTTATTAGGAGATCCACCCAAATCTTTGAAATTGTGCTCTTGTTGGCAATATCTGCCAACAGCTGCATCAGATCAGACATGTAAACCAGGTTAAATTTGTCAATGTCTTGATATATGGTAACTGATGAACTTGAAGCCTGACCAATATTTTGGAAAAAATAATTGTATTGGGACTAGTGTATGCTATAGTCCTAGATTAGTCTATATTAGAGTCTAGTGCTATGCCTCCAAATGTGATAGCCTTTGTAAAGTCAGAAGTAGGCTTAGAAAGTTGTATACCGGTACCAGGTACCTGTACCTAAACCGTAACGTCATGCTTCTAATGATACAAAATGTGAATTGCCAATGTAGTGGTGGCGGCCATCTTGGATTTATGCCTGAATTAAGCTTTTGAATAAAAAAATAATGCCGGAGATGAGTTTCTCGTGGTCAATTTAGTTGGAAAAGTGGTACTATACATATTTCTAGGGCAGAAAGTGAGAAAGTTACATTTCCACTGAGGCTATTGGCGGCCATTTTGAAAAACGTGAATAACTAAAATTGCCCAAGGGTGACACCTCCACACCCTCAGGATTCTTTAAGTGGGGGGTCTGGACAACAATATTCTGCAAAGAAAAAAACTATATACTTCAAGTCCAGGTTAGAGCAAAATAAGGGACTTGGCTGCCGGACTATACTTATAAAGTAAACATATACTTCCTTGTGGCTTTGCAGATACCTATAATCATTGCTTGTTCTGCGGCCGCGTGATGCACGTGGAATTCTTTGTAATAAAATACAAGATAATTTATTCCTAGGTATTGAGGGAAGACTACATTTAAAGAGAAATGACCCAAAATCAAATCAAATAGAATAAAGTATAATGCGGGAAGTTTCCTGCAGATTTTGAAAATAACACTTAAAATACAAAATAATGGTGGATCACGCGACCCCTCTGACTCGCCATGAGTGCAGCGTTTATTTATTTTAAACATGACTGATGTGGCCATGTCTGTATCGAGGCTGTAAACGATATCTCATGCATACTTTAATGTTGATGTAAGCAGTCGGTGTTTCGAGTCAGTCGTTCGTGCAGGCAAATACAGCGACTGACACCAAAACTCTTTATTTGGTCATTTGTTCTATTTTTAAACTTGCATCCAAATTCTGCTATTATACTAGCTAACACTATATATACGTGAGCATACTTCAGCCTGGTTCAAAGATAAGACACCAACGCATTTGCTACGCTAGCTGAAAAACATTATGAAAGGATTTGTTTTATCTATGTTATTTGTGACAGTGTTCTAGAATTTGAGTCTTTCAGCAAGGGGACCGACTTTAGACGTCCGAATGTGACGTCTAAGAAGGTCCTCGCACTGAAAGAATAAAATATTGTTTCAGTGTGTGACTTGGGGGCCGAAAACAAGCATTTCTGGTGTTTCTTTGACCTATAGTTTATCGTAAAATTCCAGATGGCCTTCATTTTGCATATTTACTATTAAAATAATGATGTCATCCTATATACTAAGCACATCAAAGCATGTTAGAATGTACTTTACTTCATATAAACACACAGTTTCGAATGCCTTGAAGCCTCTATTCTGCCGTATAAGACCAAAGGCCAGTATCAGCTTACTTATAAAGTAAACATATACTGCCTTGTGGCTTTGCAGATAACTATAATCATTGCTTGTTCTGCGGCCGCGTGATGCACGTGGAATTCTTTGTAATAAAATACAAGATAATTTATTCCTAGGTATTTAGGGAAGACCACATTTAAAGAAAAATGACCCAAAATCAGATCAAATAGAATAAAGTATAATGCGTGAAGTTTCCTGCAGATTTTGAAAATAGCACTTAAAATACAGAATAATGGTGGATCACGCGACCCCTCTGACTCGCCATGGGTGCACCTCTTATTTATTATAAACATGACTGATGTGGCCATGTCTGTATCGAGGCTGTAAACGATATATCATGCATACTGTAACGTTGATGTAAGCAGTCGGTGTTTCGAGTCAGTCGTCCGTGCAGGCAAATACAGCGACTGACACCAAAACTTTTTATTCGGTCATTTGTTCTATTTTTAAACTTGCATCCAAATTCTGCTATTATACTAGCTAACACTATATATACGTGAGCATACTCCAGCCTGGTTCAAAGGTAAGACACCAACGCATTTGCTACGCTAGCTGAAAAACATTATGAAAGAATTTGTTCTATCTATGTTATTTGTGACAGTGTTCTGGAATTTGAATCTTTCAGCAAGGGGACCGACTTTAGACGTCCGAATGTGACGTCTAAGAAGATCCTCGCACTGAAAGAATAAAATATTGTTAAGATCCGTAGACCCATAACTTAGGTATTCAAATGAAGCGGAAGAGCTGACTAAGACATTTATGATGATTCAGATTGGAAAAAATATATATATAGTGAGCACAAAACATTTGTATAACATTTGTACAATGTTGGACCAACGTCAAAGACGCTGGGCCGACTTTTACAATTATTATACAAATGTTTTGTGTTGACTGGATTATGGCTTATAGGGCCTAGTTAACCTATGAATGGCCATGGCAGACATGAGCGGTTTCATGGACATGGAATAAGTCTTGTTTTGGACAAGAATTGTAGGCATGACTTATTAACACAGCTTCTGCTCGAGTGCTTAAACTGGTCATATACCACAGTCACCAGTTTTGGCAAGGCTATATTTTGTATTTGGAAGTTGTCCTTTGCATAATAATCTGATTTGGTTTGCATTGTTTGAACTTTATAAGTATACCACCAAAGAATGTGTTCCTCGCATATTTACTACGTGATAACTTGGTACATTGCAGACAAAGGCTAGACCCAGGCACTGAAATCAGTGCTGCAGGTTCAAAGTCCACTCAATACGCTTTTCCTTGCTTCTGTCAATTTCTTAGCTTCTATGGATCATGTGGATATGCACTTTATATTAGGAATGTCACAGGGGGCTGGGTTACTTGGGTACGTTCGGTCCATCAAGCCACAGTCACATCTCCACGGCATGGTTATACTGTAATCCCTGTTCGCCTTTTGATTGTGCGAATATACGGAATAATTCTTCATCGAAAATATAATCGTGATAATACCGTCATATTATAAGCACTAATCTCAACCTAATTTTAGCAGTTTTGAGTGGTCTGTCAAAATGGCTTTGGCGTCTGCAGTGTTATTATCAAGCACATTCAACAATTAAATACCAGTGTGAATTTGTGATACACTTTGACGTTATTTGCATAGTGTTTCTTCACGTTGCTATTGATAGAGCTTGTACGATACTCGTAATTGTCTATTTTTGTGACACAATTTTATTGTGAGTATATTTTAAATGATGAAAAGTGTTATATTTGAAGTCATTACATTGACTTCTAGTTAAATTCTGCATCACATTTTAAATATGCACGGTGATTTTATTTCGGGTTCTCAATATGACCATATGATTTCTAATTATTGACAGCCATGTCAAAAATAGGAAATGCGGGAATTTCGTCTCTATATCTAGCCTAACTGGTGAATGCGCAGCACAAAAATTAGAAAAATTTGCTGTTCTAGTCTATGTACATGTTTACATCATATGGTCATATTGAGAACCCGAAATAAATCACCGATTTTTTTATGAATTTAGCCTGGGCTTAGCCAGGGGTCTGGCCGGACGAATGGTTGCCAACTGGTGGCTTCGTCAGTACGAAGCGCCAGCATGTATTCGTACGGAAGCTCATTAGAGTAAGCCTGGGCCAGTCCCTTTAACAGTTAACGATGCATTTTGGGAAGCGGCGATGGTCGGTGATACTGTGCAGACGAATATCGGGCATGCGTCGGGGTGTAATGGTGATGTCTTGACGATGTTGTGGCGATGTCTTGACGAAGCTAGGGCGGTGGTAAAGTGTCATGTGGAGAGCATATAAAAAGTGAAGAGATTTTACATGAAACCAAAGAAATGGTATCTATCCACTTCACCAGCGATTTCACCTTTAATTAACACTGGTCATTTCACCCCAATGAGTAATGATATTTATAATATTCCTAATGCTCAGCGTATCATTGCCGTGTATAGCATCACTGATGCTTTGCAGAGCAGTTCGGGAACATCCGCGAGCATCAGCGATGGATAACCCAAACCATCAGCGATATTATCACAGCGAATCTACATCGCCGATGTTTACAGGAGCATGGCGAAGAAAATCGGACTAAACGCTACTGACGAGTAAATTTGAAAGTAGAAATCCAAAATGACCGCGAAATTTACCTTGATATAAACAAGAAACAAAATGGCTATCAAAATGTAAATTAAACCTCTTTTTTTTATTTGTGGCTCGGAATTTATACTTAATTTATTTATTGTGTGTGACTTGGGGGCCGAAAACAAGCATTTCTGGTGTTTATTTGACCTATAGTTTATCGTAAAATTCCAGATGGCCTTCATTTTGCATATTTACTATTAAAATAATGATGTCATCCTATATACTAAGCACATCAAAGCATGTTAGAATGTACTTTACTTCATATAAACACACAGTTTTGAATGCCTTGAAGCCTCTATTCTGCCGTATAAGACCAAAGGCCAGTATCAGCTTACTTATAAAGTAAACATATACTGCCTTGTGGCTTTGCAGATAACTATAATCATTGCTTGTTCTGCGGCCGCGTGATGCACGTGGAATTCTTTGTAATAAAATACAAGATCATTTATTCCTAGGTATTTAGGGAAGACCACATTTAAAGAAAAATGACCCAAAATCAAATCAAATAGAATAAAGTATAATGCGTGAAGTTTCCTGCAGATTTTGAAAATAGCACTTAAAATATAAAATAAGGGTGGATCACGCGACCCCTCTGATACGCCATGGGTGCACCCCTTATTTATTATAAACATGACTGATGTGGCCATGTCTGTATCGAGGCTGTAAACGATATCTCATGCATACTGTAACGTTGATGTAAGCAGTCGGTGTTTCGAGTCAGTCGTCCGTGCAGGCAAATACAGCGACTGACACCAAAACTTTTTATTTGGTCATTTGTTCTATTTTTAAACTTGCATCCAAATTCTGCTATTATAACAGCTAAAACTATATATACGTGAGCATACTTCAGCCTGGTTCAAAGGTAAGACAATTCTGAGTTAGAAACACTCTTCAAACCTTTTGGGCCCAGACACGTAATTAAAAGTGGTTCATCTCACAGACTAATTCCCATTACAATTTACATCAAGGAACTGTCGCATTAACGAACTGTCGGAATATCGACTTGTCGGAATATAGACCTGTCGGAATATCGACCTGTCGGAATATAGACCTGTCGGAATAACGACCTGTCGGAATATCGACCTGTCGTGATATAGACCTGTCGGAATAACGACCTGTCGGAATATCGAGCTGTCGGAATATAGACCTATCGGAATAACGACCTGTCGGAATATCGAGCTGTCGGAATATAGACCTGTCGGAATAATGACCTGTCGGAATATAGACCTGTCGGAATAACGAGCTGACCCCAACGCGTTTGCTACGCTAGCTGAAAAACATTATGAAAGAATTTGTTCTATCTATGTTATTTGTGACAGTGTTCTAGAATTTGAGTCTTTCAGCAAGGGGACCGACTTTAGACGTCCGAATGTGACGTCTAAGAAGGTCCTCGCACTGAAAGAATAAAATATTGTTAAGATCCGTAGACCCATAACTTAGGTATTCAAATGAAGCGGAAGAGCTGACTAAGACATTTATGATGATTCAGATTGGAAAAAATATATATATAGAGACTCTTTGGTCTCTATATCCCAGTGAGCACAAAACATTTGTATAACATTTGTACAATGTTGGACCAACGTCAAAGACGCTGGGCCGACGTTGTACAAATATTATACAAATGTTTTGTGTTGACTGGATTATGGCTTATAGGGCCTAGTTAACTTATGGATGGCCATGGCAGACATGAGCGGTTTCATGGACATGGAATAAGTCTTGTTTTGGACAAGAATTGTAGGCATGACTTATTAACACAGCTTCTGCTCGAGTGCTTAAACTGGTCATATACCACAGTCACCAGTTTTGGCAAGGCTATATTTTGTATTTGGAAGTTGTCTTTTACATAATAATCTGATTTGGCTTGCATTGCTTGAACTTTATAAGTATACCACCAAAGAATGTGTTCCTCGCATATTTACTACGTGATAACTTGGTACATTGCAGACAAAGGCTAGACCCAGGCACTGAAATCAGTGCTGCAGGTTCAAAGTCCACTCAATACGCTTTTCCTTGCTTCTGTCAATTTCTTAGCTTCTATGGATCATGTGGATATGCACTTTATATTAGGAATGTCAGAGGGGGCTGGGTTACTTGGGTACGTTCGGTCCATCAAGCCACAGTCACATCTCCACGGCATGGTTATACTGTAATCCCCGTTCGCCTTTTGATTGTGCGAATATACGGAATAATTCTTCATCGAAAATATAATCGTGATAATACCGTCATATTATAAGCACTAATCTTAACCTAATTTTAGCAGTTTTGAGTGGTCTGTCAAAATGGCTTTGGCGTCTGCAGTGTTATTATCAAGCACATTCAACAATTAAATACCAGTGTGAATTTGTGATACACTGACGTTATTTGCATAGTGTTTCTTCACGTTGCTATTGATAGAGCATGTACGATACTCTTAATTGTCTATTTTTGTGACACAATTTTATTGTGAGTATATTTTAAATGATGAAAGTGTTATATTTGAAGTCATTACATTGACTTCTAGTTAAATTCTGCATCACATTTTAAATATGCACGTTTTGTTTCCGCTGCTTGACTGATTTTTTGATGATTCTAGCCTGATTGTGTCGCTTTAAGTATGGTCTATTGTCAGCAAATCACAGCTCAGTGCTACTGTATCATAATGTACATGCCTTAATTTGTATTTTGTGTAAACAATGTAGATGTCAGAATAAATTTGTATTCAGGGTACACAAAATTGCTGTTGCGTATCAATTCTTCAATGACAAATATCGCTTATAGTAGCTGTTTCTTCATCAATGAAAAGTATGGCTATTCTACTGATAGAGGATCGAAAAGAAATGTTTCATACTGGTCTCTATTTTTCAATCGTTTGGTAATTAATTTCTTTCGACACTGAACAGTTTTAATGATTCGCGGCCGGCATATGGTGAGAGTTGGGAAATTGTACAAACTGGTCAATTTTATCTTAGTTTTATTTTGTGTGACGGTCATTGGTAACGCATTTTGCCCCCCATTCAGAAACCATCATGCAGAGTGAAGACATTGTGAAGACGCATCTTCCAACTGAGCTCAAACATGGATCGGTACCAGAGGGGACAACTCCCTACTCCCATGTTACAACAGAAAAAGTGAAAGTGCAAGGAGCTTGGACGGGACTTGCCGAGCTTATGTGTAGCTGGTGGGCACCGGTAAGTTTACATGTGATAGAAAATAACCATTACTTGTCTATTGTAATCAGGTAGTGGTAATATATCTGAGGAATCTCATTCTCCAATCTGACTTAAGCAAACATAATTCTTAAACATACTACATAATTAAATCGGGAGATCAGTGTCAGAACGTCTATGAGCTATACATGACTAAATTTTTGAAATTACTACAATCCGAGGAGGACACCAATCCAATCTAATTGATTGTATGAGTCAAAATGAGAATTGTGATCAATTGCAATAGAAACAAATCCCAAGAGACAAATACAATTATTATCAGTGAACGGTTATTGATTCACGGTTTGTCCATCACTTATTTCTTCATTCATTCATATTTCATTCATTTGTTCAGGAATCAAGAATATGTTATGTAAGCCATCGCTTGATCTGTGCTCATTATTTGGTGTATTTACTGAATCCTTTTGAGTTGATCTACGAATTTGTCAGTAATAAACAGCACTAATTTAAAATGTAATCATCCGCTAAAGTGTGTTCTAGGTAAGGCTACAAACAGATAATAAAAACAATAACCTTGCCATAATCATGATAATAATGTCATATTCTGCCATGCTGTCAGATTCGGTCAAATTCGCATATTACATCATTACTAATACATTTTTTTTTTTTTTTTTATTATTGTAATATTCTGAAGTTTCATGAAGCTGTTCTTATTGCAAATTTATGTGATAATTATTATTACCCCCACATTTGTTTTATCATAATATAATATAATGTCATACCCGGGCAATATACCAATGAAAACTGAACATAAAATGTCATATCGTGACATCGGAGTGGGACAGACTGCAACCATTTTCATATAGTAATAATAATTTACTACGCACGTGTAAAAAACTAGTTTGAATTACATATAACCTAGTTTGATATATGAATTACATATAAGGGCATTTTCAAAAAAATGGTTCGTCAGGAGTGTAATATTTGACATGATTCTACTTCATCTCCCATTTGCAAAGGCAGTTGAATAGGCAACCGAAAGGAAGGTGTTTCTAATCCCAGAAAAAAATTGTGAAGATATCTATATTTTTTATGAAAATATGCCAGAAAATGTACCTAAAAATGTCAGGAGTGTAACACAATTTCGCGTGACGAACACATAAATTATCAATATGAATAGTATAAATCGTAACAAATACTGCTGCAAAACATATTTCATTCATTATTTCTTGATGATTGTTATCTTTGAATAGAATTCAATAATGCTTCCCCATAGATGGTAATCATAACCAGTGTCATCATAAGCTTCACATACAAACATATTGTCTCTGCAGAAAAAATGACCGACAAACTTGTCACACTTGATTACTCATTTAGTTTAATTATCTGAAACAACCTGTTGAAATTTATTTATATCCTTATTTTTGATAGCTGCATTTGTTTATTTCGTGATAGAATGGAAAATGCACACCTAATAGTAAATTTGTCTCGTTTTTGTGATGTTGTTTAAAACAAGAATATAGAATTATATTTTTGTCTCATAATAAAATTAAGAGCCCTTACATAGTGGTATTTTACTTCTAAAACAAGCACATGTGACCCTAGTACATTATTACATTCAAAGGGAAAATATACTACTCTATCAAAAATAAATAAATACATGACAAAATGTAAAAATTGTGTCATGCCAGGAGTGCAACATTACAGCTGATCTAAGCTTTCTGTGAATTAATCATTTTATCTTGATAAAGTTCAGAAGCTGCTAAAATATGCATCTATTTGTTCATGGGTTTGTAGATACAGTGAAGAGTAAACTGACGGAACTTTATTTGGTCACCTTAGTGATAGAAATTATAAATCATAAAGCATACAACAGTGCATTGATGTATTTTACAACATTTATTGATAATTTTGTTATATATAACACCTTTTGTGTTATTATGTTCGAGTTAATAAAGATTCTACATAACAACACCTTTTTTATGTGTACATTTAGGCAGATGTCAGGAATGTAACATTTAGATTTAAACGACACTTTGTGTACAATTTATACACTTTTTAAATTTAGGTATTTTTTCAGTTGGGAAGTTTTAATGAATTAGTTCTAAGGTGTTCATATTATATTTTAACATGCCTAATTGGAAAATGTTTCGGCTTTTTTACTGGTCCTATTTGCTATTTAAATTCCTTGAAATATCTATTTTATGTACCAGTAAGATGTATCCAGACAATTATGAGTAAGACTTCAAATAATGACAATAAATTGACATGTGTTGGTTCCAGTGATTTCATGTTTATTGTTTACTTCACCGCAGAACACACAATCAAATTTAAAGCTATTCCTTATCAATTATTCCTTATCAATATCATTATTTTAATATTTGTCAATTAAATGAACCTTGCAAAAAAAAAAGAAATGAACATATATATATTAAAATAAAAGGATTTCACCATTGTTTGAAAGAAACATTTGGCCTGACATGTGTATACATGTACAATAAGTCTTTACAAGGGCAAGGATATTACAATATACTCTCTTTGCAAGGACTGATGAAATTATCACTCATACAGTATGCCATGTAGGCTACATATATACATTTCGAAAAAAAGTTGTATGACAAAATTACTTTCTGGAAATGTAAAGTAGGAAACACTTATTTGAATAATTTTCATTGCTTCTCCCAATAATGAAGACACAGCAGCTAAACTTTGCGATGTCTGGTAGCAATCGTTTTTCAGTGTAAAACGAACTACTTGACCAAAATCATCACTATATCTAGTAGCTATGATCCAGCATCACATGGCGACCATTTTGGACTATAGTGTACATGTAATTGTAGTTTGACTATAATGTACCTCCGAGAGTTAAAAATGCACCAGATCAGTGATTCCAAAAAACATATGACTATGTTATATATCAGAATCGTCTCCCTGTAGATGTAAAATAATTATTGCCCAAGTTATGACCCTGCATATATTGGGCTAAGCCAGCGTAATCATTACATCTGAGGGTTTCTTAATCGAGATGATATTGGTCACTAAAAATAAATAATTGTTACCAAAGTAGTGCCACCTTACTACAATTAATCAACAAAAAAAACTTCATTTAAAAATTATTATTACCTGAATCAGCAACAGCCTTGGTCATTATGTCAGGAGTGTAACATTTTCGGGGGTGAATTTTTGAAAATTTAATATTCAAATATAATATTTCTCAAAAAGTTTCTGCTGTAACTTCACTATTTTTTCTGTGTGCTTTCAAATTTTATAGCAATTGAAGAAAATAATACACATCTTTGTGTTATTGAAACGCAGAAAGTAGTATAAACATATAAACATTACTATTTCAATTTATAAAATCAATTGTATAAATCACATCCAAGCCGTAAATTTCAACCCAAAAAGTCATATTATAGTAGATATATAGTAGGAATTTATTGTTATCATGCTATGTGATGAAATAGGATATATGGTGTATAATATATATGGTGTATAAAATACAAGAAGGTATTAATCAGAATTTCATAAAAAGGTTTACAGGAAATTTGATAAAAATAAGAATCAGATATTTACTTCACATTTGAAATTGTACCCCCTTGTCACACTTTGGAACCATCTTAAACTAGTTTGGATGGAGAACGATGCTACTTTAGCTAGGCTACGCATCTACAATGGGTAGGCTACAAATCAAAATGAAATAATAATTATGTTTACATTGTGATGAGTACCATGCAACATGCAATATATATTTTTACTGAACAAAAAAGCAGATTTGCAAAAAGACATGGGTCTGTACATCTTGCGCCCCCCCCCCCCCCCTCTGCCCGCAAACGTGCACATTTCTCCCAGCAAACACAACACAATGAGTCAACGTTATAATCACATTTGCACATTGGCTGCGACGCTGATCCAACATTTACCCAAAACTGCCATAATGTGTTTTGTATGATAGAAGATGCTGGCAGCTTGGACTGACTGGTGTGCACTCTACCATGCAAAGTCAAAAGGCAGTATTTGCTTACTTGAAAGGTGGGCAGATACTGTCCCTTGACTCTGCAACGCAGTCTAGCTGATCCAGCAAACACGGGTATTCACTCAATGCTGTTTTAATGTTGTATCAGCGTCGAAGACTGTAGGCCAACAATGAAACAACATTGACTTAACTCTAACGCTCTCTCGCTCTCTCGGGCGGGGGCCCTGGGGTAGTGGTTAGCACCGCTGCCTTTCACGCCAGAGTCCGGGGTTCGGTTCCCGGTCTCGGCGGTTTGAAAGAAACACAATTGTTTCTTCCCCATCCACGTGTGAAAGTTAGTATTGTGGAGAGCCTCCGTGACCGAGAGGTAGCGTGCTCGGCCTCAGACCGCCAGGGCTCGAATTTCGAATCCTGTGTCTGGAGGACAGTGTCATCTCAATCATCTCACCATCCTCAGGAGGTTCTCCTGGCCCAGTTTAGCCTATATGTGCACAAAGGTGGCCTAAAGCCCGATTCATTTCATTTCTCTCTCTCTCTCTCTCTCTCTCTCTCTCTATATATATATATATATATATATATATATATATATATATATATACGTATTGAACCAATTGTGTTATTATAATGAACTTTTCCTAAGTTATAATGAATTATCTCAGCATTCTAATAATGACACCAACGTTTGTGATTTTAATAACATGGTCTAATACCATAATGCATTATCCAAACATCATTGTGCCATATTCTGTGAAACGCAGTGACGTCACCGGAAACCGTTTTGAATGGGAACTCGGTGAAAACAAAGCTGTATAAAACCCCCTCTCTCATACTTCATTGTATTAGCTAGCCTGGTGACAACAATGGAGGTCGAGGCTATAGGCCTATTAAGTTTCACAGAATGCTCCTAAACCTATAAGGTCATATACAGATATAAACCTGAAAATTGTACCAATATCGCGTGGCAAATCATACTTTGAAAATATCCACTCAACATTATTGCAGTGGCATTGTAAAGTCATATCATGACTTTGTGAAGTACACTCGTATGTTGTATTATCCATAAAATATATTGTGATTTCTAACATTGTAATTATGTTTGGACAATGTGGTTCAAACATATTGAGTTTGCTTTGGATCTGGCTGGTTATGTTTGTGCTATTCTCAAACATGTTGAGTTTGTGGCGGTTCTAGCTTCTTTTTATTCCTCTGTGTCCAAATTTCGGTGTGCCATTTCTCCTTGTGTTTTTAACCAATCAACTTCATACCTTGGCACAATGATGCTTAGGTATTGAGGTTTTATGCTTAAAACTTGAGCAAATAAAACTTGCAGAGTGACAACTCGAACGCTTACAGCTTGCACCGAATCATCTTTAGAATATACTGGGATGTAGATCTGTTCCAGTTGGTACAGTACGTGGGATCATCACCACTCATCAGGCTCCCAGCCATAGTCACATGGGACCATTGCAGGTCGAGAGCCATCTATTGCAGTTTTCCAAATTTCTACTTGCAAGTGACATTTTTTACATTTAAAGAAAACACTTCATTCGTCGGAGGTAGGGTACACAACTTACTCTTTTTTTAACCTCCCTATTTTAAATCTACACTCTGTCATTGATTTGCATGACTCGACAACCTTTCCACATGGAGCAGATATGAATGTCACGGCTTGTGACATGACAAAAGTCCATGCTAGCTTCAAAATCACCAAAAAATAGCAATGTGATTGTGCAATGCTGCGATGGAATGTAAATATCAGTCACAGCCCTGTTTCACACTGGTGAGATTTAAAATAGCATGTACACATGGCTATTTTAAACACAGGATATAACTTTGCCTTACATGATAAGTATGTCAACACCTATAGATGACTAGGGAACAGTTGGTTTTATATTATACTGTCATATAGCCTATTATTTCATTATTCAATTTACTAATTTGGTTGACAGACCTTGTCGAGGTCGTCTCGACCTGTTCCCGTAAACCAAAGTTAATAACACGTTCGAAAAAACCCTCAATTAATAATAATGATTTTGTACCATTTTTTTCATTTTTCAACTGGAAGTCAAATGAACATAAACATGATCATGGGTGCTTGATTTAAGCACATCCGGTTATCAAAGTGTACCTACAGAACAGAAACATCGGTGTCATCACAGACAACACAAACTAATTTATCCTCAGGTGACATTCATGATCACAGATCATAGCACCTCTTTAACCAACAAACGAATTGCCTAAAAGTTTTGGGGATAAGCATTGTATCAACACTCCCGAATACCCCAGTTAGGACTTTTTTAAGGCCACTTCAATGCATACATTTCTTTAACATACCTTTATGCATATAGTCCAGCTGTCATATGGCATTTTTTTACTCAAGCGTGTTTCGCGGTATGGACGATGTTTTATGATTGATTCTGGTTCTAAGGGATGTCCTGAGCAGGAATCAGCCGGGTGCCACTTTGGCACCCTTGGGCGGAATTTTTTAAGGGCAAAAACAAAATGGCCGCCAAATATTTCAAGGTCAAATATGATTTTTCAACTAATGGAGCCAGGAACAAGTGTAATACCTCGTTTTTATGTGATTTTGACTGGGCAATCCATTTCTTGTATTATTTTGATGACTCAAAGTCATCTTCAAGGTCAAAAAGACAATTTCAAGGTCAAAGAAGCAGAAATACAATTTTTAACAAATAAAGATAGGAACATGTGTAATACCTCTTTTACATGGGATTTTTTCTGAAAATGAATGTATGGTATTATTTTGTTGATCCAAGGTTAGCTTCAAGGTCGAAAGTCCTTTCCAAGGTCAAAAACAAAATGGTTGCCAGATATTTCAAGGTCAAATATGATTTTTCAACAAATGAAGCTAGGAACAAGTGTAATAGCTCATTTTCATGTGATTTTGACCGGGCAATTCATTTCTTGTATTATTTGCATGGTTCAAGGTCATCTTCAAGGTCAAAAGGTCAAATATGAAGGTCAATTAGGCAAAATTACCGTTTTTAACAAATAAAGCTAGGAACATGTGTAATACCTCATGCAATTGTGACTGAGCATTCCATATCTGATATTATTTTGATTTTTCAAAGTCATCTTCAAGGTCAAAGGGGTCAATTTCAAAGTGAAGTAAGAGAAAATATCATTTTTAACAAATAAAGCTAGGAATGTGTGTAATACCTCTTTTTATGGGACTTTGATTGACAAATCCAATTATAGTATTATTTGCGTGATTAAAGGTTATCTTCAAGGTCAGTTTCAATTCAAGGTCATCAAAATTCAATTAACAAACATAAATAGCAAAAAGTCTTTTTAGTGTAATATTGACAAATAATCCATTTCTGCTACGATTTTTATAATTTAAGGTCATTTTCAAGGTGAGTGTGTCAATTTCAAGGTCAGGTATGCGAAAATATGATTTTCAACAAATAAAGCTAGGACAATATCTTTCTGGTATGATTTTGGTTATTTGAGGTGATCCTCTAGGTCAAATGTAAATATCAAGGTCAAATATTATTTTAACGTAGTACTCTACATATTGGAGCACACATAATAAATTGTCCTGGTGTATCTTTAACCGGATAATCTAATTCTAGTAGGGTTTTAATGAATAAACATCATAAGAGTGAAATGATCAGACAACTAGAAGGCATCAAAGGGTCATGGAGAGGCGTCAAATAGCGACGAAAAAGCATAAAAGATCAATGGAGAGGCGGTAAAAGGTGACAGAGAGGCGGTAAAAGACAATGGGGAGGCATTAAAGGATGTCGACGAGTTGCTAAAAGGCGCCCCAGAGGCGCTAAAGAGCGAGTAAGAAGGGTTAAAAGAACATGAGTAGTCATTAAAGGGCAATGAGGAGGCATTGAAGGGCAATGAGGAGGCGGTGAAAGGCAACGAGGATGCGTTAAGGGGGAAAAATGGGGCGTTAAAGAGCGACAAGATGCATTAAAAGGTGGCGGGGTGGCATGAAAGGGCTATGGAATGGTGACAAGGAAGTACGTTAACGGGTGATGGGGCGGTGCTAATGGTTGATGGATAGGTGTCTAAGTGCAATGAGAAGGCATTAAAAAAGACAGAGAATCGTTAAAGGGCAATGGAGAAGCGTTAAATGGTGACAGAGAGACGTCAAAGAGCGATGGAAAGGCGTTAAAGGCCGAAAAAGTGTTAAAAGTGATGTAGATGCATTAAACTTTGATGGAGAGGCGCTAATAGGCGCTGCAGATGCGTTAAATGGCGATGCGAATGTGGTAAAGGGCAATGGTGAGGCATTAAATGGTGATGGGAAAGTTTTAAATGGCGATGGGAAGGCGGTGATGGGTGATGAGGAGTCGTTAAAGGGCGACCATGAAACGTTAAACGACTATGGAAAAGCGCTGAAGGGCAATGGGGAGGAGTTGAAGTGTGCTGGATAAGCGTGTGAGGGTGAGTAGAAAGTGTTAAAACAACGGAGCATTGCTAAAGGGCGACAGAGAAGCGTTAAATGGTGACTGAGACGTCAAAGGGCATTGGAAAAGTAATAAAGGTTGATGGAGATGCATTAAAGGGTGATGGAGAGACGCTAACAGGCGCTGCAGATGAGTTAAATAGCGATGGGAAGGCGTTTATGGGCAATGAGGAGGCGTTGAAGGACAACGAAGAGGCGCTAAGGGTGACGGGATGTGTTGGTGGGTGGCATGAAAGGGTTAATGAATGGCGTTAGAGGGTGACGAGGAAGCATTTAATGACAGGTGATGCGGTGGTGCTAAAGGGTGATGGATATGTGTTTTAGGGCGATGAGAAGGCGTTAAAGATGACGGGGAATCGCTAAAGGGCAACTGAGAAAAATTAAATTATGACAGAGAGATGTCAAAGAGTGACAGAAAGGCGTTAAAGGGCCAAGAAAAAGTGTTAAAGGTTGATGGAGATGCACTAAAAGGTTGATGGAGAGGCGTTAAAAAGGTGCTGCAGATGCGTTAAATGGTGATGCTAATGGGTTAAAGGGCGATGAAGAGGCGGTAAATGGTGATGGAGAGGCATTAAATGGCGATGGGAAGCCAGTAAAGGGCGATGAGGAGGCGTTAAATTTCACCAAAGATGCGTTAAAGGGTGACGGAAAGGCGTTAAAGGACGAAGAAAAAATATAAAGGTAGACCCAAAAACATTGAAGGGCAATGAGAGACGATAAATGGCGATGGGGAGGCGTCGAAGGACCATGGGGAGGCGTTAAAGATTGATGGTAAAGCTTTAAAATGTGACGGAGAGTAAAATTAAAGAGCAATGGAGAAGCGTTCAGTGTGAAGAAGAGGCATTAAAGGGCGACAGAAAGGCCTTCAATTGCAGTAAAGAGGCGTTAAACTAAAAGGACATTCAGGGCGAAGAAGAGGCGTTAAAGGGCAAAAGAAAGGCCTTCAATTGCAAAGAAGAGCATCAAACTAAAAGCTATGAAGACGCATTATTGTCTCCCTTTAGTGCCTCTCCATAGCTCCATAATGCCTCTCTCTCACCTTATAAGGCCCTCGGTGGCTATGTAACGCCTCTTGTGTCCCATTAACGCCTCCTCATTTCTCTATAATATGCCTCCTCATTGCCCTTTAATGCCTTTTCATTGTCCTTTATCGCATTCTCATTGCCCTTTAATACCTCCTCATCGACCGTTAGATCTTTTCCATCACTCTTTAACACATCTCTGTTAATTGCCATTCAATGCCTTCGAGCCGATGTCTTCACCTTGAGCATGTTTGATCATTTAAACCCAACAGAATTAGATTATCCAGTCAAAATAAAACCCAACACAAGGTAGTATACGTGCTCCAATTTCTAGCTTATACGCTAAAACATATATTTGACCTTGAGGATGACTTTAAATCACCAAAGTAATAGGAAAAAGACATTTTTCGCTCAAAATCCCACGAAAAAAAAGTTTTTTACACATGTTCTAACTGTATTTGGTAAAAATCATATTCTCCTTTACTTGACCGTGAAATTGACATTTTGACCTTAAAGATGCCCTTTGATCATCAAAATAGTATCAAGAATAGATTATTCAGTCAAAAAGGCGTATTACACTTCTTCCTATTTTGTTTCAAAAAGATCATATTTTTACATTTTGACCCTGGAAATGACCTTTCGACCTTGAAAATGACCTTGGATCAACAAAATAATACCATAAATGGATTTTTCAGACAAAATCACATGAAAAAGAGGTATTACACATGTTCCTAGCTTGATTTGTTAAAAATGGTAATTTTGCTTATTTGACCTTGAAATTGACTTTTTACCTTGAAAATTACCTTGAGTCATGAAAATAATACAAGAAATGGATTGCCCGGGCAAAATCACACGAAAATGAGGTATTACACTTGTTCCTGGCTTCATTTGTTGAACAATCATAGTTGACCTTGAGATATCTGGCGGTCATTTTGTTTTTGACCTTGGCAATGCCCTTTCGGCCTTGGAGATGACCTTGGATCACCAAAATAATACCATAAATGGATTTTTCAGACAAAACCAACGAAAAAGAGGTATTACACATGTTCCTAGCTTTATTTGTTAAAAAGAGTTTTTTGCTTATTTGACCTTGAAATTGACTTTTTGACCTTGAAAATCACCTTGAGTCATGAAAATAATACAAGAAATGGATTGCCCAGTCAAAATCACATGAAAATGAGGTATTACACTTGTTCCTGGCTTTATTTGTTGAAAAAAACATATTTGACCTTGAAATATCTGGCGGCCATTTTGTTTTTGCCCTTAAAAAATTCCGCCCAAGGGTGCCAAAGTGGCACCCGGCTGATTTCTGCTCGGGACACCCCATAGTATCAGAATCAATCATAAAACATCGTCCATACCGCGAAACACGCTTTAGTCAAAATCCACTGGACTATACCTCCTCTAGGAACTAAACATTCAAGATATGTTGGATTACAAAAAAGGATAACAATAAAAATTGTAGACAACTGCTGATCACAAATGAAAATTAATACTTCTTGTCCAGATTGTTTTGTGAGAGACGAACCCTTTTCAATGGCAGTCTCAATATTTAGTATCAGGGTCAGCACAGGGGTTATAAATTAACGGAAGGAATGTCACAACTGGCAAAGGCAACATCCCTGTTTGGCGAAACCATCTGGTGTTGTAACCATTGTACTCAGGACAGTTTGGATAAGTTATTACATTCTTTAAAAAGCTGCAGAATTTGCATTGGCCCTCCTCTCTGTGACAATTTTACCTGAAAAGAACAAAAGTGGTACTTGATTAAGTGCAACATCTGATGGCATTGGTGGCGTCTTTGGTGCCTCATCAATATTTAACACTTCTAACACTGCTAATTGCTAGTTTGTTTGAAAATAAATAACATCAATTGAAAACTATGGTGATAAACATGATCTGCCAATTGATACTGAGCAGTAGATAATTATGCATTAGAGTAAGCAAGCGACGCTGCTTGTGAGAAGATAAGGATATAAGAATAGTATGAGCACTATGTTTTAAAGGGGCTACCTCGTCATGTACCTCTTATCATAATATGTACACGCATTGTCTCCACGCAACAAGTTTTGCGTTTCAAGTGGGCTCACAACTGGGCATACATACACTGTACTCATGTGGTATGTCCAAAACCATAATGTGATGAAAAAGTTAAAAAATAATACTAGGTCAAGTATGATTACCGCCGTTTCAAGTGACATTTTTATTGTTTGTGGGCCATATAGAACTAAATGTTATCTATTTTTTTACATATGATATAGCTAATAGCACCCCTCGTGGCTGCAAATGTAATTATAAACCTAAGCTGCGTAACTCTAATAATAACAAATTAGAAAAAGGGTAGTAATGGTGCAACTGTAATCGCTCGAGTTGTCACACTGCAAGTTTTAGTTGCTTAACAATTGGATGTACCTTATTTAGTCTTTGCGGGGTGGGGAATCTTGCAGAAACCCTTGAACACATGGTATCATCTACTAAAAGTACTTAAGCCGAGACTGGTGCTGGTATGGCTATGTTTTGAAATAAAACATAATAATATTTCACTTTTGTTTTGTCTTTTTTTCCAAATATTTTATATCATTTTTTGGCAAAAATGTCTGATTTTAGAATTGTAAAACCATTTAATTAAAGATATATATCCTTTATATCACTCCACGTGGTCGTAACTACAAAAAAAGAAGAAAAAATTGTACCTCTTACACTTTTGTTTTGGCTTTTTTTTCCAAATATTTTATATCATTTTTCGGCAATAATGTAGTCTTGTACTGATTTCTCGCATAGGTAAATACATGTAGCTGACAAGGCCATGGGGACTATCAGTGTTATTTCGTGTACGATATGAGGGTATATGGGAGTGTTGTGCGATAGCATTATGTCTTTAGGATAAATAAAATGACACGTGCCTCTCTTTTTTATACTTGGTTTAGAAAGGACCATGGTCAACTAAGGCCATCCGTGATTTAGGGATAACACACATCCTCCTGGGAGTGCTCCATATCATCCCTCAAATTGTCTTGCTGGTCATGGACAGCAACGGTGGCAATTACCTTGGCTTCTTTGGAATTATGGTACGCATATTTCACCTATGTTTACACGATTTGTCTGAGATTAAAATACGTTTGTTTTGAACGTGCCATTTGAATAGCAACACTGACCATGAGCGGCCATTTTATTATCTCTAGTTTAATTTATTGTTTTAAATAATCTGGCTGAAAAACATTGACCCAAACCGTATGATGAAGAAATATTTTGGTATGTTAAAAAAATAATCTTACCACAAGTCTTTAAAAAATGAAATGATCTAATAATCTGAAATAATAATCTGTCAAACCTCCTACCCCCTCCCAAAAAAATAATAATAATAATAATAATTGTCGCTCCCTGATTGAGCAGGTTATAATAGGACACAACTTTGGACATAATAATATTTTCGAAATATGATATATATTTTTATCATGTTTATACAGTGTTTGTGTTTACTTGTCTTTGTTTCAGTTTATTGCGATCGGTATTAGTTGCATCATTATAAACAAGAAGAAGATAAACAGCTGTCACGTTTGTATAAATTACCTAGCTATCCATAACTTTTATTTAGACCTAGTTGTTTGTTTGTTTGTTTGTTTGTTTGTTTGTTTGTTTGTTTGTTTGTTTGTTTGTCTGTCTGTCTGTCTGTCTGTCTGTCTGTCTGTCTGTCTGTCTGTCTGTCTGTCTGTCTGTCTGTCTGTCTGTCTGTCTGTCTGTCTGTCTGTCTGTCTGTCTGTCTGTCTGTCTGTCTGTCTGTCTGTCTGTCTGTCTGTCTGTCTGTCTGTCTGTCTGTCTGTCTGTCTGTCTGTCTGTCTGTCTGTCTGTCTGTCTGTCTGTCTGTCTGTCTGTCTGTCTGTCTGTCTGTCTGTCTGTCTGTCTGTCTGTCTGTCTGTCTGTCTGTCTGTCTGTCTGTCTGTCTGTCTGTCTGTCTGTCTGTCTGTCTGTCTGTCTGTCTGTCTGTCTGTCTGTCTGTCTGTCTGTCTGTCTGTCTGTCTGTCTGTCTGTCTGTCTGTCTGTCTGTCTGTTTGTTTGTTTGTTTGTTTGTTTGTTTGTTTTTCTTTGCTTGGTTGGTTGATTGATTGGTTGACTGGTTGGTTGATTGATTGATTGATTGATTGATTGATTGATTGATTGATTGATTGATTGATTGATTGATTGATTGATTGATTGATTGATTGATTGATTGATTGATTGATTAATTGATTGTTTGATTGTTTGATTGATTGATTGATTGATTGATTGATTGATTGATTGATTGATTGATTGATTGATTGATTGATTGATTGATTGATTGATTGATTGATTGATTGATTGATTGATTGATTGATTGTTTGGTTGTTTGGTTGTTTGGTTGATCGACTGGTGAGAGGGTGGTTGTGTAGATGAGTGAATGGGTGGGAGGGCACATGTTTGGTTTTCTCTAATTTGACCTGAAAGACGGTTGTTCTCTAAATCTAATCTGATTTACTATGTTGACAATATTTCTGCAATGATAAATATAAATCACAGAGCTATTTTTTAAAATTACTACAAAAACCATTGACACTGAATCTATTAGCTGAAATATAAATCTATCAACTGAAATTTGATCGATTTATTGTGTTTGCTGGGTATTCCATCGGGGGGGGGGGGCGATTAAAGCGTTGGTAACTCATGTTAGCTGGGTAAGTGCCTATAGTCCTGGGAGGGGGTATTGCTGATTTCGGACCAACTTACTGGTAGTGAATGGATATTGCTTTATGTCGCTTTTTGCACAATCATGGCAATATCGCAACAGAAGGAAGCCCAAAGCCGGGACTTAAAACCATACTCTTATCGAATGACTTCAAGGATTCTTCTAGTAGAAAGTACGAGAGACAGCCATACACACGTCGTTGTGTAGATTTGACTGTGCATGCACAACGTCAATGACAGACCCTATCCGATCCTAGCGGGATGCGAACCCAGTCGTGTCGAGCCACAATCACACCTAACTGGTAGGGTGAATTCTTGGGGACTTTTAGTATGGTGTAGGGAATACTTTTCTGAACATTTTCTGAAATTATCAGCTTGTTATTAATTTGTTCAGGTACCTAACAGAATTGGCCTATTACTTTTTATCTCTGGTGTAGCCTACCTCACCATCATTATTTTATCATATTTTTGGGAATATTCTAACATATAACGCAACCACACTTTTAATTGCCGCACTAAAACACTTCGTTTTCAGGTCTCAAGCTCGTAGAAAAGTCTTAGGAATGTCCAAGAACGCTTCGAATGACACCCCCTATGCCTTTGTTTGGAGTACTGTGTATGCACAACTCCGATGACAGACATTCGACCCTAGCAGGATTTGAACCATGTAGTCTCGAGCCACTGTCAGATCAAATAAACCATCACGAACTGGCAGTTTAGTTGCGTTGCTAAGCTCGTACTGTGTTTATGAAAAAGTCCATAAGAAGAACTTGAAGAGTCATTGCAATATACTTACGGCCATTGTGACACAGAAAAAAAATATGAATATTGTACGTGCTTTATATAGTGTTACTATTAGGTGATCGTGCGTCCACCCTACGACGGGGGAGGGGGTAATTGCGGCACTCATATAAGCATGCATGATGATTCATGTAGTTGTTATGGCGGGGCTCTTCAAGCGCTTGTATGCTCGCCGTATGAATGTAAACATTCGTACGACGTTCGTACCAACGTCTCAAGGTGTGGCGATGTTATGCATACTAACTAAATGGTAACTTATTTGTTCACATAGCGTATATTGGTCGTACAAACTTCTGTGACCGAGGTATGACTTATTGTACAATATTAATATGTTTTTTTATTTATAATTTATACAGGTCACCATTCTCATGTTGATGAATATCGTGGCGATCGTTTTGTCCTCTGTCATTTTAGGACTTGGAAAGAGATATATCCGAGAGGAGAAATAGTTAGTTTTAAGATTTTGCTGTTTTTTCTTCTGTTTGTGTATTAAACTGGCTAGTGTGGGGTTATATACTGGGACATTTTTGTTATTGTGCGCTGTGGAGCAAACGAAAATAAAACTAGACATTCAAAGCAATTGTTCATTCTATACAGGTGACCAATTTGTTAATCATAACAGCCCTTGCTAAATTAAAAATCTAGATATCTAGAAAGAAAAAAGTGTCCCAGTTTCCCTCTTACACGGGCCCACACCACAAATTTAAAAAATATATATTGATTTATTGAGGTTAAAGTACATGGCCACAAATTATTAGATAAGTGATGACCCCCTCTCAATTCACCAGGCATTTCTAACTCCATTATTGGTTTTTTTCCAAAACCAGAAAAGATAAAAGTGTCTCAGTCAGCCCCAGTCTCTCTGCTGCGTACCTGATGTGTTAACAACAAAAACATCTAGTAGATTGTGTCCATCCAAAATAAATAAATCTAAGGTAGCACCTCCCTTATATTCTTAACAAATAATTATTATTATTTTGACACTTTTAGATTTTTTCTTGTTTACATAATTATGTCAATACTCACAGGGGTCAAGTGAAACTAGTTTCAACATACCCCCGGTAAGCTGAAACTAGTTTTAACGTACTCCGTACGTACTAAAGGGGGAGTCGGCTAATCATTCGTAAATCTAATATATTATGCTAAGAATGTTTGTTATGCCAATTAAACAAATATGCCAATATAGAAATAGCATTCTGCTTTTCCTGACTCCATCGAACATGAACACAATTGGTTGAATTATGATAATAATGTTTGTCAATCTGTGTGTGTCTAATTAATTCTCAACTTGTTTCTGTTCATTTAGCGAATGCCATGATGACTGCGATAAAGTAAGTACACACCATAATTGTAAAAATGACCATCATTCTGTAAACCATGGGGACCAAAACATTTTTTCAGTTGGAAATCATCATAATTGTCTTAGTTAGCTCTTTCCACTTCATTTGAATACCTATGTTATGGGACTACGACCATGCTAATTTCTGAATTCTACATTCTAATTTCTAAAATTATTTCAGCGTTGTAATGGTTAAAACACAGCAAACGAAACACACCCCTACAATGTTATCATTCCAATGAACTGCCAGTAGTAATGTAGCCACTTCTAGCCCAGCTTTGTTTTGAAGGGGTACCCCCCTCTCCTACCAAAAAATCTGATACACCAGTTAACAGGTCACGCAGCAGTATTGTATGATAACCACCGAAACGATTGGTTATTACTGCCCGGTCTTGTATTACAGGTCGCTGGAAGTAATATACTATAAAAAGAATAAATTAAATACATCAATATTACCATTTTGTACACAATATGTACGTTGATGTTTTTCATTTATATTTAATATAACCCCAAAAGACAAACAATTGTGTTGGCTATCAATAGTTTGGACCTATTTTAGATGATTTTATGGTGTCTGAAAATATCAATATATAGAAATCGTTAATGGTAAATACAACTCGTCTAGTAGAATGTCCCCTTTCACCTCATGTTAACATATTCTTGCGCCGACCACATATTTTTTCTACCAGTCACTTGGAAGTAGGTGGGGGTGATAGTTGTTAAAAATAGTTCTGAGGATTTTTAGCTAATTTATTCATGAAATATCACAAATTTTGATCTCCCAAGATGTTGGCAAATATATTTTCTATAATTTGGTAGAATTTGAAGTTCTCATTTTGGTATAATACGAAGTATGTGCCCTATTGAATGACCAGAAATGTCTAATATGTGTATACAATGTGTGCTACTTCCGCCATGCTGTATACAGCAACGGGGAGTAATAACCACCTGCTTCCTGACAATACCAGGTGGTTGTTAGGCACCAGGCAGGTTTTTAAGCCCAGGTGCCATATGCAATACTGCTGCATCACCTGGTTAACAATTCAAAATCAAGTTTCATCCTGTTTTTTTCAGGGAGAGGGGGGCGGTTGTCAGTCCTTTCCTAGAGGAGGGGGACCCAAGGGGAGGGGGACGTACCAATCTGTAACAGGCACCAAGTAGAGGGGGACCCAAGGGTGAGGGTCCAAGGGGAGGGGGGGCATGATGAGCCATTCTTTCCCAGGAGGGGGGACATGGGAGGGGTACAAGGCTTTTTCGATACATTAAAACAACTTTGTGCCAATATCGGCCAACATTCACAACATTAAAACAACTATACGTCAACCGTACTAGCATTGACAACGTTAAAACAATCATGTGGTAGGATATCTCCTCGGCCAGTTTTGATATAACAAAGCTGGGGTAGAAGTGGGTACATTACTACAATTAACAACAACCCCAATATTGTTTAACCCCTAGATCTTTGATCGTCAACTACTGTATTTTTTTATTTGGTCTAGTGTAATATTAAGCCATATTTTGAAGTAATATTCAGTCTACAATAAGTATTTGTCCCATTCAGAAACGTTCTGACTTAACTTTAACATTCAGAGCTTTTATTTATGTGTATCATTATGCCACGTCATCATGGTCTTTTTGTGTATAAAGGAATTTTAATGATGTAAATGTATCGCCTCTGTGAATTAACAAAATATATCTATCACTAAAAACTTCAGCAGATCTACGTTCATATCTACGTTCATAACTATTATTTGTATCTTTACCACTAATATTAACAAGTTTTTACTTATTTTTAATTCATGATTCAGTACATCGCTCAACATGGACTGATGATGGCATTTTCTTGCTTGGAGTTATTTGTCGCTCTGGTGTCAATTGGGTTTTTCATTCGCTCCCTCAAAGTCCGCTGTGGCAGCACCGTGACGGTTAGTATTCGAGCTACCAATCAATCAATCAATCAATCAATCAATCAATCAATCAATCAATCAATCAATCAATCAATCAATCAATCAATCAATCAATCAATCAATCAATCAATCAATCAATCAATCAATCAATCAATCAAGCAATCAATCAATTGAGCAATTGGTAAATCAATCAATCAATCAATCAATCAGTCAATCAATTAATCAATCAATTAATTAATCAATCAATCAATCAATCAATCAATCAATCAATCAACCAATAAAGTCAGTGAACCTGGCGATTGCATTATTGTTTCAATTAAATTTCTATAACAGTAATCAAGTCACTTATATGTAAATATCCGCTAAACTGGACCAAGACAAGTGCAGGTGATCTATCAGATGACAATGTGCTATAGACACAGGATTAAGAGTTCGACGCCTGGCGGTCTCAGATTGAGTTTTCTACCTCTCTGTCAGGGAGGGTGAAGCCGCACAATACTGAATGTAAATCAGGAATGATTTAACCTTTAATGTGATGTATTCATTTATATCTTATAATTATCATAATTCAAGTGAAATAACATTTTACTTTTGGTGATGTCTTTCAATGAATGTCGGTCCTAGTTCTCCTACAATGTTTGGAATTAAAGGTACCCACATTGAAAAAATAATATGTTCTATTTGTGTTACTCTACATATTAAAACAGTTTAAATCAGATTTTTTTTAGTTTTAAACATGTTTAAACTCATTTTTTATTTCTATTTCTTGCTAAATGGGGATAACAATTGTGTGAATAGGGCGTTTCTGTGATGAACGTCATAGATTTCGTCACATTATATTTACACAAATGTTCATTTATGGTAACCATGGTAGCATTAAAAGTACCAGTTCACATGTATACCCCATTTTCAATAATAATTTGATATCTTGAAAATATTTGTTCCCATGATAACCAGATAAAAACATTTCTCACAATATAAGGTTGATTTTAGCTTCTCATATATGGGACAGTATACAAATGATTATATTATGCATAATTATGTTAAAATAGGCATAGTTATATATTACAATTTTAACTATTTAGAATCTGGATTGCTTAAAATGTCACTGTGATCAAGGCGCCAACATATTTAAACCTGATAGCTACGCGGCATTGCATTCACCAATCGCACAGACACTGGTAAATTATATACTGTTCTCAACCCATTATAATTATTCACTCCTTAGACTTTTTATAAAAAGAAAACATTGCTCATTTAAATTCACTTGACACTTCAAGACATTTCTGAACATAACCTAACTACTACTAATATTTGATACCTTTGTGTTTGTAATTCTGGTGATATTTTAGTGTGCGGGATATTGTCAAAAGCTCAGGTATACTAGAAATATAGTATGACGAAATGCGTTCAAAATCACAGTATTTACAGTAAACTACAGCAGAAATGAAACGTTCTGTCGCGCCCACAGCTTTGATAATGTATCGCATTGTTGAATAATGCCTTTCCATTTAGATCAACTAAGTCATTTTAATTATTATTAATAAATTTTAAAACTAGAACAGTTTAGTTTTTTTGTAAAAAAAACCTGGAGATGTCTCCCCTCCAGCAGCATAATCATAAAGGTTAATAGCTAATAGATGTAGTGTCAATGGCTTTTGTAATTAATGTTATTAAATGGCTGCTGTGGACAGTAGAGAGTATGTATTTTTATGTGGTAGAACCCGTTGTTTATATCTACAGCATCTTCCCCCGCTAGCTTCGCTACTCCTAAGGCCTCGCTGTGTCAAGACTTGCTGCCGGGAAGATGATCTACAGTAGCTAAGTCGTTTTTAGGCTCAATCAGTTGGGCACTATCATAGCATTCTGATAGCTACAATGTTGCCTGTCAACACTCCCAGCAAACACGAGACTTTAACGCCTCGTGTTTGCTGGGCTGCGGATCTGGCAGTGCAAACCGACACAGACACAATGGCTATTAAATGTTGGGCCAGCGTTGCCGTTGCAGACCAATAACCCTAGTCATGAGGCCTATTTCATGCTAGCTGTACTAACGGCACGGTGCTTTGAACCAAAGCTGGGTTAATGTTGACCCGCCGTCTGTGACTCTGGCCCACATTCAGCGTGGCGCCAAACACGACACGGTAACCTAATACTGGGCTAATGTTGGCTCAGCGTCCTAGACGGTGGGCCAACAAGAGTACTAGTATTAGTATTAGCAAGATGTGTACCTTTAATCATTATGAAATTTGTACATCATGGTAATAATATGTATAACCTATTGATATATCATCCCTAGAACATGTACAATACATCTAAAATTAACGTTTTTGACCAAAAAATAGCACCTAAAATTATTCCAATAACCACTCTGGCATTTTTCATGGGTCCATCTCCCTCGTCGCTCGCTCTAGTTCTAAGGGTTTTTTTCATAATAATGGGGGTTATGACAATTTAAAAAAATAAAAATAAGGCAAAATGATTGATCCAATTGTTTGTCATGAGTGAAGATCCCACATGGTCAGTCGAGTTAGAAAATTAGAGTTGTTCCAAAATATATATATATTTTTTTTGGGGGGAGGGGGGTAGTGTAAACAGTTTTAAATTATCAGTGGCATCAGTATTAGTCATAGCATTCTGATAACTAATTATTTAAAGCCAGTATAGCTTTTTTAATTTTGTGTATTGAGATACATAATCTACCGTTTACCAGTCGCGGAAAGCATATTGTTCTCAAAAAAATGCCTCCAACATGGTTTACTTGTCCTTTCCATTCTGAACGGTGAGAGGCATTGACCTGATGGGCATTTATGTGTGGAGAATGGTCCCCTTTTTAACTGCGTGAAGTTTGATACTTTAGATTTGAAAGAATCAGACCTGTTTCTTGTCCCACAGCTGCAGAAGACTTACTTGATGCAATTGCCAACCGGGGAGACCAGTCCAGTTACAATGCCAGTTATGGTTAACGCTCCTTCTGAAATGCTATCGCTGATAGCCAATGCAGGTGAGATGCAAGTAGCGGGTGATTTGTGATGGTTCTCCTGCTAAGAGTAGCCGTCTATAGGCCAATTGTAATACAGCTTTAATGCTAGTCGAATAATTAAAACAATCTTATATCTGATACAAATAATACTAAGATAGGCCTATGTTGAGCACCGTATATAATGACGAATTAACGTTTGTAAACTCAAAGTATAATTTCTGTGCAGATGCTGGGTTCACTGAGAAGAAAGCACCTTTGGACAGTCTACCACCATACACTCGTCTGGATGAGACCCAGGAAGTGTGATGCTAATGTGGATGACGCCCAGCAACATGTGGCGTTTAGCAAAATGTTGTTTTGATGCTGACCCAGCGGCGTAGACAGCGGGCCAGCAACGAAACGACATTCTGTCAATGTCTCGTCTATGCTCGGAGTGTTGAGCCTGGACGAGTGTTCAGCACCAGTTCCAAGCCTAAGCCTAAGCCTAAGCCTGAAGCCATCACCTAACTTTGAAACCTGACTTTTTGAAACCTAAGTTTTGACGTAACTGCACATATGAAACCCCTACAATGTGTTTTAAGTTTGTGCTACTGATATAATATTATTTTAGTGTGACTTTAATTCATCAATCTAACTTATTTTCAGTCACCGCATTCCGTAGTTTCTAGTTGCCAAAAAATAAAATAAATAGTTCAGAACACCTCACAAGTCTCGTATTAGCTCTGCAATAAATTGAACGAGTCACTAGTAGTTTATAGGCCAGTAGGTTGATCGGTACCATAAAAGCGGGCAAATTGATATGAATATGTCAGTAATAATAGTTAATAAATAGTTAGCTACTCCTAGAAACCATTTAGCGAATATGACGAACAGTTAGCGATTAAATTACGACTGATTTCAGATTGTCTAACGACTGTGAAACGACCGTCTAACAACCTTTAGCAAACGTCCTCAGCCTCAGCGACGCCTCTACAAACAGTGACGGATTTATTTTAATTACTGGTGTGGGGCGACTGATAACCGACAACAACAACTGCTTAACGACACAGATTCGATTGGAAGACGACTGACTATCGACAGTGACTTGCGAATGAAAACCGGGCTAACCAGGCACATTTTTATTGGCAACTGATAGTCATATTTTCTGCCTAAATTTTCGCTTTAGAGAGATATACTGTATATGATTGTGTGAATATCGTATCTGCTGTCATAAAGAAATACGTTCAGTCATATTGACAAAAAAAAATGTCAGTAATTACATTTTAATGATATATAAATCTATGTAAAATTATTTTGCTTGACAGTCAATGAACGGTATAAATGAGCTTTAAATAATTATTGCATTTAACAAAAACGTTTGTGAATGTGGTAACAGGTCCAACACATTTGTTTTAAAGTTGGTCATTGGTGGCTATTTTGCGTTTTACTCAAGTCAGCACATCCTATTACGAAAAAACAGGAGCTATTATTGTATTGGTTAGTAGTAGTAATAAATCATTGCTTTACGTCACTTTTCGGCACAAAAGATCTTGTAAGTGACATTGTAATACGATAAAAACGTTGTAGTCAATAGATGAGATGAATGATGTACAGATGATGATGTGAGGGTGGGGGTGATAGGGCATGGTGGGTTATTGAGAGCGTTTTCCTTCGCTCGCCCGATAAGTGGTTCTGGGCATATCTAGGGGATCTACCCCCAGACATGCCCAGACGGCCGGAGACTTGGGTTTCGCTGTGCAATTTAATGCTGAAACTCCGTGGCATTTCGCGAAGTTCTGCTATCCTCGGGTCGGATAGTCCCCAGAGTAACAATAGGAATTGTAATGGTTATTGGCAAAGAAAAGTGTTATGATTTCTATGGTCACCCCACTTCAATCTCTGGTCATAACATAATTGGGTTCATTGCAGTATGGTATATTGACATTACAGAGGATATTGTGGCCTTTGTGCTTGCTAAAATAACCTCTTGTGCTGAAAGGGTTAAATATTTTGTTTAATTATTTGGGAGTGGTCTAGATAGATTCAGTGAATACCAAAGTAGTAGAAATGGAGAATTGCAAAAGAAAAATTAGCTAACATTGAGAAGCTTGCACAATTGACATTGCCGTATTTATAGCTACACTATTAATACCAATCCATCACCACTAATAATGAATTATTTATTATAAATTATAATGAATTACATTAACTAATTGTTATTACCATAGTCACTGTATTGATACCAATCCTTCACCATTATTAATGATATAATTATTATAGATAACAATTTTGTCCTAATTGACATCACCAAGGTGTTCGATAAAAAACCTTTGGGGCTGAAAGGGTTTAATATAATGATCAGAATTGTCTGAGAGTGGCCTAGCTGCATTCAGTAACTCTAAACTAGTTGAAATGGTGTATTACAAAAAAAATTGAGCTAAATTTGAACACTTTACACTATTTCTTAAATATTACTATATATTGGCGGCCATCTTGGACACCATCTTGAATTACAAAAAATTGCACCACTTTTAAACTCTACATCCCCCCTGGTGGTGATCCCCAGGCATGTCCCTAACACCTGGTATCATCAGAAATTATCTAGCTTTCAATGTATACCTTATCAAAAACTAAGCCCTTTTCGTTTGACTGGCTGACTGACTATAGTGTCTAGTTAACGAATGCGACGACTCTGTAACGACTCGAAAAACTGTGTGACGACTGTTTAGCAAATGCATAACGAGCAGATAGCAACAGGTTATTTGGTCGTTAGGAGGTTGTTAGTCAGTCGGTGATTGGTGGATTCGTTGTACGATTGCGACATACATAACGTCAAAATTAAGACAGCATAACGACATATATACAGACA
Source organism: Flabesymbios commensalis (assembly GCA_964017125.1). Lineage (NCBI taxonomy): Eukaryota > Metazoa > Annelida > Polychaeta > Terebellida > Flabelligeridae > Flabesymbios > Flabesymbios commensalis. Next base: position 27,420,819 of record OZ024903.1, read on the forward strand.
AGTAAGCTAGTGAAAGAGAGCTTAGCGAAAATTAGGCCCTATTACCAATCATAATATCATAATGGGTCCTGCACCTGACCGATCTACACCAACTTCGTCCAGTGACCAGGCTGATTCTGACAACACTGTAGCTGGAAAGAGGACGAAGAAAGGCGAGATGGAAGATGTATACGTGGAGTGATACCGAGAAAGACCAATTGGCATCATTTCTGGAAGCTGACCCTGCCTTCCATGTGCATCTTGGATTGGAATTCAGCTCGAAATGAAAGCTGAAGGACTGAGGAACCTTCTTACATGCCCAACATGATGATTCGTCTAGCTCGTCAACAGATTGTTTCGGATTCGCTCAGCAGTCGTCAATAGATTGCTCAAGAATGGTAAGCAAGTTTGAAAGCAGTTGCCATTTTTTCTTTATTTGCTACAAGGTCGGACCAAGGTCGAAATACTGTCGCTGCATGTTAATGATGAATTAAAGAATCTACGACGACAGACATGCGACCCCTTAGCGAATATTCGTCAAAAGTATTCACACAGATGCCAAGTTGTTGTCTGATTGGCTGAGCGGTCGCAAGCATGTCGCCCCACTGTTGTTGATCAGTCGTTATAGACCACACTCGCTAAATATTTTGACAAATTCGTTAAGCAGTCGTTTAAAAACGCAGTCGTCAGGGTCATAAGAAAATCCCTTAAATACGATTATAATTTGTTTAGAGGTTGAGCTGGTGGACCTGACCTATCCTGGGAGCCTTGGTGCAGTGGTTAAAGCTGCCTGATTGGAAAATCTGAGATCGCGTGCTTGAACCCCGCTCTAGCATTCAAGTTTCAAAGAGATAAAATATTTATTCCCTGCTCACTCATAAAGATTAAACAATGTCGGGAGCCTCCGTGACCGAGAAGTAGCGAGCTCTGCCTCAGACCGCCAGGGTTCGAATTTCGAATCCTGTGCCTGGAGGGCGGTGTCATCTCATTCATCTCACCATCATCAAGAGGTTCTCCTGGCCCAGTTAGGCCTATATATGTACAGAAGTGGCCTAAAACCTCATTCATTTAAATCCATTTCGTGTGAATCTCTCTCCAAAGCCATGTAGAAAAAGACAAACTCATATCTAGGCTAAAGTCATATCGAATATGAGCAATGTCCAGGTCATATCATCACTAATTTTTGCACTGAGGTATTCCTATAGACGAGTTTATAATTAGCGAATTGAATCATGGGTAATGTCAGAGTTCAAGGTACCAAAAACTTAGCAAACGAATCACATGATATATTCTTGTGAGATAAAACTGTGAATCGTACAAAATGTTGACTTGGTTATGACCTTATTTTGACATCCACAAGACTAGCCGTAGACCAGGCGACTCGCCCTCCACTTACCAATCAGAACTACTCAAGACTAGACTAAACTAGGCGGTGGGCTATACTAGTTCTTTTAACACTTGTGCAGTTGAATTGTGTTTTTTTCATTCATTTAAAGCTGGCGTGATTTCTAACTTCAAATGACGAAAACATATTACTATTTATGAAAAATAGACACTTCCTAAATTTAATTATTTGACGAACTGAGGAACTATAACAAACAATTCGTCCCCTTGGATATAAAAGGGTGTATCTGCCACTTTGCAAAGTGGCAATTACACCCTTTCCTATCCAAGGGGACGAATTGTATCATCTTCACTCACGTCTTATTTCGTTTGAGCCATGAGTATATATATACGGTCCCAGCAGCGCAAGAATTGACACCACAGCCTGTGCAAAGGCGGAAGGATATATCTGCTTAATATGCAAGTACGCAGATGCTGCCTTTTCCTTTGCGAAGCAGTACATATATATTCGTTTTGTAGACATTTTCAAGCGAAATAAAATATCATTGCGATTGTCAAAATAGTTTGTGGTAGACACTAAATATTAATCAGATAGCTCAATTCGAGAGACGTCTCTTTTATAAATATTACTATTGCGGGCGCAGTTCCCAGCTTAAAATGAATGAAAAATACTAGCTGGCCCTTCAGCGGGACGAGGGTTAATGAAATAGGTGACACATCAAGGTGGCACATCAAAGGTGTGCGGCAGGAGATGATGAATATTGCTACTCTGCCCTGCAAAGCCAAATGGTAGTAACTGCTTACTTGAAAAAAAACAGTTAATTTATTTCCTATGTGGACGACTGAAGTGAAGAGTCTATAGTTTCAATTCCCTGGCTGGCCTATACTATGAAGATTCTCAAGGACATCAATTTCATTTCCGTTCACCGTTATTATTCAAACTAAATTGTATCATATAGAATGAAGACGTGAACAATATTTGTCATCGTAATTCTGATAATTTATAAGTTTAGAATAACAATAGCCGATAAGCGAAGTGAAAAATGCTGAATGATGATTGATGAATAAGAAAAAAATCACAGCGAAACAGTACAAAATTAAGAGAAAATATCTAGAACACATTTAGCAGAAATTTAGATTATGTATGTACTAATTGTGCATAATATATGTTAACCCAAGGCCAGTATTCAGCTGTAAAGTTGCACTCTATATAACCGTTATAAGGTGTTCAACTGACAATACGTTTTCACCAGAATGGTAATATTTTCTACTTCAGTAGAATCTATAAGCAGTCAATCAACCACCGCGAATTGAATTGTAATATTGATAAAAAAAATAATGCTGTACTAGGGGTAATCATTAAGCCGTCATATTTTTTGCTTTAGCCTTATCAGTCGGAGACAGTCTTCAGACGTCAAAATCTGACGTCTAAAGACGGCCCTCGCACTAAAAGAATTATTTGAAAATATTTGGATGCTAGATTTGAGATTGAAGACACTTGAGAATAACAACCCTATAAACATGATAAAGGTGCAAGATACAAAAAGATATTATTTGACGTGTTTGAAAAGTTAATGTTAATTATGTTAATGTTGTGTATCTAATCTGACGTCTGTAGACGTCAGATTCTGACGCCTAAATTCGATCACGGCACTGAGAGAGTTAAAAGTTTATAATGACCGTAGATCCATACCATATGTATTCAAATGCAGCAGAAAGACCTAACTAGGACGGTTATGATGATTTCAAATTGAAAAAACCTTTGTCCTCCAAGGTTTTTATAAGGAAAATCAGCGTTTTAAGGGCTAAACAACTAATCCGTATTCTGGAGAATACGCAGATTTACTTCGATGAGGAAATGGAAATGAATGGGGTTTTAGGCCACCTTCCTGCACACAATAAGCTAAACTGGGCCAGGAAAACCTCATGAGGATTGAATGGTGAGATGAGTGAGATGACACTGCCCTCCAGACACAGGATTCGAAATTCGAGCCCTGACGGTTTGAGGCCCAGCATGCCACCTCTCGGTCACGGAGGCTCCACACAATGTGAAATCTTTATATACGAGTAAGCAGGAAGAAACATTTTTGTTTCTTTGAAACTTGAACACTGTTAAAATGAAATGAAATGAATCGGGCTTTAGGCCACCTTTGTGCACATATAGGCTAAACTGGGCCAGGAGAACCTCCTGAGGATGGTGAGATGATTGAGATGACACTGTCCTCCAGACACAGGATTCGAAATTCGAGCCCTGGCGGTCTGAGGCCGAGCACGCTACCTCTCGGTCACGGAGGCTCCCCACAATACTAACTTTCACACGTGGATGGGGAAGAAACAATTTTGTTTCTTTGAAACCGCCGAGACCGGGAACCGAACCCCGGACTCTGGCGTGAAAGGCAGCGGTGCTAACCACTACCCTAGGGCCCCCGCCCTGAACACTGTTAAAGGCCAGAGAGGGGTTCGAACCCAGATCTCCGACTTTTGAAGCAGGCAGCTCTAACCACTGCATCAGGGCCCCCGCGCTTCGACAAGGAGGCTAGGTTGTTTATGGTGTTTATGGTGTTTATGGTGGTGGGGGGAGACATTAAAGCCTTTCAAGGTTGCAAATCCTACGTGGTATAGATCTATACATTTTTCACAGTGTAATCAAAGTTCTTGTGTAAACCATTCTGTTAAGATGGCATTTACTCTCCTCCTCATCAAGTACTTATTGCTGGTGACTGTTTGTCTGATGGTGTGCGCTCAGACAGCATATGCACGGGCAGGTTAGTGAAATATCCAGTCTTTTTTTGCAAATATATTATATACTATATGAAGAGTATTATTTATTGAGTCATTTAACTATGAAACATTTTCAACTTCATTTTCTTGTGTAAAATTGGTGGTTTAAAATGAATAACACACCCGTAGTCCATAAACAATATATACTTCCTCTCAAAAACAGCATTCATTGTTAAATATTGGATTTAAACCACATATTAATCTGAAGTTTCTGATTAGTTTCTGATAAGGCAGGATAAATCGGATTAATGGTCAAGGTTTGGTAATCCAACTAATCACATGCGTATATTAGTCACGTTACATTATAACGAAATAACGAAGTGAGGGTGGTCAGCCCTGTCATGCAAAGTCAAAAGACAGTATCTGCCTAATTGTAATGTAAGCAGATACTGCATTACAGTATCTGTTTACTGCCTACGGATACTGTCGTTTGGCTTTACAGCCAATTTATTTAACCAGCGAACAAGAAAATTAGAAAAAGAAATGAGCTTAACCCTTTAAGCCCTCACGATGCATCGAAGCATCATTTTACATCCCTGAAATAAAACATAAATTTCCCACAAACTATGAGTTTTAAAACGCCAAATTTTTCCCCATTTGCCACCCACTTCAAGTCATCTTTATCCACTACAGGTCAAGAATTGCGACATAAATTCGTAGGCCTATCTTGTAGTGGATGATGATGACAATGGTAAAATCAAGCTTGAACGGGTTTTAAATCAGTAGATTTGCATATTATTTTGATTCAAATGGTACAATTAAAGTGAGGATTTTTGTCCAGCTGAAGTTGTTGGTCGCGGTAGCGAGACACAACATTTGTTAAAATTTAAATTCTTTAGCGTTTTCGCAGTTACATAGACAATGCTCAGGAAGAGCATTTCATAAATGCGAAACACAGCATTACGTAATACAACAAGCTCTTTACATAAACGGTGCACAAAAGTGGCCTAAAGCCAGATTCATTTTTTTCCTGGACGTTCTTTCCCATATAGTGATATAAAGGAAGGTTCGACATAATTTCATACCAGATATATATGTGAAACCTTTCTCTATGTCACTATATGAAAAAGAACCTCCAGGAACCCTTGGTGTTAAGAGTGTAACGTAGTACAAATTTGCAGGCACCACCTGTTTTTACATAATAAAAAACAGGTTTATCAAATTTGCAAATGTGGGCATGCAAAAAATTAAGATTTCTGAATTGAAAATGTAGGTCTATTATGTGTATTATGAATAGGCCCTACCATAGGGCCTACTGTTGATTACTGAAACAAAACTGTATCAATTCAGGTGGCGCCTTCCTAACCAAAGAAGAGGCTCAGCAAGTTGTGAAATCTAGAACTAGACGCAGCTATTACGAAGAATGCATTGTGGAAGGTTGTGATCAAGAAGAAGTGGACGAATTAAATGAAGGTGCAAGAGAATTAATCTGGGGTATCCACAAGCAAGTGGCAATGGATGACAGGAAAGCAGTGATGGATGACTTCGTCGTTGGTGTGAACAAACACGCGGAAAATGTCAGGGGAACTGATCGAGATGTGGACGAGGAGCTGAGAGATGCAGATTCCGACGGAGCAGTGGGTGTGTCAGCGGGCTGATGACGACGAGAGGAAAACATTACATTTAACCCTTAAAGCGCTGAATTCTTTTTGTAAAATTCATGGAGACCAAAGGTGTTTTTTTCAATTTGAAATCATCATAAATGTCTTAGTTAGCTCTTTCTGATTCATTTGAATACCTATGGTATGGGTCTACGGCCATTAGAAATATATTTCTCTTACAACGCGGGGAGTGACTTTAGTCTGTAGACTTTAGTCTGTAGACGTCAGATTCTGATGACTAAAGTCGATCCCCGCGCTGTAAGGGTTAACTCTTACAACGCTAAAAATATTTGTATATAAACCATAGAGACTAAAGGTTATTCTCTGTCTTAGTTTAATCATTTTCCGCTTCATTTGAATATCTATGTTATGAGTCTACGGCCATTATAACTATTGTACTTTTTCAGTGCGGGGATCGACTTTAGACGTCAGAATCTATCTACAGACGTCAGATTAGAGACACTAACTATGTTATCAAAACATTAACATAAACTTGTCAATCAATTCAAATAATTATCTTTTTGTATGCCACCATGCACCTTAATATGGTTCTTATTTTCAAGTGTCTTCATTCTCAGTTATAACATCCAAATATGTCATATGCTGCAATTGATACACACATTTAGTCCTATATATATCACCCATTCAAATATATCTGATTGAAAAATGCAACAGTGTTTGAAATATCAGTGTTGAATTAAAACATATCAATAAATTTACTTTTGCGTTACTTGTTATTTTTCAGTGAATCAATCTCAGAAACAATACTTATCTTCCCCGTTTACTTACCGGAATGCATTTTTTGCGGCACACCACGTAGGATAACGTATCCCGGGATATTCCAAGGTATTCAACTCCAGATGGCTGTCACAATCTCGTTTTCGGTCGCACGTGAAAACGGACAATGCTAATAGACTCGAAAGACCTAAGAACATAGATATATACGAGGTTTCAAAGCATTTAACTGATAATCAAAATGTAAAAAATCAAGATGTCATGCCACAGTTTTCTTTTCGGTCCCACATAAAACCGACTGCTAATAGACTCGCAGACCCCAAAACCAATCTACGAATTTTCGAGGCATTTAAATCGATTTATTGAAATCAATAAATTCCAGATGGCCTCCACAGACTCGTTTTCCATCCCACGTAAAACGGACTATGCCAATAAACTCACACACTTCAAAGACTGTATACCATAGTAACCATACACGGATTCTCAAGGCAACATATAAGCTCGTTTTATTGCAATAAGAACTTGTCGCAAGCTGGTATACATTTAAAAAGAATTCAGGGGACTGTCTCTGGTTGAGCTATGTAGGAATTCAATCTGTGTGACCATGTTGGAGCAATAGACAAAACAAATGGCGGCGGTGGCGTTTGTTGATCGTGAGGGTAAAAAAGGGACTATTATGAAAGTTACATATAGATAAATTAGCTGATACGATGCGACTTTCTGTTTTGAAAATAACAATAAATATGAGGATGTAACCAATAACAGTTACTTTTCGTATCTTGTGACTCTAACTTACTATTAAAAACATCATATGAAATACTTTAAAGCCAAGATATATCACAGAGAATTTAATCATCCCATCATTGAGTTAACCCCATAAGGCAACGACAAATCCATTCTAATCACTCACTCATTCACTCACTCACTCACTCACTCACTCACTCACTCACTCACTCACTCACACACTCACTCACTCACTCACTCACTCACTCACTCACTCACTCACTCACTCACTCACTCACTCACTCACTCACTCACTCACTCACTCAATTATCCTGTTATTTTCCCCATCACGTATCCTTCGACTTAGTTATAGTCGTACAAATAATTTATGTAATATATTCGTCAACGTAAAAATACCTTCTCTGTGCAGTGGTGGGTCCAGGGGGAGGGACTTATTTTCGCCAAATACTTTAAAAAGTTCTCTACATTGGTTAAAATTTACAAAAAAAAACCGGGCGCTCCTCTTTCTTCATATCCTGGATCCGCCACTGCTATATATCATGACACTGCTGTATAAAATGGTAGATATAAAAAATAACTTATTTAAAATTTCACATATCACCTACAGATTGAAAATATAGGTCCTATTTTTTTGCTGGATTTGAATACACAATGCCAGAATACGGTATTATATCCGTTGATTTAAATAACAACCTTCTGAGAGTCACATCGTGCATACCATGAATACCTTTCTAAGTGGTTTACTGGTATTTAGTAGCGCTGATAATTTATCAATTGTCTGCAAGGTTTGAGGAACCAACATTAGTGTTAAGCTATCGATACTGTTCAAACAAATACGAGACGTCGATCTAATGTTAGTTAAAAGTTGCCTCACTCTGTAAGACGCTGGCCCAGCAGGTGTGGTCTTCATTGAGACACCACAGACTGAGCGTCACCGGCATGATACCGGTGACGCTCGATCTGTGATGACCTTGCATAAAAAGATACGCATCGTCTACTTGCTCTTTAACCTGTTAACCGGCCTTTATATCACAAATGTATTATATTTGAGACAGTATATGAGAAGCGTGATTTGACCTATGTTGAACCATCTGCGGATTGAAGAAACTGATCCGTATTAACATGGCACCGGGTGATACGGATTTTTATTAAAGGAGTAGTCCATTGTGTCCGAGCAGTGGGACACGGTACATCTGCACCCAGAAAGCACCACGCTGATTGCAGAGATAGAGGCAACTAACTGGGGTGCAGCTGAATCAAGAAAAAGGGTTTAAGGGCTAACCCTCGGGGTAATGGTAACTTATTACTAATATATGCAAAATTCCATTGAACCCCTTACTTGCTATGAGCACTAAAATATGTCGGAGCAACAAATAGATACGATTTTCTACTACCAACGAATACAAAACGATATCTCATTTCCAAGCAAACACGAGACGTTGAACCAGCGTTGGTGTAATGTTGGGCCACCGTCTGCGAAGCTGGACCAACATTACACCAACGCTGGTTCGACGTCTCGTGTTTGCTGGGTTGTGTACGAATGTCAGGGTAGGTTCTACACATTATTTATGTAATATATAATCGTCTCCGCTATCATAATTATACGAGCTTGACACTCAAAATTTACAAAAATTGGTATATTTAGAGTGTCAAATACTGATAGTTTGGACATTTTGGTCGATGCTTAGGGAATTTTGTTTTTTTATATGGGGTTATGACTCCCCTATGACTCTCCTCGGATACGCCACTGAATGTAGGTGAAGGATCAACCAAGCTTTCAAATATATGGAACAAATGTTTCCAGTGTACGGATATCACCTCCAACTACATCACCCGATTGTTGATGATAAATCATCAGCATGCTTTTGCAAACTCTGTTTCAACGATCCGTGGGTAAAAGAACTGCATCATTCTTTAAATATTAAAATGTCTTATTCAAGCACCCCATTAAGACATGTGATGCTAAAATTAATTATAATTAGATAACAATCAATTGTCGTATATTGTAATAACGAGAATATGAATTCAGTGATGCACATTCAGGTGTCAAAGGACGGGGTACGCCATTGTGGGATATATTTTTATGTGTAACCTAGCATACAGATGCATGATGGTATAGATCTTTATTTGAGAACCGAATAATCCAGTATGCTTAGATAAATTAGTAGTATTGGTGAATTGCTGCTTAACATCATTTTTGGACACTATTGGTCATGTAGGTGACATTGTAATGCGATAAAACCAGTGCAGTCCATTGACGATGTATAGATGCTACTAGACGGTGGGTGATTAAGAGTGTATTTCTTCACTCGTGTCGAATTCTTCTGTGTGTAATAGGTAATTATAACATGCATCAATATATTTATAACATCGAAAATATATTAAAACAAAAACAATTAGTAGATTTTCTAAGATGGAGGCGCCAAGGGAATTGTATAGTGGAATCATTCAACTCCTCATGGCCTCAAGTTCGTAGCCTACTTCAAGACCTAAAAACTAGGTCTCTAGCAGAGGAATATGATAAATTCTAGATTTGTGTATATACCGACAGAAAATTAAAATTTGCGGTACCAGAAAAACAATTTGAAAATTGTAGACAGTATCGTATTGCTTAACGATATTGGTATCGTATCCTAATTCATATATTGGTGAACAAATGTATGTAGGCCTAATGCTATTAAGATGAAATATGACAATAAAATAAGGTCTAAAAAGTTATAGCAACTTATTGAATCACAAATGTAGTTCTGCCGTTTAATATTATTAAAGACATATTTAAGTTATTATAGTCATACAGTTAAAGCCGTATTATAAAGTCATAATATAATGGTTAATCTTTAAATTGTTACCATAGTAGTACTGGTATTTTCAGGCTGTTGGCTATATGTAACCGGCAGTGAATATTTTTTTATTATTAAAATCGAAACGCGAATAATCATTAATTTAATAAACTTTTTACGGACATTAGAGGAATCATTCATAAGCTAAAATGTCGCAGCAAAGTGAGTAAACTGTAAAAAACGCAAAATGTAATTACCCATAGTTAAAGGGACTGGCCCAGGCTAAAATCGTCAAAAAATAGGTGATTTTATTTGGCTTCTTAATATGACCATATGATGTAAACATGTCCATAGACTAGAACTGCACAAGTTTTTTATTTATTTTTGTGCTGCGCATTCACCAGTTAGACTAGATATAGAGACGAGATCTCCGATTTCTAATTATTGACAACCATGTCAAAAATACGAAATACGGGAATTTCGTCTTTATATCTAGCCTAACTGGTAACTGGCAGTTCTAGTCTATGGACATGTTTACATCATATGGTCATATTAAGAAGCCAAAATAAAATCACCGATTTGTTGATGATTTTAGCCTGGGCCAGTCCCTTTAATAAATTAGGCAAGGGCTACAATCTGGAAAAAAAATTCTCACTATCTTCGTCAAAGCTTATGGAGACGAGATGCAGTTTTCGAAACAGATTAACCGTTCCCATTCACTGACTTTAAGTGAGTGAAATTATTCAGATTTGACAAAATGGAGGTCAACTGTTTTCAAATATTGCTGATTGATGTAACATTTTATGTTTAACATGTTTAAAATGTGGTACTTAATGTGCTAATAAAAAATGAAAACCCGAATATATGCGGCACCGGCGGTTAAAGGGTTGAAGTTTTGTAACTCAGCGGAACCTCTCCCCACAATAAGACAACCAGTAGAGCCGATGCATCAACCTTTATTCATGTCAATATTCAATCAGTTGTCAGGGTGGCATCCGAATAGTGCTGTGTTCAACATTTATACGTGCAGTGCTCCATACATAACCAATGCGTTGACTCCGCAAGCCGGCGGTTCTGATCATGACAAATCATCAGTGAGAGGCCGATCTGTCAACAACAAATAACAATTCCAGCCTATCAAGCTGCGCCACCAGCGGACTAAGAACCAGCGTTGTTCCAGTCAAAGAGGTGTGCCGAACACGGCGAAGTACTGGCACAGTATCCAACACTAACTCTTATCATGACTACTTTACTTTTAAATGAGAGATCTCAAATATATACTAGTTAAGAGAAATATTATAAAAAATAACAGCGAAAATATATTTAAGTCAATGACAAATTTATTCGCACGTTTGATAGCAAAAAAAGACACTGATAAAGCAATTTCTCTGATGCCTATCTTAACCGCACTTTCGGTTTTTTTCTTGTCTTCTTTCTTAGTGCTGCAACTGCTTCTATTTCACTTGGTCCTGTTTCCTCGATTGGAAAATGTACCTCCTCCACCTGCAGAGCACAGTCTTCACCAACACACTCAACATCTGAAACAAAGTCATGAACATAATAGAAAATGCGTCTTTATATTTGCTACACTACTTGTCTAAGTACAGCGATTTTCCAGATGAGTTAAGGTGGAGAGTAGATGTGTACATGTGAAATTAACCGTCTTCATCCAAGTATGACCATTTTAAGGCGTTTTATGCAATCATTGTTTCACCACCAATAATCCCAACCTAAACGTCATCCCCTTGTGTTTCAATAAAACGAAAAGTTGGATAACAGTCCCGTTTAAGCCGATACGACAAATAACATTGTAAAAAAGCGTAATTGTAAAGCTGATATGCAAATGAACAGTTTCTGATCATGTATCCAAGTCTTAATTTTGAACAATACACAATTATTATGATTTTTGAAAGGGGGTTCTTATAGTCTAATGTAACATGTCAGTTGGTAAATTTACGTAATTTGTTTTGCAATTAACTCGAGTTTTACTTTTTCACTAAATACGAAATAATTATGAATGACCATATGCATCAATGTGACAAATTACACTGTCAACATTATATCAAAAGAGAATACTCTGAGCCCAACACTGTTCAGCTCTCGAATGATCTTAACTGTGCCGCTGTTTAAATGATGTTTCCTTAGAAAAACTCCCACTATTTTTTTTTTGTTAAACAGAAGTATTTAGCAGAATTTATATTTGTTAGCGCGTTTTGAAAAAAGTCTATTCTTTGAGATTGTTTTTGGTTCATCGTATGCGCTTATAAGTGAAAATAGCCTGTTTAGGGATATTTTAATATTAGTTTATGTTCGAATATAAGTGCATGAACCTCTGATCCCCCATCCTTAGCTAAGGTCACACCAAATTAATTTTATGGATGACAGATTCTCAGCAGGAAAAAATGGAGCGAGCGAGCAAGCAAATTTTTTTTTCTAAAATTTTTTTTCACTATCCCCAAGATAGAGCAAGCGAAGAAGCGACAATTTCTTTTTCAAAAAAATTGCGAATCCATCATCCATAAAATTAATTTGCTGTGGCCTAAGTAAAGGGTCAAAGAGAACGGTATAATGTTTTATAACACTGAATAAGTGTACCCGAGAGAGGGGGACGTGGCGCATTGGTAGAGAAATATCATTGTTTCTCCCCTCTCAATGTACTGGGCGATCATGTTTAGGTTGAAACCAGTGTATGCCATATCGACGTAAGTTAATTCATTTCGCGCAGGGCCACGAGCACCTTAAACTACCAAGTTGTATCCCAGCAAACACAGAACATCTGTATCACATTTGTACAACGTCGGCATAACATCTTCGACGTTGGTTCAACATTGTGCAAATGTTATACAATTTTTTGTGTTTGCTGGGATGCCGCTCATTAGAAACAACCTTATTCACAACTGATGTTGATATTGTCATCTGTCGAAAGCACGAAAGATACGTTTGCATTATTGTCCATATTGGACTGAAGACGAGAAGGAGCGCAGCCCGTGGCCCATCTTGTCTAGTCAATGCCAGACCACTGCAGATCGTCGATCTGCCTGCGCAATACAACTTGATAAAAAAAATTCTGGGGATTACGTCATACCCTTTATTTCCTCATATCGACCTGGCTATATAGCACCATGAATACAGTATTATAGCATAGCGTTTATATAAACGCTATGCCATATGGTAATGTAATACTCAGAACACAGTTTTTTGTATTCAAATAGTCGCTTGCGCGGGTACTCGTAATCCCCCCCACAAAAAAAATTATCCAAAAATTCGACCATGGGAAAGTGGGTAAGTTGCATAATTTCTAAATGGCGGCCATGAGAAGTGGAATGTATGACAAAAAAGCTTTGTGCTTCATTTAATTAAAATCATTTGTGAATACTTCACAAGTGCTCAAATTAATAAAATGTGAAATTAAGTGAAATGTGTGTCCATCACTGATCAGTATATCCTATCGACGATCAGAAAGGCTTCAGTTGGAGCTTGCTCTGGATTATCTGCCATACGAACAATGTCTCTTCATTGCATGTCGAATTTTAAAATTGTTGATACAGACATAGATGACAAAAGTGTCTCTTCCCATCAATGAGCTTTCGATATCGCCTAAATCCACAGAGAACCGATCTTAGAGGCGAAGGACCGATATTAGAGTCGACGACCTAGTTCAGAAGTTAATTCAGAGAAAATTACGTCGTCTTGATTTAATAAGAACAAAGTTTGTTATTAAGAAGGTACTTGTTTGGACTAATATCACCTGTATAACAAGTATAGTCAACATATATCCGGTAAGATTAATATTATTGGGGCAAAATAAAAACAGTTTTCGGACATAAAAATGTTCTGAAACTAACCTGCCCGTACGTATGACATCATCATCAGACAAGCAGTTAGCAGGAAGACGCACTTCATGAAGGGAAGAGTAGACGCCATCTTGACAGCTGGTGGAACTTCCTAACTTTAACGGGACTGTTGTGCATTAGGAGCTACTTATTTCAACGAGCAGACATAATTATGTTTCTCGAAGTGCTGGTGCATGGCGGAGCCATCTCTTCTTGTTGGTTTTACAGCCAACATTATCTTTTCTGAAGTAAAGATCGAATTCACAGGCCCCCTTTCCCTGTAGTAGTTCCCTTCAGAAACAGTACACTCAAATTGGACACATCATTTAATTTCTAATTATTGACATGGTTGTCAATAGTTAGAAATCAGGAATTTCGTCTCTATATCTAGCCTAATTGGTGAATGCGCAGCACAAAAATTAGATCCCTTTTTATTAAGTTTTGCATAATTTCCACGTGTAATGTAAGCAAATATAAACACATAAAAATCGTCGCCTCGGAGCTAAAGGATCCTATCTGCCACTCTAACGAGTGTCAGATAGGATCCCTTAGCTCCGAGGCGACGAAATGTAACCCTTAAAGCGCTGAAATATGTTTATATAAACCAAGAGACCAATGGGTTTTTTTAATTTAAAACCATCGTAAATGTCTTAGTTAGCGCTTCCCGCTTCATTTGAATACCTATGTTACGGGTATACGTTCATTGTAAATATTATACTCGTTCAGTACGGAGACCGACATTAGACGTCAGATTCTATTGGCGCCTAGACGGCAGATTCTGACGTATAAAATCGATCCCCGTGCTGAAATCGTGTTGCAAATACTCATCGATGTCAATCAAAAAAGGTATAAACTTTCTCTAATTGATGAATACAATTGGGAGACAGATAGACTGGTGTTTTGAGTTTTTTGTAAAGGTTATACATTCATTTTTTGATCGATATTCAATCTTTATCGTTTATTTATTTTAGTGCAAAAATCTGGGGGGTTTTCAAATATATTTCTTTTACTTGCCTCACTTTCCCCTAAAAAGAACACCCATCTAAAATGAAACGCTAACAACTGACATTTATGTGCCTTCCTATAATCCAAGATGTACCAGTAACTACACCTCGAATTGAGAGAAAAATAAAACAGCCACTTAAATATAAGCAGACGCCTGCTGGTAATTTGTTAGATCTGTCCATCTGTTCTTCATTTTCCATTAACATTTCTATTGTTATATTCATTGCCCTCCACTCCCCAAGCAATTATTATTCAAACATATATTAAAACAATGAAAAAAATACCATATTCAGTTAATTCACCCCTAATTGTTTTTTTTTTCAAAATCTGATGTGACAACTGCAAAACAAAAATCTGGATCAATCTCGAAAGTTAATCAAATATATAGTAAGACATATCGAGATAATTTTAATAGTAATGCAACTAAATGCTTAGAAGAAGATATCGTGTTAAGCCTAATGTTAGCCATCTTAGTTATTGTATATATTTCCCATATTGCACATAGCTCATTCTTGTAAAAATAAACGAATTCTTCAGTAAACTAAATCAATTCGCGGCAAACACTAAACCCCAAGCATCCCGATAATATTGGGGATGGCTAATAATAATGAGTATTGAACAATTCAATTGCAAATCAGTATGAAGACACAATAACTTTGTTATGAATTTATTCAGCGAATAAAAATACAGTATGTCTGGCGCACAACTTCATTTTGTTAAGTAAAACATTTTGTATTTCATCTGGTTGTTGAATGAATCACGGGTGTTAAAATAGACCAACGATATTAAGAATTTATATAACCTCATGACAAGATAATTTTTATTTTTGCAATTTTTTGTCATCTTTGCACAGGAGTGTGATCTCTTTACAACTGTGTCTGTTATCTTGGCTTTAATGTTGTATTACTTGGTCATAGGGCCGGTGCCATGGCTGCCATAATGATTTTCGCGTACATTTTCTGTTAATTCATCCAGCTCTTCTTGGTCGCATCCTTCCACCAGACACTCTTCTACGTAGCTGCGTGTAGCACGCGAATGTTTAGCATCCAAAAATGTTGCCGCATCTTTTTTCTCCAGAAAGGTGCCTGTACGAAAATGACATTATCAATGCCACATATAAGATATATTTTAAAAATATAGTTTTACAGGCCCGCAATCAGCCTCTAGACAAGGGTGGTATGTATGGTAAAATAGTTAAAGGGACCCCTTGAGATGAGACATTTTCAATGTTGTGAATTTTGAAAAATTTAATTTACATGAAGCTATATAGCCTACTGATCTTAACTGAAAATACGAAAAAGTCAAAAAACTATTTTATAGTTAAATAGTTGTATTTCAAGGTCGTATATTGCCATGTAAACAAAACAAGTCAGCAATATTCAGCACTTTACATCACATATCCCCACGTATCAGACGGTAAGATCAGAGCAGTCGCCGCTAATTGGTGTCTTATAGTCAGGACACTGGAGGACACACCTGATTGTCTACCCAACGCTGGGCCGATGCCATGAGCATGTGGCCCGATGCTGTGAAAACATTCAATCGTCCTTCAGGTATACAAATTGTTTGTTTGGGTTACTTCTGGTTTCATAGAAATGTTGATTAAAAATATTTGTAAAAATATGAGAATTCTGAAAAAACAAAAAACATGATCCGTGGGATACACTACTTCAGTACGGAATTAAAAACGTAAATTGATGTCATCCCAAGGAGCTGCTTTAAATGAAAAAGATCAGGTGGTAAATTTGCTATATTCTTGGGGGGTTCCAGGCCATGCCCATTATAATAAAATGTGATAAACGAGTCAATTTAATGGCATTTTGGTGTTTTCCACTGCACGTTGTCATGCGGCGACTACCGCCGCAATTAGAAGGTATTTGAAAAGATCGACCATCGGACATGTAGGCCTAATGCAATTCTGTGACAAAAATTAACGGTTTTATGCATGGGCGACATTTCATACATGCATTAGTCCCGTTTCGGGGCAAAAGATAGGTACAACCCCCGTCTAGCAGGATGCGAATCTCTACGAATTGTCTCCCCGAATCGATTTGAAAAAAATCGGACAGTTTGATTGGTAGCCTACAGTATGTATGGTGTGTGGCCGTTCAGATGGATACACATGATACAGGACGTACGGTACGAGAGGATAAGGGCCTCCCTTGCTGCGAACGACTTGCTTTAATGTGGCTATAAATAGACCTTTGGCCCACATGTACCTCCTCCCCCTCTGGGTATTTTTGTAGATCGGATATGTTTTAACCTTATTATGTACCACGTTACTTTCAGGTAGATTTTCTATGCTTGAACAAGGTCACCCGGGGGCATGGAAGTGTGGTACCCTTGACCCTTAGGGTGGTATAACAATAAATAGTTCGGAACTCAAGCCAAGTTCACATGGTGACATGGGTGGGTGTTGGGTTACATAGGGGAGTTATCCCAATGTTATGTTAAGGTCATCTCAAGGTCACAGCAAGGTCAAATCAACTCAAAATGGTTGAAAGTAGATTATTGGACTAGCACTTCCAATAAATTGGTCGGAACCCAACCCACGTAGACATGGCGACATCGGTTGGTGGTTGTTTCAATAGGGGAGTTATCCCAAGGTCATGGTAAGGTCATCTAAAGGTCACAGCAAAGTCAAATCAGCTTAAAACGGTTGAAAATAGCTTAGTTTTGTTGTTTACATTATGTTTACTTGTAATGTATATGATGGCTTGAATCATACCTAGATCGCAACACGGACCAAGTGCACCAAAACACACCCGAGAGGTGACAGGGATAACATAGTAGTTGGATGTTTTTTCACCCCCTCACTCCCCCCCCCCCCACTTCAAATTAACCTTGTGTGAATACTGTTTGATATTGCAGAAATGGTCCAAATAACACACTGATGTTATATTTTGACCAAGGGCTAATATACATTGATTACATGATGGAATGGGGTTGTATTTCGCAGGGTTGTTATCCCAAGGTCATTGAAATGTCATCTCAAGGTCAAGGCAAGGTCAAAACAGCTGAAAATGTATTGCTTTTGCTGCTTTTTCTACAATTATGTTCACGTTAGATGTCTATGATTGCTTTAAACATACCTAGACCCTAACACAGATTTATACCAAAACACCTCAAGAAATTACAGGATAATTATAAAAGGGCTGGAGGGGTTATACCCCATCAACACCAACACATGGTGACATGGGATAGGGCTGGGATTCATATAGGAGTCAGCCCAAGGTCATGGCGAAGTCTGAAGTGAACATAATTGTAGCGGAAGCAGCAAAAACAAGCACGCATTTTTTATAGGCCTAGATAATTTAACCTTGCTGTGACCTTGAGATGACCTCACCATCTAAAGTGAACATAATTGTAGTTAAACAGCAAAACAAGATCTTTTCGGCTGTTCTGAGTTTATTTGACCTTGCCGTGACCATTAGATGAACTTGCCATGACCTTGCCATCCCAAGGTCATGGCAATGTCAAAATATAACATCAGTGTGCTATTTAGTCTACATTTGCCATATCAGCGTAATATTTGAAGGGGGTGAAAACCCCTCCAACCCCTATGTTATCCCTGTAACCTCTCGAGGGTGTTTTGGTGTAGGTCTGTGTTGGGATCTAGGTATGTTTCAAGCCCTCATATACATTTCAAGTGAACATAATGTTAGCAAAAAAAAAAAAAAATAATAATTTATTTTCAACCGTTTTGTGCTGATTTGATTTTGCTGTGACCCACACCCTTCCGAACTGCCACGCACCATGGACACTGTACAAATCAAACTTCCCGAATTTTCCCGAATTGATTCGGGAAGGCAATTCATAGAGATCCGTATCCTACTAGACATGGGTTTAAGGATTCTGCGAAATTCATTCACCACGGTTAATGAGAATCCGGGTATAGAACATAATTATTAAGAATACATAATTATATGGTCGTACAAAATCATACATCTATTTATACTCCAAATCTTTGGCTACCTTACTTTTTATGCAAAGCACACATGAGCTACTTGATAAGCTTGATTAAGAGTGAAGCTTAATTTAGTTAAGTCTAATAACCGTTAATTAGGACTATGGCGAGTTGGAGGGAGGATCCTACAGGACTACTAACCTGCCCGTGCATATGCTGTGTGAGCACACATCATCAGACAAACAGCCACCAGCAATAAGTACTTCATGAGGAGGAGAGTAGATGCCATCTTAAACACAGGTGATTGACCAGGGTACTGGATGAGACTGGTATGAACAGATAGATAGGCACAGATAAACGTCTGTAGGCCCAGCCCAGCAAACACGTGATGTTAACCGGTTTGGTTTAATGTTGGTCCACGGTGGGTCCCTCATCTAGCTAATACAATGATCATTAACCATTACAACGCTGAATTAGTTGAAATTTTTTTTTTTCAATTTGGAATAATCATCAATGTCTTATTTAGCTTTTTCTCGCTTCATTTGAATACCTATGTTACGGGTCTACGTTCAGTATAAATAGTTTACTCTTTCAGTGCGGGGACCGACTTTAGACGGCAGAACGTCAGATTCTGACGTCTAAGGTCGGTCCCCCTCTGAAAGAGTCACACCAGTATTATGGTTTCATAAATCATTTACATAAATTATGTCCCCAGATAATTATGCTGACCAGTTTGACAATTGAATTTGCTAGAGCATGTTTTGATGGATGACGTAGCAAGGCATGGTTGAGCTCCTCCATAAAATCCCCCTCCCCCCACCCTCTCCACACCCCGCTATTCGTGGCCCTCGGCCTGATTGATTACACTGTGGAATGTGTTGTCTATTAGAAACTATTCATACATACATACATTGATCGGCTTGCTCCAGGATACTTCTGAAGCCGCTTGTGGAGGCCTGCAAAGCAGGGCTCAACCCCTCCATGTCTCCCTTCCCCTTGCGGGGTACCTGGACAGGAGAGGCAAGCATTCACCAGTTTCCCCTCGATCACATTTTTATCCGGCCAATATGGAAGTACCTAACAAACATTGTTTCTTTGACATTGTAAACCACATGGTCAGGCTAATGAATACATCGTGGAATTGTGATGGAAAACACGTGTATTTGTGTTGAATATGTGTCCAGTTGCGTTTTAAGGGAGGGTTACGGTGGCTTTTTAGGGCCACCACAAATACAAGTTAGATGTTGTGGAAATACAAGTTATAGTTGTCGCAATGCGAGTTAGACCTGTAGAAATACAAGTTAATGTTGATGAACTACATCTTAGCTCTGTTGAAATACATGTTAGAATATTGTTGAAAAACAAGTTAGTGCTTATTAAAATTAACTTGTATTTCGACAACACTATCTTGTATTTCAACAACTCTCAACTTGCATGTCGCAAAAAACAAATTAATTTTGTCGAACATCATGTTAGCCTTTAAAGCATGTTTTTTATTTCAAATGACGGTATTTTCTTAACTTGTAATTTTACTCTTCGGCTAACATGTTGTTCAGCAAGTTTTCACTTCTGTGAAACTACAAGTTATCTTGAGGAAGGGAAGATATGTAATCCATGTCGCGGGGCCAAACACATGTGCAGGACACATCAAACTGTCCTGTTAATCATTCCCAGCAAACACGAGACACTGAGCTAATAATGTTTCAACGTTGGGCCAGCGTCGCAGACGGTGGCACAACATTAAAACAACACCGGCTCAGTGTCTGGTGACTATTGGGTTGCTCTTACGTATATTGTGTTTATCCAATCCAAGCAAACACGAGACATTCACCCAATGCAGATTTAATGCTGGACCAGCGTCGCTGAAGATCAGCTGAAAGGTCTTATCGCTGGTATGTCATAGGTTATACATAAATCTGTTGCACATAGCAGCAGATCACATGTACCAAACAACCAGGGAACGTCGACCCGCTGTTTGTTTATTGTAGGGCCAACATGGCATAATACTGTCGACCAGTAGGAAGCATGCATCACATCCTCGTCAACACCCTGCCAGTATCACTGCCACCCCAGCAGACACGAGGCGTTGACCCAATGTTGTTTTAATGTTGGGTCGAAGTCGAAGACGGCGGTCAAACATTAAAACAACATTGGGACAACGTCTCGTGTTCGCTGAGTCACATTTTGTAGCATATGGATCATTACAGAAACTGTCTTGATTGAATTCTGGAGTATTCCATATTCATTTTCATCTATACCAGTCTCTGAATCGCTACTGTTGGGCCCGAATGCTCATATATGAAAATATAATTTTATATAATTTATGTTATCCAGCGGTGGAAAATACATCAATCAGGTCGACAGCAGAATTTTAAGATGTCGTAAGTCATATTTTAGTTTTAATAATGTTGGTATGCCATACCCTGGCCTTCCAGTTGATCTGAAGCTCCACTTTTGGCACACCATATGTCGCCCTATTTTAATCTCCGGGCTCGAAACCGTTTATTTAAATAGAGCAATGTATATTAAGCTCGAATCGCTGCAGGGTACAATTGTTAAAGCTTTTCTTGGTCTGAGTAGATACTCTCATCACTTCAAGTTGATGACGGCTCTTGGTATCTTACCTATTGAAGAAAGTATTAAATCTAGGCCTATGTTCGTAAGCCTGATGAAAAGGCTATTTTTAGTGAATTATCTAGTAGGCCTATTAACCGGTTAGTACAGTAAAAACACGCTTTTTGACAGACTACTTGACATGGGTCTATATCACCCCTTCTCTCTGCACTTTCAACATTTAAATATACTCAAGAGTATTCTGCTAGAGACGGGGTGGTGACTCATTGCAAGGCGTGTTGTATACAGCTGATTTTTTAATAGAAACTCCACCACGCATATTCAAACTAAATTATTGACCCGCTTTTAATACATATACTGTGATATTTCTTATCTGTGATACGTTCTATGTATGTAATAAACAATATAGTATGTTTTCCTCACCTGTGGGGGTTTTAATGAATAAATAATAATAATAATATGACAACATTAGGAGTGTAATGGATCCCCTTACCACCTGCCCTGTCATCTCCACTGTGGCGGTCAGAACCCTGGATCTAGAGTCTCCCTGAATCTGTGACAGTTCGGTAATCAGCAGATGTGTCTGGCAGTAATTTATACACAAGCGTTATTGTTTTATATCCATCAGCGATAAATGAAAAATTAATACAACTAAATAAAACTAATTAATGAATGACAATCGTGAGGTGAGGGTTCGTTTCTGGCATTTCATTGACACGAGAATCTGAGAAGTAATTGGTGACATAATCTCGCCAAATATTATCGTGTTGAAGAGAGGCGTAACATGTCCATACCGAGACAAATAACTCGATAGTAGCAGCCACTCGGCAAAAAACGTGACATCCCAGTAAACAAATACATCGTCACTATATTGGGTCAATGGCGTGTGTTTGCTGGGATAGCATCAATGCCTAATCAACGTTACAGATCATTATTAAACTAATAATATCGTTGATAAGGTGGTGCTTATAATATTCATGAAGCATATAGCCAATAGCCATGCGGTGTCAAGGTAAAACTTTAAAATTTCGCCGGACATGGACAGTCTAAAAAACTAACAGTGGATCGATGTGTATATATATCTGAATCTAAACTGTTTTAGCAAACTACTGATAATACATAATGAAGCCTACATTAATATTGCAGATCATTTAACAGTATAAAATAATGTAACTGTTAGATTAAAATATTCCCATATTGACATCATGAACACATACACTGCACTGTGAGGAGGCGCGTTGCCATATACTGGGAGGGGGCGTTGTCACCTGAATTTTATTGCTTTCTGATGTTGAACGATTATTTCTTGCAGATTACCGCAAATATAATTATTTACTGATGTTGTATCTTTCTAATACTTGTATCTGGTTAATCATGTATTGAATAGTTTTAACATGAAAAATGGCTAAATAATAAGAAATGTTTTAGTAATTTTACATTTTTACATTGAAAATTGTACATTTTGTCAAGTCCACAGCTTTGAGACGACAGCACCACAGGCATATATTATTCTTTCCCTATGGCAATGGCTGTTCGTCTAAATTTTGCTCATGAGCAAGACATCTTGTAGAATCTGTCTTAGTTTGGCATTACATATCACTGTGTACACCTGCATGTAGATCTAACGCTACTTCTAAAAAATGCCCAGTAGCTTGTTTTTCTTGTGGTGTGTGGATTCAAACTTTCTTGTCGGAATTAAAATCTCGCAAATGTGTCCCTTCAATATGTTTGACCCGATTTACAGGATAACCGCAACAGCCTAGCAAACGGGAGAAGTTCATCAAGCGTTTGATCAATGTTGGTTCAGCGTCGCAGATGACAAGACAACATTGACCTGGCCTTGGGTGAACGCCTAGTGTTTGGTATGTGTCAGCCGGTCGATGACCCAACGTTGAAACATCATTAGCACAGTGTCTCGTGTTTGCTGGGAGTGATTAACAGGACAGTTTGATGTGTCCTGCACATGTGTTTGGCCCCGCGGCATGGATTACATATCTTCCCTTCCTCAAGGTCAGATAACGTGTAGTTTCACAGAAGTGAAAACTTGCTGAACAACATGTTAGCCGAAGAGAAGAATTACAAGTTATGAAAATACTTTCATTTGAAATAAAAAACATGGTATAAAGGCTAACATAATGTTCGACAAAATTAATTTGTATTTCGCGACATGCAAGTTGAGAGTTGTTAAAATACAAGATAGTGTTGTCGAAATACAAGTTAATTTTAATAAGCACTAACTTGTTTTTCAACAATTCTAACATGTATTTCAACAGAGCTAAGATGTAGTTTAACAACATTTACTTGTATTTCTACAGGTCTAACTTGCATTGCGACAACTATAACTTGTATTTCCACAACGTCTAACTTGTATTTGTGGTGGCCCTAAAAAGCCACCGTAGAGGGTGCTGACCATTAGGGTTTTGACTACACCACTTACTATAAAAAGCTATTATTACCACTTGAGAGGGCGCTACTAGTGAGATACTGCTGTTTGTGCGGGCGTAATATTTGACTATCCGCCCTAGGGCTACCAGACTCTCTGTGTGTATGCGCAGTTGCCTGCATAATCGTTGCCTGGTGTACAACTGGTGTACTGAGCTGCAGGCACAGGTACACTTGTGATATGCGGGCGGACACCTGCATTCCAGCGGCACGCCAACAAGAAGAGTGCGTGGTGATAGCACACAGTGGTTAGCAGGGTTAGTTTCTGCATAGACAGCGTCGTAGGCGGTGGACCAACGTTTACCCAACATTAATTCAACGTCTTGTGTCTGCTGATAAAGTACAGGTGACGTACGACAGTTCTATAATGCTGGTAGGAGTAGACCTTACGGGGGAGGAGCAGGTGGTCACAGGTTCACTGGGCTTTTATGCGGGTCGACACCTGAGGTGGTGATCTGTGATTTTTAGCAAGGTGGTTTCTGTGTAGACATGTAGGCTGTAATTGTAGACTAATAATAAATATGTTTTCAAGATTTGATGGATAAGTTGTAATAATAGTAATAACATGATTTTTCAGGGCGATAGACATTGTAACAAGTGTAAATCGCCCTGAAAAATCAAGTTATTGTTATATTATTTATTGTCGTGAAAATGTGTACATGAATTATAAATAGTATGTATTCAAATAATTTTTCAACAGTTAAGGATGTATTAGTGAACCTTTTCAATGTCGATTTGGAGTTGGGCAGCATACACTGTAAGTCACTGTCACCATTTTTATTTAGCATAATTATTTTTTAAATGATTTTGAAACTTCTTTGCAGACTGATTTGCAACTCGGACTTGATTTGTTATGTGATTACTGTTCATGTTGGCGACTTTCTGTCAACACTGATAAAACAACCTTTGTGATTTTTTGGAATGGTGAGTGAGTGGATATTGCTTTACGTCGCCTTTTGCACATTGAGGCAATAGGTCCTATCGCGACAGAAGCAAGCCCGAAGCCGGGATGCCCTACTCGTATCTCGAATGATTTCAAGTGTTCTTTATAGTGCACAGTACCATAGACAGCACTGTACACTCCATGCCTCTGAACAGTTTGGAACACTGTATATGCACAAACACGATGACAAATATCTCGCCAAACCGGGATTCGAACCTGGTACCTCCGTTAGTTCCCTTTTTATGGTACTATGGAAACTAACTAAGATATATTTAACATGGCATCGTTTATCTTACAAGGAGAAGTCTTGACGAGTAAACAGTTTCAAGCTTCTTTATTGATGATTCATATTTCAGTCTCAGGTATAGCTTGTAAACATGATGATGGCAGTCTAAGAACATAGTAGTCTTATTTAATAAACGCTTATGTAATAGTTATAGGTCTCCATCTCTGTTAGTAGCCGTTTCTGACAGCGGCATGCATGGTTGACGGCCCGCATGACACTGCCTCACTCAGGCCGCACCACTTGCCTTTTTCTGCCCGCGTCCCATACCAGGCTGATAGGATCTAATAGCCCGAGAGTTTTCGTCTCTTGCATTCCAGTGCCACCGCGTACCTGGCCTCCCTGTCATTGTCTGTACGGCGTTGGTAAATGGTACAACTTTGAAAATCAAGCCAAGCTCTGATCGGTTGGCTGAATATTAGCATTGCACACTCTACCTAATATTCTACGATTTCGAACTTTAACACATTCAGGTTAAAAGCCCTATAGTCGATACGAATGAGCCATCGGAGCCGGCCTTTAGGAAAGGTGGTATAACTTATCATTTCATGACCACTTTTTTTACGGACATGACCTTTTATAAAAAAAAAGCCTAATCAGTTGCATATCTTGGTCTGACTTTAAGCAGCCGTGGGAGTTTTTTTACTGTCTCAAAGGAATTAGGCAGAATTGATAATTAAAAGATGTTCATAAATTTTTAAAAGACACAAACCATCTGTACGATGTGCTCATTATAATTTTTATAAATTTGTTTTACCTGTTTAGTGCAGGAGCATGTGTAATCCCATGGGAATTCAGTGGGTAAAATATGCCACCTATATGAAAATGTTCAGAATAAACCACAGAATAAGAAAAACTTTGATGGAGCTCGCAAATGGGTGTCAAAACCCTCTTATCAGGCAAAATTCAAAATGGCCGCCATGAAATAACAAAAGTTATCATATCTTCACCAATAATTTAGATAGAGACAAGATTATTTCACCAAACCATATGTCTTCGGTATCAAGGAGTGCAATAAACAAACGATACATTCATTTGACATCAATATCATGCAAAATTTTAAATGGCCGCCATGAAATTACTAAAGTTATCACATCTTCGTTAATAATTCAGATAGACACAGGATTATTTCACCTAACCATATGTTTTCGCTATCAAGGCATGCAAAAAAACAAACAATACATTTATTCGACATCATTATCATGCAAAATTCGAAATGGCCGCTATGAAATCACTGAGGTTAGCATGTACTCGTCAATAATTGAGTAGAGACGAGTTTATTTCACCAAACGACATGTTTTCTGTATCAAGGGATGCGGTAGACACACGATACCTTTAACGACATCACTACATGTATCATAAAAAATCAAAATGGCCGCCATAACATCATAACAGAAGTTATCATATCTTCCTCAATATTTCAAACAGAGGCTTGATTTTTTGCTACTAGGGAATAAAATGGCACCGTTTTTAATTTTTCTCGCTTCAGAAATTAACGGCCGGCCCTGATGGCTCATTCGTATCGACTGGGGCTTATAACCTGGAGGTACCAGGTTCGAATCCCGGTCTGGAAATATATTTGTCGTCGTGGTTGTGCATATACAGTGCTCCAAACCTTAAAAAGGCCTGGAGTGTACAGTGCTGCCTGTGGTACTGTGCACTATAAAGAACCCTTGAAGTCATTCGAAATAAGAGTAGGGCATAGTCCCGGCTTCGGGTTTCCTTCTGTCGCAATATTACCATGATTGTGCAGAAAGCAACGTAAAACAATAATTATTCTTTAGAAATCAAGATCTTGACTGAAATACTACATCAGATAAAAAAACGTTTATGCAGAATGTTATCTTGTACCCCATCCCTAAAAAGCACATAAATGCATGCAACAGTGGGTCTGGTGTAGTGGTGTATGTAATAGGCCCGTCCCCACTCTGGTATGGTAGTTTAAAAATGTTCCCCCCCCTTCACAAACTTAAGAATTCAGTATTTTGGGGAGCCTCTGTGAACGAGAAATAGCGTGCTTGCTTTCAGACTGCCAGTTGTAGGTCTAGACGATACTACAATCAGATTAATCTCACTATCCTTGGTGGGTGATCCTGATTCAGTGTAGTCTGTTTGTCCGCATACTCATTGTTCCGAGGCTCATTTATACGCGGAGCTAAGAATTGCTATATTATCAACAAATTTCTGAGAATAAAATGTAATCATCATTAAGACCCAAGCAAGTACGTACATGAAACAGTTTGGCTTCATTAGTCACGCAAGTTTCAGTTGCAGCTCTAGGTTCTAAAAAAGGGAGCTGTTTTTTTTGTGCATAATAAGGCATTAGGTAAAAGTTAAGAGGGCGCCCGCTGCAATAGGTTACATAAGTGAGTGAAAATATTCTGACCCCGCTTTTTGCTGATATCATGAGAGCAGGAAGCCCGCCTCCTATATTTAGGGGATAATGCTGCGATGTTATTATCCTATGGAATACTTGCTGTTTGTTAATTTATAAAAAAAAATAAAAAAAATATTTATTATAATTATAGTTATATATAACAAAAATGTTATATAATTAAATATCTGATATTACATAGTTAATTATATCTCTTGTAAGTCAATATAACATTTTAAACAAGTCGTCTGTTCGTGACCTCAAGGCTAATGAATTATCACAATTAGATGATCGTAGCGATAAAAGCTCTTTAAATCCTAGACATTATTAAGGGTTGCTAAAAAATTTAGTATATCATAACTTTTACTGGCTTTTCATGACCAAAATGTGTTGGGGGCTTGTCTCTTTGATTTTTCGGTTAAATTAAAGTCAATTCATGGGATCTTGAGAGCAAAACTCTTCACTTTCCCCTGACTTTGCCAAAATTCATTTTAACGTAAGGTGTTTTCCTTGACAACTCAGGGTTATGATAAACAGTCCTGACTTGTCAGGTTATTAAGGTGTCGTGGCAACCTCGATTATTGTCATTTCATTATTAGCTTTATAATTTAAAGTATATAAAGTACTTTATTGCCATATAAATCTACAATATTTCAATTTAATTATAGGAAGACAATAATACAATGCAGAATGGAACAATAACCTATTATTTACCTTATAACATCTTATCCAGCTCTAATTTAGTTGTGAACGTATGTATTGTGGAATATAAGTTTAATCCACCAGTGGCCGACATGTTGGTGCCAGCCCCCTCCACACCTGAATGTATACCCCTTCCTATTTAAAGGGCTGGTATGTCTGGGATGCATCATTGGCGCCATTGACAGATTAAAGACTCAGATCAGACAATGACCTGGGCAAGTGCTAGCCACATCGCCCCTATGTGGCGACAGAAGCAAAATCTTTAGAATGCAAATCTTTAAAATTGACCATTCAGAGCACTTAAAAGTAAGAATTTGTTGCGACTGGTCTTCTTTCTTCTGTCCACCCTTAACTAGTGTGAGATAGACACATTTTTCAAACATTCATTATTATTTTTTTTTTAAATATATAATTTTTTGTTAGTCTTGGCCAATAATTGAAACGTTGAGCGAGACTTGAAACAACGTCATGGGAAATAAATATGCTAAGATTGATGATAATTATCATAGACTACCTTGAAACAACGTTGTTCCAAAGTAGATATGCTAAGATTGATAGTAATTATCATAGACTACCCTACCCTATGATAATTATAACACATGCCAAAGCTGGAAGCTTAAAAAGGCACCCTGTCCAGCGGCACATCCCCAGTACTTGAGTGCCCCCCCCCCCCGGCACAATACACAGTAGGCTATGGGGATCGCTTGAAACGGACATCGACGTAGACATGGACGTGCTGCCCTCTCAAGCAATTGATATAAATAAAATAATAAGGACCACGAGATAATGATTATTCGCCAATTACCATGATGTTTTCACCTGGGTGATGGCGAATTCATTTTTCAAGATATATCATCTCTGAGACTGGAGAACAAGTCTTGAGAACAAGTGGATAAAAAACAGGGTCGCTATTTCAATTTCCAAAATTTAATTGTTTTAAGGCCTATTTGAAATTGTCGTATTTTTTCAGTGCAATATATAAACCTCCGGTATAGTCACTGACACGAAATAATTCAGATACAGCTGGGACTCAACAGTTTATTTTTCACCACAAACGAAATCAAGGATAATAATTGAAAAGTTGCAGTAAAGTTGTTTTAACAATGTGGAAGAACAACCAATGCTAACAAAAATATCTGATAGGCCTAAGTGATGTTGAACTGGAATATAACATTTGCATTAAGAAATATTCAGCCATAGGGAGGGTGGCAAATTAATAAAGGTGAAATAAAAACAAATATCTCAGGAATTTTAAGTGATCCTTAGTAAACGTTGTAAGCATTTTAATGGTCCACAACTTTTTTCAATGACATGTTTTCACTTTTAATAGATGATTGTTGCATAATTAGGCCCTACATAATTGCATAAACGGCATTCCACAAACAAGGTTGCATAATTATTATCACAATGAGGGTGACACAACGTTTGCTTAATACTATCGTTCCTCCGACGTCTGCTACGCTGGCCAAACATTACCACAACATTGGGTCGACAGCTGTTTATTTTTATCTAGCTTATTTATTATGCACTAGCTATTAAATTACCTAATGATCATGTTTATGTTTTTCCCCATTGTGTGGTTGTGTTAGCTTAAATAGTTGGACTAGAGTAGGCTAGGTTAATCTGTCATTAAGTTAAAACTGACATTTCAGCCGGTATCTCATATCTTTGTTTTACAGCAAAGATACCACGAAATCGCACTATCAGATGTTTATTTTTTCAAAATTTTGCGAAGGCATGCCCCCCCCCCCACCACATAGGTCCCTGCTGTTGAATGGTTTCTTAGAAATCTGAGCACCCCCCTTAATTTATTTCTGGATACGCCACTGTGTTTATTGCACGACAAGTGAAAGGTGAAACTTGGGTGCAAACATTACGTCTCAACGTCAAACAAGCCCAAATCTTAAGTTATGTGTATATTTTTCGGGGTTATATAGTATCTATTCTACAACCCCTGGCAATGTAAACTCCCAAAAAAAAAATTTGACTATACAATGATATGCATATTCGCTGTGTTTTGTAAAATATTTTTTGTCACCTAAAAGTGTAATGACAATTAATTTAAGAAAAACTTTGCTATGATTTGACATTGCAATGACATTAACTTTTCTTTTGTAGCCGGGTGTGTGTATGGCGGACTGGAGTGATTACTACTCTGGCCAACGAGTCGACTTTTTGACTAGATGCGTAGCACTCAGGCATCACGATGCAAGGGTTGGTGGTTCGGTCCCCGGGCTGGGCAGTTTCAACACTGTTACATTGGCGCCCAATAACGGTTCTCCTTGTCGGTAATGCAGTACCAATAGGCCTGACCTCAGTACAGAACACTGGGGATAGGGTTGCGGTAAAAGGCAGGCAGGAGAAGTTAACCCACGAGTGTGTTGAAGGCTGCTCGGGGACGAGCAGATATTTGAGAGGGGAGTATGTAGCCGGGTGTGTGTATGGCGGACTGGAGTGATTACTACTCTGGCCACCGAGTCGACTCTTTGGCTAGATGCATAGCACTCAGGCATCACGATGCAAGGGTTGGTGGTTCGGTCCCCGGGCTGGGCAGTTTCAACACTGTTACACTTTGATATGCTATTTGATACACTGCAGTGTAGACGCTAACTCTGTAAACATGATCTGTACAAATAGTGATACTCTTTTGCTATGCCCCATTGTGTTACATTACATTACTATTTTTAGTAATGTATAACTAAATTTATAACAGTGTCTGTTCAAGGGCTGGGGAACGGATTTAGAAATACAATTATCAGGATAGTATGCTATGCCATTGTTGTTGACCTCATGTAGTCTAATTATGATACAGGTGGGTAATAACTATACACACTATATATAATGCTGCTAACTTGTTAAAAATAGGTAAACATCTTAGAGGTGTAGAATATTATTGATATCGAGAACGTGTAAGGTCGATGTCGGGAAGTGCACCATCGGTGTAAATGAACAATTATGCACAATTATCATATAGAAGTGACAGCTAATATTTCAAAATACATTACATTAGCAGCGGTGTAATTCAATATGGATCTATTTGTTTTTGAGTGAGTTGAAACATTGTTCTGTCGATCACGTGTGGATATGCCCTAATTGTTCAGCTAAAAAATATGTTACGTAGATGGGTGGTGTGTGCTATACATAAACAGATGCTCTACTATGTAATTAGCATTACTAGTATTGAGACATTGGATAAATAGGTAATGACATAACATTTTGAAGCTATATAAAGATATACAAACAAAGTAATGATGTGTTTTATTGTATTATTGATGCCGACAACATGTGGTTAGATGAAAAAATCCAGTCTTTATCTTTATATGTCATAAATTTATTAGGTTCATGGCGGCCATCTTGAATGATTAACTGTATTGCATGAACATTATATCGATGACATGAGATTTGGTGAAATAATATCAGCGCTATCTAGATTAATGATGAATATATGACTAGTGATTTTATGGCGGCCATTTTGAATTTTGCATGATAATAATGTGAAATAAAGTATCAGCTTTTTATTGTATTCCTTGAACCGAAAACATATGGTTTGGTAAAATAATATCGTTTTTATCCCAATTATTAACGCAAATATGATCAATTTAGTGATTTCATGGTGGCCATTTTGAATTTGCATGATAATGATATCGAGTGAAGGTATCGTTTGTTTTATTGCTTTCTTTTATAGCGAAAACATATGGTTTGGTGAAATAATTATTAACGAAGATATGATCATTATGGCGATTTCATGGCGGCCATTTTGAATTTTGCATGATAACGATGTCAAATAATTGTATCGTTTGTTTTATTGCATTACTTGATACCAAAAACATATGGTTTGGTAAAATAATCTTGTTTCTATCTCAATTATTGATGAAGATATGATAACTTAAGTGATTTCATGGCGGCCATTTTAAATTTTGCCTGGGAAGAGTGTTTTGACACCAATTTGCGAACTCCATCAAACTTTTTCTTATTCTGTAGTTTATTCTGAACATTTTGATATAGGTGGCATATTTTAACCATCAAAATCCCACGGGAATTTATTTATGAACACAAGCATCCCCACTAGTTGATAATCAAACTGTGAAATATGGGGTTTCCATGCAGCTTGGAAAGTCGAGAGGACACATTTGTTGTTTTGTAAGAAGCTAATAAACAATTTACTGGTTGCATGTTGTAAACGGTAAATATAACAGATTAGTCAGTAAGGCTTACAATATGTTGTATAATAAGTGTGAAAGTGAAAATCCTTGTGAAAACTGGGCATTCTCTGTTAAAAGGCTTTTATGTCAACTTGGCTTAATTTATATTTGGCTAGGTCAGGGTTGTGATAATGTTGGACCATTTCTTAGGCTACTTAAACAGCGGTTACGCGATGTGTATAAGACAATGGAATGATAAAGTACACCTCAGTACTGATGCTATTATGTATAGGCCTACAGTATAGAGCATTTAAATTGAAGCCGCATTACAGTTATTATTTCAATGTTAGCAAAGTTCCTCAATATAGACAAGCCATTATTATTTTTTTACAAAAAACAATAACGTACCTGTAGTTTCTGGTAAATGACAGCGGCCACACTACTATCACCAACGTCTATGTGAAGAATGTGAAATATTGGGTGACGAGTATCAGTTTTTGTTTCGATGTAAACATCTAAAAGTTTTGAGATCAACCATCTATGAATAAAATTTGTTCAACTCTTATCCTCAGAACACAGTAAATTTAATAATCTGGCTATATTTGCTTATTTTGAACTTGAAGTGTTTGCAAATTTATGAAAAAAATGTCATCATCTGCCGATGTTGCAAAATTGTTGTATTCAAGTAAAATTATCATCCTGTCTCCTCGCCTCATAGCAGTGGGTATTATCACATGCAAAATATGAATATTACTTATAAATGTTTATATAACATTTATTTAAGTTCTGCGTTGCACAAAATCTGATAAATTGGAATCCCAGCCCACAATATGAATTGAAGCCTGGCCTCGAAACTGTAGTCTACAAACTAACATTATCCAACCAGCACAATTCGTTGGCTAGACCAAGTAATATTGGCTTGGCGCGCTGACGGTGGGCCAACATCAAACCAACATTCGGCTTTGTTAGCTGGGCCTAAATCTAACAGTTCTCACTCACTCACTCACTCACTCACTCACTCACTCACTCACTCACTCACTCACTCACTCACTCACTCACTCACTCACTCACTCACTCACGTTGGGGCAGGTAGAATTCCTGCTGCTTAAATACCTTGAAAAGCCCCAGATCCGTTGGGGCAGGTAGAATTCCTGCTGCTTAAATACCCTGAAAAGCTGAGGTTTACCTGCTGAGTCTACTGAGCATGAACCACGTTGCAGATGGGAGTTTCCAATAGCCTAATTGTAATGGTGTCTGAGAAGTGTCCTGTGAGTCAGGCCAAGGAGGTCCTCGTCCCTCGCCGATAGCTCAATGGTAGAACACCCCCGTACATTGGGGGAAGGTCGGTGGTTCGAGTCCACCTTGGCTTGGGACATGTTTCAGACACCACAAAATTTGATTCTATCTGGAAAACTCGGCTGATAAAGTCAGAGTAGTGATATGGCATTTAAATATGTCCTTCAACGCATTAATGAATTCTGAAGTGAGCCTTAATGGTTCGAGTCCACCTTGTCGGAAGTGAGCCTCAAAGGTTATTGGGGGACTCTAGACTCTAGAGTTATATATAAAGTCATATATGACATAAAAAAGGTTCGAGCCCAGGACGGTCACCCCCCAAAAATTAGGATGAGGCTTAAGTTGGTTGCTTAACCTGGTTGATTCAGCAGAGTGGTTTGTGCTCGGTACACTCAGTAGGTACGATTAGTTGCATTCGGCCTTAAGGATTATGATGTGGGTGGCAGGTAACCGGCTAAGCCAAGCTACTCACATTGCGTGAAGCTCGGCCGCACTGACGACCATTTTTCCACAGCCGCCCGTGTAAAAAAGACAGTGACTCCGCCTACCGATAAGACGGTGACGGTGTTGGCCCTAGTCAGCTAGCGCGCTCTAGTGATCACATCAGAGCCAAGCCCGCTAAAACATGGCGGTCAGTTTGTCAGAGCCTTGCGATGTCATCAGGGTAGGTGGCAGGATGCTTCACGAATGAATATAACCCTCAGTGGTACCTTCTGGACAGTGCTATGGAGCCACGGGTTTACATCCAACCTGAAGACCCTGGTTCCCGCCCCGTTGGTTAGTTAGCCCATAACTAACTAACTAACACTAACTAAAACAACCAACCAACCAACCCGCCTATCTATTCCTTGGGCATGCTGACCTTGACACCTCTATCTATCACACATGTTATCTCATCACACATTTTATCACCCACCATAGTTTATGAGCTTGGATTTAAAGACTTCGTTGAGGCAACAATACTCGAAGATGAAAGAAATATTCATGTAACGTAGCTGCTCCAGTTATGGGACTTCATATTACATGTAGCTCTAATCACTTTTGACCTTTTATAAATGACAGTGACAAGCGTCAATTTCTCTTTCCCCTTTTTCCCGCTAAGTTGCCTTAATTAAATTCTCACCCACGTGGACTTGTGTTTCGCGCCCGACAACTTCAAGTCAGTGGGTGAAAAGTATTCGTCTTTAAGAATCTAGATTTACAAATTTTGATCTTTCAACACGTAGGCCTATTTAATTATTCCCTAATAGCTATGATTTAATCTGCTGATAAAACGAATTGCAAAAGACTTTAATCGTGCTGAGCGGTGAAAATAAAATTGGTAGTATAGTAGGTCTAGGCCTATAAAGTGCGGATTCATGAAGTGATTACGGCCTTGACATTATTTATTTCACTGTTCGTGCATGGTATGACAGGATAAATGGGTACCGAGTAAACACGAGACATTAATCTAGCATCGGTCCAACGTTTCGAGGTTGCTGAGAAGTGATCGCCTGAGTTGTTGATAAATTTGTGAGGCTGTCTGGCTCATAAACACGTCGTAGGGGGCCTACCCAGCAAACACAAAACATTTGTATAACATCTGTACAACGTCGGCCCATCGTCTTCGACTTCGGTCCAACATCGTGGGCTACAAAATGTTATTCAAATGTTTTGTGTTTACTGGATACTTTAGGCTACAACTTAAAATTTAATAACTGTTGGTGCACCTGACAAGGCTGGACATTGTGATAACCATGTCTAAACTACGTCTCTTTGATAGGCCAATTAGAGGCAGAAATCGACAGTTTCATGTTTTCGGGTTTATTCTCTGTGGCGGCAATTGTCGAATTAGATAATACCAAAATCTGTTTTTTCTGCATTACACACCCACCAAGAGAGTGGTCATGTGCCATTCCACTATATGCCTATTTGTAAGGTTTGCATTGTCAAAAAAAACACATAAGAAGTGTTAATTTTATGTTTGACCTCGACATTGACCCATAAATTGACCCCTCAAGGTCATCAAAATAATTTATATCGGCTTACCATATCAAGGTCTACACGAAGTTACACAAAATCCATACAAATCCGTCAAGTATGTATGGAAATAGACACTTTCATCACAGGATCATCTGTGTTAGCGATTTTGGATTTATGCAAATCAGTAGGCCCTAGGAGACCTATGTTTCGAGTAAGTAATTACTTGTCAAGTAACCTTTCAGACCATGCAGTCAATGTCACAATTTAGCCGACCCAGTCGAAACGATACATTGGTCTGATGGAGGCTCAAGGCTGGCCACTGTCCCAACATTAATAATTAAGCATGCACAGGTTGATGTGGCGTGCTTACAAGTTAAAGGGACCCCTTGGGATGAGACATTTTCAATGTTGTCAATTTTGAAAAATTCACTTATATGAAGCTATATAGCCTACTGATCTGAACTGAAAATACAAAAAAGTCAAAAAACTATTTAAAAGCACCGAAAAAGAGTGAAATAGGTAATTTCCAGGTCGTATATTGCCATGTAAACAAAACAAGTCAGCAATATACAGAACTTTACACCACATATTCCCACGTCTTGGACGAGGAGATCAAAGCAATCGCCGCTAATTGGTGTCTGATTGGTGTCTTATAGCCAGGACATGAGGTGATACACCTGCAACACTTATTGTCTGCCCAACGCTGAGCCGACGGCATCACCATGTGGCCCAGTGCTGTAGGAACATTTAACCGTCCTTTAGCAAGTGTTTAGGTGTACAAAAAGTTTGTTCGGGTTTTAAGCGGTTTCATAGAAATGTTGATAAAAAATATTTTTTTAAATCTAAAAATCCTGAAAAAAATAAAATCATGATCTTGGGGATACACTACTTCATTACTAAACTAAAAACGAAAATTGATGTTATCCCAAGGGGCTGCTTTAAGTACAAAACCGTGGCGTAGTTCACATCAAGCGCCACTTACAGAGAATTGTCATTATTAGATTAGCTTGCTATACTGAGAGTCTCAAGAAGATCTGCTTTGATTGGCAAATACAGAAAATAATTTGCATTTTTTTCTCTTAAAGCTATACATTCTCGTAAAATGTTTGAATTCAATATTACACCTAAAGTTATAGTGGGGCCTATCATAATGCTGGGAGCTTGATGGGTTTTGAAAAACATTAAATTTACAAAGTTTTACACTTAAAAAAAATCAAATGAAAATTCTAAATAATAATTTGAAAATATTCCTTGCACATTTAGTTTTATCTGATGCTGATACTTTAAAGCAGATGTGTCGCTATATATGCTTCACTGAACTATGATATTCACATTGCGGTGGACCCCACTACTGTGGACGTTGACCATGCTGCCCATACGGGTCAGTGCAATATGCGCCCACAATGTTTGCTCAGAGAATCATGACGATGCTGGTTGGCGAAACAGGGACCGTATTGGTTTAACGTTGCGTGTCAGGATCTGTTTTAAAAAAATATGGTAATGGGGTGCAGATGTCATTGTTGTGGAACGGACATCACATAATGTATTCCTCACAGTGTCGTCATTTATCAGGTCTGAACCTCTAAGTTAAGATGGCATCTACTCCCCTCCTCATGAAGTATTTACTGCTGATGACTTTTTGTCTGATGAGTAGCCTATGTATAGAGGTACATGTAGACACATTTATTACATATGGGAGTATAATCTGTGCTAGCCATTTTGAATTTATGCAAATCAGTGTGTTTTGTCAAGTATTTTGTGTGGTCACGTATCTGAAAAGTTGTTATGGATAATAACAAAGACGTGTGCCAAATTTGGTAGGCCCTCCAATAAGCACATTATTAATAATACTTTAGGCTATATCAGCCCCACCATAAAAAAACAGAACATCTTCACTGAAACCGAAAAATACCAGAAATGCCCTCTTATAGTTCTAGGTCGTGTTAGAACAATAATGCCCTTGATCAGCTAGGGGTGAAGAAAGTTTTAATTGAATTTGTTCTCAGGAAAGTGTCGTGACCTTGCCTGCTAAGTTGTTGTTGTTCCTAATTGTTGACTCCTTTCTTGTGCGCTTCTAAGATAGCCATAAGGAAAATAACTTCGTATCATGTTCGTAATTTCGTAGAAAGGTTTTGAAAGTGTCTAAGAACTACGTACGATCGCCCCAAGAAAACCTCTCGTGGGGTCGACGATTGCTTCATGAACGGCGAGGGCCCTAGGGTAGTGGCTAGCACCGCTGCCTTTCACGCTAGAGCTCGGGGTTCGTTTCTCGGTCTCGGCGGTAAAACTCAGTATTGTGGGGAGCCTCCGTGACCGAGAGGTAGAGGTGCCCAATTTAGCCAATGTGTACAAAAGTGGTCTAAAGCCCGATTTATTTCATTTATTTAGAAGGTCACGTGGGCTTTTGGCCACACATACCTGCGCGGGGTGAGAGGCCATGATATTATGAGGCTGTGTTATCGAGACTGTATAGAGGAGCTCAACCATGCCTTGCCACATCATCCATCAAAACATGCTCCAGCAAATTCAATTGTCTAAATATTCAGTATAGTTATCCAGGGATATAATTTATATAAATGATTTATATATGTACTATGATATCTGTTTAATGCTCATTTTATTGGTTCAACCCATTTCACTGCTGAGAATAGATTTTACACATCAGAATCTGATGTCTATAAATACTAAGGTCAATTTACGCACTGAAAGTTAAAAAAAAGTATAATAGCTGCTGAAAAAATAATTTGGTCTCCATGGTTTATGTAAAAATATTTCCGTTTATAATGAGCATTGTCCCAGCTTGGTTTTAATGCTGGTCCAGACGCTGGCCCAACACTAAACCAACACGGTTGACATCTCGTCTTTACTGTGGTAGGGGTGGGACTACAATTGTACAGTGTATCTGTACTTAAATCAACTTGTTCACACCAGTCTCACCCAGTACCCTGTAATTAACTGTGTTTAAGACGGCATCCACGCATCTCCTCATGAAGTACTTATTGCTGGTGGCTGTTTGTCTGATGATGTGTGCTCACACAGCATATGCACGGGCAGGTTAGTAGGCCCAATAAACGATAACTATACCTAGGTAATTAAAGCTTCACTCTTGACTAATCTTATCAAGTTGCTCATGTGTGTTTCTTATAAACTCCTTATCTAATTAACTGTGGTGAAAGAATTTCCGCTGATTCCTCAGTCAATTCTCAACTAATTCTCATGCAATTTTACAAGCGCTATTTTCTAGCTATGCGGCAACTATCTTGTAAATGTTATTATAAAATATTGCATAATTTAAAAGTTACTCTCTATAACGCGTAGTAAATGTTGCAGGGCCTCCTCTATCATCTGCATAAACCCATTAAATTCGTCACGAATTTGCATAACGTTCAAATGATCCATCTGTTCAAATTATTCGCCGTACAATTAGAGGATTTTTTAGACACAACTTTACACGACAAATCTCTTCGTTCGATCAGCGCAAATTACAAATTACAGTCGTGCCCCTTACCCGGCTAAACCAGGCTACTCACATTGCGCTGAGCCTGGTCGCAGTGACTTCCATTTTTCCACGGCTGGCCGTGTAAAACAGACACTGACTCCGCCTAGCGATAAGACCGAGAGTGGTATAAGACTATATTCAGCTAGCGCGCTCTGGTGATCACAGTAATACCATTTTGCCAAAACATGGCCGTCACTGTTTCAGAGCCTTGCGATGTCATCAGGGTACGTGCCCCTGTGGAACAACCTTTCACAGGATATAAGAAGCAGTGAGTCTCTGTGTGCTCTTGGTCGGGGACATGCAAATGTTACACGTGTATGTGCAACCGGTCATCATTTGTCCTGTAAATTGTAATTAAACGTTTTTTATTGTTTATGTTATTATTATGATTATAGTTATATTTTATTGAATTATTATATAGATTGTTATTATATACATACCTGTATAGATAATACGGTATATGTGCCATGTGTACTGTATAATTATATGTCTGTTGCTGGTGGCCCAGCCAACAATTTTTAGCAAAACTAACAATTTTTACTGTTTTAGTGATGATTATGCGAGTATAAATTGTAATTAGGTTTTTTTTTTGGGGGGGGGGGGTTGATGGCAAAGCAATAAATAAATGTACCTACTAAAACTTGCGAAATTTTCATGGTAGTCGCCGCATGACAACGTGAAGTAGAAAACACCAAAATGCCATTAAATTGACTCGTTTAGCACATTTTTTTCTAATGGGCATGGCCCCTAACGGCCTTACCCACTAAGAATGGAACAAATTTACCACCTGTTTCTTCCCTCCAATCATTTCACTATACAGACCTCTCTTGTCTAGAGACTGATTAAGGGTCCGTAAAACAATGTTTAAAATATACATTTTGTGGCATTCATTTTTTTGTGCAGGCACCTTTCTGGCGAAAGAAGTTGCGGAACAATTTTTGGATGCTAAACGCTCGCGTGTTGCACGCAGCTACGTCGAAGAGTGTCTGGTGGAAGGTTGCGACGTGGAAGAGGTGGATGAATTAAAAGAAGACATGCGCGAAAATCATTATGGCATCCATGGCACCGGCCCTATTACCAAGTGATAAAACATTTAAGTCGAAACAACGGACAAAGCAAGTTGTAAAGAGATCACACTCCCGAGCACAAATGACAAAAAATGGCAAAATAAACATTATCTTGAGGTTGTATATTATTACCGTCAAGCAATTGAAACACCCGTGGTTCTTACAACTCGCAGATCAAATAAATTAAGCTTTACTTAACAAAATGAAGTTATGTGCCAGATGTGTTTAATTCTTATTCGCTCATTTTGTATGTGTGTGAATAAATTCTCGACAAAGTTATTGTGTCTTAGTACTGATTTGCAGTTGAATCGTTCAATACTGATGATTATTATATAAGCATCCTCAATAATATCGGGATGCTTGCAGGGGACAATATTTTGTGAAGGGCAATGAATATAACGTATATGAAATATATATATGCTTAACAAAGATATCATACAAAAATATAAAAAAGAATGCCCAATCAATATGAGCCTTGGTATGCCTATATGAATTTGAGCGCATTGTAATAGCTAGTCAAATGGGTCATTAAATTCACAAATCGGATATCATGATTTTACACGTAATTTTATTTCATTACTAAAGTGAAGAATAGATGGACTGATCTAACAATCACCAACAGGGTGGGGGGGGGGGATGTATTTACGTGGCTGTTTAATTTTTCTCTCAATTTCAGGTCCAGTTACCATGGTTAATGGTAGGCCCTACTTGGTATCTTGGACTACAGGAAGGCACATATACATATCAGTTGTCAGTGTTTATTTGTATGTTTGGGCTATGCCCAAACATTGAGTTTTGTCTGGTTCTTTAAACATATTATTCTGTGCAGGTTTTGTCTTACGCTATTTCACCCTGAATAAGTATCAGCTCAACCTGAAATTTCGACACAACATTCCCAGAGTAGTCAGGCAAGGTGATATGATTTTTCTAAGTCATTCATCATGTTTTTCCGGATTTATCCAGGTTTTTCTGGATCACTATACTGTTCTGCAAAAGAAAGCGGCAGTATCTGCTTACTTGTAAAGTGAGCAAATACTTTTTCTGGCTTTGCACGTACGATGTTCGTAGATTTAATATCATAGACTAATGGTACTCTCTGCATTGTATGTCAACATGTCCAGAGACATGCTTAACATTTGAAAATTTTGTGTTGTGAAAATAATTTCAGAATAGGGGGATACTGTACGTCTGGCAGTTGTGGCAGCGAGACACAATTTCAAGTGGGTGAACAGTTAAATTATTGAATTTATCGCTTTAATGGTTGACGATACATTGGTGTTTTACTGTATGTGAATATATATGTAGGTAGTGTTTATAGCATGGATACAAAAAATGACTGAATAATTATAAAGATACTTTTACATCACACCACAGTGCAATAGAATTATGTATTCAAATGATTTAATTCAGTGATTAAACCCTTGTCCTGCTGAGTTGTTTGCTTCTATTTTTGATTTATTTTAAACTAGAATTGCTAACGCAATTTCCTGCTTCAAATGACGAAAGAAATGTGTATCTATACAAATTAGACACCTCCAGAATAAAATATTTTTTTTAATTCAGCACGACATCATTCCCAGCATATAATAGCATTTTTATTTGCATTTATTTTGTCTTGAAACTTGGCTTGAAAACGTATATACATACATACGGGTCTAGCAGTGCAAGGGTTAATATTTACCTGTGTGAAATGTAGTGTATTTAATTTCACATCTCATAGAATATTGCCCTGTCGAAGCAAATAGCAGTAACTGGGTTTTTTTTCAAGAAAGCATATACCGCTTTTGCTGATCAGTGTACAAGACTTAAAAATTATGTAAATACTGTTCTTTATCGTACCTCAACGTACTACTTGGTATACTAATGACATAGATGCCTTGTTATGATAGGCCTAGCTCATTTCAGCGCAATATATTGATAATAAACAACATTTTGTATGGTTATAACCCACTTAGAAAAATATGCATCATTTCCATACACATCGTAGTGCGGCATGAATCTCGGATCTAGCGTATATTTACATGTTACTTGTGAATTCATCACAAATTCAGAAGCAGAGATCAATTAAATACCAGCTTGCAAACACGATAAAGATAAGCCGTGATGTCAATCAGCAAAATTTCAATATAGTTTAACTCAATTTTGTCAAATCTGAATAATTTTAACTCACTTGAAGTTGTGCGTCGCGTCAGCGAGACACAACTTCAAGTGGGTGAAAATTCAAATTAAATAACTTGGCGGGTGAAGGGTTAATGGGGTGTAGGCGCAGAATGTCTTACATGAATGCGTCCTAATTGTCCCATTATTAGATCTTTTCAGTATGCGGTCCTGGTGTGTTGTGCAACTTCAAGTCACTGAATAAAAACTTCAATTTAGGTTACGAATAATATATTTTTACACAGAGAGATGTACGGCTTTTTGAAACTAGATGCAAATGTGCTGAAAAAACGTCGACATATGATTTTAGTCGACATTAGTGATCCAGGGGTTGAAGCGACACAATCAGGCTAAAATCATCATTTTTATTTGGCTCCTTGATATGTCCATAATATGTCGACATGTCCATAAACCAGAATTTTCTCTAAATTTTGTATTGCGCATGTAGGCTACCAGTTAAACGAGAAATAAGGACGAGATTTCATTTCGGACATGCATGTACAAAATAAGCAGTACAGGAATAACTGATAAATGGGGCTCTCAGCACACTTGTTACGTAAAGCCACAGCAACCCACAATTTAAAACACTTCCACAATAGTCTATGGACATGTTCACGTCGCCTATTATTGACATATCAAGAGGCGATAATGAAATATAGGCTTTTGGGTGATTTTTGGCCTGATTTTGTCGCTTTAAGTCAGTTAGGCAGCCTTGTCATTTCAAGTATAGGCCTCTATCATGTTCATAGTAGTGGATGTTTGGATTTTGATTGAAGTTTTAATTGAATTTGTTCACAGAAAAGACGGTGGGGGGATTTTCACCTTAAATTGACAATCAGATATTGTGATTTACAACCGTAACCTAATTCATGGCCTAAATGTCATCCACAAATCTAGCAAACGTCCTTAACATGTCACATTTTGCTGTATGAACTAGTCATGTTACAAAAACTGATAATTGAGAGTCAGAATGATTATGGTCATAATACCATAAAAACACGCGACA
Organism: Flabesymbios commensalis; assembly: GCA_964017125.1. Classification (NCBI taxonomy): domain Eukaryota; kingdom Metazoa; phylum Annelida; class Polychaeta; order Terebellida; family Flabelligeridae; genus Flabesymbios; species Flabesymbios commensalis. The sequence continues at coordinate 27,463,975 of OZ024903.1, forward strand.
TCGGCAAAGCGTTGTTTTAATGTTGGACTGTTCAGGGGTCTGATCACAAACAGCATACAGGCCCTATTTATATAATTGGTCGAAATAATCGACATTTTTTAAATGTTTATCACCAGTAGGCCTATTGTAAGATCATACGGCAATATTAAAATTAAAAAGTTTTTGTTCAATTTTTACAGCTAATTTAGAACTTGTCGATGTCGAGATATCAAGTAGGCCTACATTATATTCGACGTATATGATGTGTCATTTTTTACAATACATGTAATATGGATTTGCCGTCTACTCTGAAGCTGTAAAAGCTACTACATTATTAGTGTCAGATATTAACGATAATAAATGTCTTTAGGGTCATTATGTGCCCTGGGAAATCGACGTTCTGTGAATTTTAATTACCTCAACACGTCGCATGAAGCGTCAGACACTGACGATAATAAATGTCTTCAGACCCATTATCAATTGCCGCTGCAGACTCATCGCTGGTTCCAGGTCTCGATGCTGATCGGTACTCGCTGCTCAGTAAAAACAAAAAGTTCACTCACTGTTTGTTTCATGTTGGGCCAGCGTCGTAGGCGGTGGCCCAACATCATATAGTCAGGGCCTATTTTTCAAAAAAAGGCATTTTTAAAGTTTGTAAGGCATTTCTTAGTAGAATTTGTCATGCAGTTGTTTTCACACAATTAGGATATGCTGATTCCAAATCTTCCCAATGCCAAGCTCTATTTTTAGTTTTTCCCTTTCAAAATTGCAAAACAAAATGGCCGCCAAAATAGCAGATAAAGTCTCAATTATCATGATTATACATCATGTCTGGGTGCACAGCGGACACACAAACTTAACTTTCGTGTTCAAAATAATATTTTTGTTTTGAGGAATTTTATGTTCTAAGACCTGGTCAACTACCACGCGAAAAATCCAAGATGGCCGCCAATAATACAGAAAGTACCATAACGTTTTTCTAAAAGTCATAGAAAGTTGTTTTTGGTGGCTAAATATAGGTTTTTAATACCAGTAAATATAGTACAGTACAGTAATAACCTCCAACTTTTATATTACATGTAGTTTCATGGAAAAATCCAAGATGGCCGCAAATTATACAGCAAGTACTATAACCATTTTTCTAAATGTCGTAGGAAGTTATTTTTGGCGCCCAAATAGTTTTCTGATACAATAAAATTACACAGTATCAAAAAACTCAACTTCCATGTTACATGTAGTTACGGGGAATGCAAAAAATATTATTATTTAAAAACAACACATTAACTATGAGAAAATTGCACAAAAATAGCATGTGGTACTTTCATCACTGTAGCTACAAAGGCTTGCTGTGTATATCTCAGATTTTCCTGAATGCCATCATCTTGCATAATGATATTGCTAGAATAGTCACCCTCATCAATATATTGATCATATATTTGTGCAGCTTCGGAATTGATATAGCGACTCCTTGATAGGACGCCATTGGATACTTTCTCGTGGTCTTAATTCACACTTAATCAAACTAAATGTGATAGTTCTTCAGGTTGAGCAAGAAGCTTTTACACGAGAACTGGTTGAAGTTGTCCATCAATGAAACTTCAACCACAATCTCATAAATGTTTATAATATTGTTATCTGGCCAGAGCTTTATTTATTGCTAAACAGGCCTAAAATAAAACGGAAACAATATCCACTTTTTGTGGCAGGGGTTATTGAAGAAGAGCATACATTGAAAAACTCCAATTGGCTTAAGTTCTAGTTCTGAATGTTTATGAATTAATTTAAATGTCTTTCTTTTAGAATTGATGTGTTGGTGTTGTGGAAGCCATTGAGACGGTTGAATGGTACGATAAATATCACCAGTTTTAGGTTTACACAGCTAAGCATTGCTATGATGAGAACGTTTCGAAAGCAGAATGAGCAAGTTTACATCAGTTCCTACGACTACCACATAGTCAGTATCTGACAGTTTGATTGCCGTAATGACATTTAACGTCCCATCATGTACCTCAGTATTTTTCACACTTAAATTCCAGTGTTCATTGAATAGTTGAATGGCATTGTTCTTTACCAAAAGTGGTGAATTTGAACATTGAACTGAAATTGTATTGCCCTCCTCCCTGATTCTGTACTTTATCTGTTATATATTCATCTGAGATAACATCGCAGTGTGCATGGGAATGTTTTTGATGTAGGATACATGTGTCTTGCATAGAATAATAGATGATCAATGTTTATTACAAATTAATATAATAGATAAGTAATGAATAATGATAATCAATCCACTATGACTGGAGGAGACACATATCTTCACGTCCAGCATATGATTTCATCACTTTATATATTGTCTTTAACATTGATACCTCTTCCTGCAAAATAGGGTGGTCTCTCCCATACCACTTCAAGACACAACTGAACCTGTCTGTTGGGTTATTGTATATTATGTGAGAGTGAGAGCTTATATCTGTTTAGAAGAATGCATGACCAGAATCTACTGATTCCTCATACATTCTACCATATCACGACCACATCTAGGAAGTTTCTGTATTTTATGTTAATCTTCATAAAAACATCCTGATCGTGCTACGAACGGTATTACCACATATTCTGCATCATATCTTGTTGCAATAGTGTACCCAATAATCTTTGGTGACTTGTTCATGACACTCTATAGCATTTACTTGCCAAGACTAGGTTGATTATTAACATCTTCTGAAGATGGTGTATGTTCATATTATATTTATAAAATAAATTCATCGTCAGTATTTTCAACATTACCCCAGCGTGTCCTCAACCATTAATCGTATATGCTCAAAACATATATAAGTCAACTTCTGCACCAAATTACAGATATCGTGTAACTGTATTTTATCATAGGTATTGACGGTGATATCATCTCATTCAAGTCAGGGGAGTAGAAATATGTGTAGCCTACATTACGGTTTTGTGTGGATCTCTGAGCCGATAGTTGGGACTTTATTCGTTCAAATATGTATGAAAACTGTGTTATCAGCGCATTACTAGGCTTTTGTACGGTATCTATTCTGAGCAAAAATATAAAAATTAGGATGATACTATTATCATGATTAGGTAAATTGTCAATCCGATTGAGAAACATAATTTTTATGTGATGTGCATGTTTTAACCAGCACAATATACCTAGTTACTAGAATCATAAATTGTTAAATGTAAACGACTTTTTCGTCTCAATTGGAAAGGAACATGTATTATATATGTGTGTCATTATTGCCATGGTTATGCAGACCACCTTGATGGATTAACTTCGTGTTTTGCTTAACCCTAGTGCAGGGCTTGGGCTAGAGGGTGCCACCCTTGGCCAATGCACATTTAAATTATTGCTTTACGGTACTGTAAAAAACACGATGCAGGTGGATATCACATAGGCCACATACTATAATAGGCTTAGAATGGATATATGGTGAGCGACAGGTTATCTAGTGCCGAACAGTGATCAACAATCATAAAATATTTTTTGTCAATAGTCTAAACATTTTTACAACATGCTGGATATCACGTTTGTTTCCCTTGGCTTCTAAATGTGAAATAATGACTTTTAATAAATCATTATTATTACACTGGACTACGATGTGTCGTTTTCCAGGCGCAACATTTGTTTCTTCTCCCATAACTTTGTGAAATATTGATAATAGATGTTATCACGGCTCTGAATTGGTTTCCCGGGTGTGAGAAACCTATATGTAGACACCAAAAACACATCTCTACGTTATTTGGAAGCAAAGGTATGGCACATTGCCTTGCAGTGGCGGCCATTTTGGATTTTGTACTCGAACGCACAAGGTGAAATTTAGGGGACTTCAAGTATGTTGCTCAGGTGGGTTTTAATACACCGAAATGATGTTTTTATGTTCATTGTAAGCCAAGCCGTGATGTAAAGTTGTGACAATTTCACTAATTTGGGCGGCCATTTTGTTTTTGAATTTTGAGTAGGAAAAACACAAAATATAGCTTGGTATGGGGCAGATTTGGAATCAGCGTTCCCAAATTGTGTAAGAACAACTGCATGCCAAATTCTACTAAAAAATGCCTTACCAAGTCAGAAATTTCGAAAATGGGCCCTGACTAATAGCAAAACTGTAGTTCAGCTCCACGTGGTCGCTAATGGCCGTATTCATGAAACGAGGCTAATACCCCAGTCACACGAGCACTTAAACACGGATTGAATCCGGGATAAATAATATATCCCGGGTTTACCACGGGATCGTTCACATGGTAAGCAGGGCAGATTCGGGTTAATTGAGATAACACGGGATATTTTTGAAAATTCTCGCCCCTACTCAGGAGGTGGGGCAAATGTTTTATCCCGGGATAAAGCGTATAACTGATATTAGGCCTATATCCCGATATATATTGTAAGTCTGACCACAAGATGAATCAGACACGGGCTTAACCTGATAAATTGTATAGCGTTCCAAGAAGATGAAGTAGGCCCTACACGAATCAAATATATTTGGTATATAGAGTATTAAATAACAGGAAGCAACAGAATGTATGTTTAATTGTTGTGAATATTCGGATCTTACATTATTATGTCATAATTAAATACACTCTGCAGACTCCTTCGAATCCGGACTACTTAATAGCACATTTTATTGGAAAAAAGGGGTTCCAAATTTATACATGTAGTCTATGCATCTGGAACCCTTCTTTACAAATTTGACATAAAGTAAAGAACCTTCAAGAACCATTTATATTGTGAAAATAGACCAGTGGTATAGTAGACGGAAAAAGCTATTAGCAAATTGATGAGGTCAAAGGACTCAAATCATACGTATAAAATTAACATGTGAACAAATGTGCATTTGTCTTTTAGAACAATTTACTGCCTCCAGTGTCAATCTGCATTCGAAAAATAGTGCACCAGGGCACGTCGTATTCTCTTATGATTGCCCTATATCTAGAAGTTCCTATATTCAGAAGGTCCTATGTTCAGAAGGTCCTATGTTCAGAAAATATTTGTTCAGATGGTCTTTTATTCAGAAGGTCCTATGTTTGGAAGGTTCTATATTCAAAAGGTCGTGTATTCAGAAGATCTTTGTTCAGAAGGTCTTATGTTGGAACACATTTCCATCTTTCAGTTTCATGTATAAAAACATTTTTTTTATCTCAGTTCATTTCACGCTTCTTTTTCATTTCCTTCATGATTTTATTATTCACTTTTTCTTGGGATACACGCTATTGAGTTCCGAAGATCCGACGTTCTCGGAACTTCAAATTTCGAAGTTCCCCAAGTTCTGGTAACTTGGAAATCCGAACGAGCCTAAGTTCCGATGTTCAGAATCTCCGTCGTCATGCATATGCGTTTTGCGCTGCGTCTTTTTTGTAATTGACTGATATTTAAGGGATATTTTATAATGATATCTGACCACACTTTTGCAATTAAATTGTAATTTATTGTGCTGCGTGTTGCGTTATATATTGTGCTGTGCCATGCGCTGTGATTCGCGTCTCGTCCCCTCTTGCACTGCGTCTTTGTGTCGTATCTTGTGCCGCTTTTTTCTCTGTGTCATAGTGAAAGTCTTGCGCTACGTCTTGACTTATGTAGGCCCCTACTCCTCTTGCACTCACCTTTTCTTGTGCAGCTGCTGTTTCCTTTTTGCTCATCGTGCCGCGCCTTGCGTCTCTTCTTGTGGCGATGCTTGTGCGGTTTAGATGTTTGTGCGGGGTAGATTCTGGGAGGGTCGCACATAGTTGTTGAAAAGGGGGTATATTCTGGGAGGGAGGGGTGGATTCTAGGAGGGTCGCACATAGTTTTTGAAAGGGGGTATATTCTGGGACGGAGGGGTAGATTGTGGGAGGGTCGCATATAGGTGTTGAAAAGAGGGATATATTCTGGGAGGGGGGGGGGGGTTAGATTCTGGGAGGGTCACAAATAGTTGTTGAAAAGGAGGGTATATTCTGGGAGGGAGGGGTGGATTCTCGGAGCCGAAGACACCTCACATAATCACAATAAAGGGGGGTATATGTCTACCCGGGTATAATCTGGGAGGGGGGTATATGTCCAGACTTTACACCGGGCTTTATCCTCGCGCCTGCTTGGAATATCTGTCCGAAAAAGCGCTATTAATTAACCTATGCTATAAGAATTATCCTCGCGCCTGCTAGGAATAGCTGTCCGAAAAAGCGTAATTAATTAACCTAAGCTATAAGAAAAAATATTTTAGACCTATCCTATAAGAAAACAAATAAAATAAAACAAGAAGTCAAGCCAGTGCCGACCAAATGCTGGCCAATTCCGGCACTCCCCCAACACCGGGCTTTATCCTCGAGCCTGCTAGGAATAGCTGTCAGAAAATCGTAATTAATTACCTATGCTATAAGAAATGAATATTTTAGTTGAAATGGGGGCTCCTCGGCTGCGACACATGAGTATCGACGCATGAAAAGCCATAAAATAAGGCAAACCTCCGTCATTCTTAGGAATGATAGCGAAAGGCTTTCTCCCAACTCAGCAATATAGGTTGCCATGATGATGTGCCATGCATATTTAATTATTGGACGCGCATAGCGGAAAGCTTTCTTACAGTGTGACCAGTATTGACACAAGTCAAGTGAAGTCAAATAGTTTATTCAAACAAAATACAAACATTTCAACTTATACAGTGATATTAAAAATAAAATAACATGTTGATTATGATAATTAAAATATCACGCGCACGCGTGACATCCATGGGTGCTTGTTCAAGAGCAAACATTATCACAGTTAAAACTGTTCTTGAACTTTCAATTATAAAAGCTATTCAGTTGACGTACAAATCCGTCCAATGATTGTTCATGACTCAAATCATTCTGAAAAGTAGACATCAAAGCATTTAATTACCATAATAATGCGTACAATGCTTTTTGTTATTGAAGATATACACCCCCCCCCCCCGATCGTTGCCCAGAAAAGCGTATATTTCAACATTTTAAACATGTATTTTATAGGGGCCTACCGTGTTGTAAAATGAAAATCGATTTAAATATGACTTTGTTTAAAGAACTGTGCTGTTAAATAAAAAAGACGTGATATAGGCCTATACTAAAAATATTCCATCTTCAACGATCACTAGATCATTATGAACAAATGTAGGCCTACGTGTATTTTCCAAGAAATCCCCCTCCCTCCTCCATACGTAGCATACGTTTTATACACTAGTAATAATTGTGCTTAATATAGGCCTACAAGGCTCTTAAGGGGGCCTATGGTCAATATATAGCCAAATTGGAGGTTAAGTTGATTCACAGGCCTATTGTCAATTGACACACACAAAACTTCGGATGAGCTGAGCCTACACAGAAAAAATCAACCTCAGGATAAAAATATTGTATTTCTAGCATATTTAATTCATTTTCTCTCCTCCTAAAGCAACATGTTGAAAATCTGGTGGGAATAGTAGATTGCAAAATATTTCTTGTGTGCTTTTCTATTTTAATTTCCATTGCTTTCATCATTCTCTAAGAATTAAATATGCAATTATATTCCAAATTTGCTTAGTGTACGTAAATATGTCAGTTATGGGTCTATGATTAAAGTATTGCAACTGTATTGCGCAAATTGAAACTTCACCTATATAGCGACAATTAGCTGTATAATTTAGACTCACAGCACCTTGAATTTGTGTCTCCCTACAGCGATTCACAATTGCAAAGCCACTGAAAATTACTTGGATTTGTGACAATCAGGTGTCAACCAATTTTGTACCAAGTATATACCAATATACCAAATTCAAGTACCAATATTTTTTTAATATTTCAATATTCATGGCATATGTCAATTTTAACAACTTACAAGTGCTAATAAAATCATTGAGAGGCTACTATACTGCTTTGCAAAGACAAACTGCATGTTTACTTTGTAAAATAAACAGAGACTGCCTTTTATCTCTACACAGCAGTATAGTCGACATCATTAGGCCTACCTACCGGTACTCTAGGGGTTAAGCTGAGATCATGTTTTCTTATACATGTATGATAAAGAATTACAAAAGAAGATACATATTCATCGACAGCATTTGTATCACAGCAGGCGACACAGTGAGCTAAATAGCTAGCTCAAAATACACACAAAAAAAAGTGGCACGAAATAACGCGGTAGACCTACTATAAATAAGTACAAGCCATATATACGAACATAATTCTGGTCGAAATTCATCATAACAATAAATTCGCATTAGTTTTATATTTAGTCTTTAACACGAGGATGGTATCTCCTCAAAAGCATGATGACCAACTACTTAGAATCAGCTAATTATATTCGAAGAAATAGCTGCATGGCATACCAGCAAACACGAGATATTGAGCCATTGATGTTTCAATGTTGAGCCACCTTCTACGACGCTAGCCCAACGTTGAACCAACGATGGCTCAATATCTCGTGTTTGCTGGGATAATATAATTAAAAAACACCACATTCCATTTGGAATTATCATATTGATTATGGGACTCAATAGCAAAATAGTACTCGGATTAGATGCAAATGTAATACTAAAATGTTGTTCATTTATTTGTATTTATGGCTACTTTCTATTTTTAAACCAATCCATTGAGACGTTTTTAGATGCATGTAGGCCTAGTGTAGCCTCTCTTTAATAATATTATATTTTTTAGTGCAAAATGTAGTCGTAGTAGGTAGCTGTTCTGGTGATTCGCAATGTGCCTCGGGGAGAAGGAGGCTAAGTCGGGTCGGCCTTTCCCGTTTTTATAAGTACATGTATGCATATCCTCGCTGGTTCGACTTTTTCCCGATTGTCACTGCTATTAAGAAAAAAGATTGAGTCTAAATATTTCAACGTTAGACTTGTTTCTATACTAACACTTTTGTCTATGCGAAGTTGGTTAAAATTATTAGGAGTAGGCTGGTATAACGTAATAACTGCGTGTGATATGACATAATAGCGATATGAGTCACGGTGCGTATCCTACCGTTCTGAAGCCATCCAACCTCAGTTCAGCGATGGGACATCTGCGGCTGTAGTTGAGTCAACGCTGGACCAGTATCGGTGAACCCCAAGTCTGCAGGAAGCTGTCGAAACAGAACGCAAGACCGGAGACGTCACCCCAACATTGGCGATAAAATGTCACAATGACTTGCGCCAAGGCCTTCGTACGCCGCAAAAAAAACACAGCTGTACTTGTTCACCAGGGGGTCACTGTAGATCAGACAAGAACCTGGATATGTAGCACCCCCTGGTGAACCTCTAGCAATATAGGGCCTGTCAAAAAATGAATAGCCCACCAAGAGTTATCTTCATCGAGGCGGCACTGATTTAGAACGCAGCTAGTCCTGTCTATGCTGAAATATCATGCTTGATTTAGACTCCAGAAATGTAGTCGTGCCATAATAACATTCTTAAAAAAACATTTGACACTGTCTATATTCTTACCACAGAATTAGAACAGTTCTTTGATTCTTACCAAACACTACTGCACTGGTAACAGCTGTTTGGTATTCAACAACAGCTATGCGACTCTTAGCTGGAAAACTATTTGCCAGAAATGTATGTGTACACACATAGGTTGGATAAGATTTAAATTATGCAGAACATTCAGTATAAAACGTTTTTGCAACGTTTTATTAACATTTTTTTTCAACATAAAACGAAAATATCATAACAATGTTTTTAAATTATGTTTTTGAATAATATTTTAATTGATGTTTTATAATATTCTGTTGATCCGACATTTACATATTTAAAAACCATTTCGTCTAACATTTTTTAAATATCTTTAAAATGTTTTTTTTTGTGTTTGCTGGGTTCCCATCACTCTCTTTGGAGAGAGTAGAATAAATACTAATATCTATATATTAGTTATTATGCCAATGTAGCCGTGTGTGTGTATGACCGACTGGAGTGATTATTACTGGCCATTGAGTTGACTCTCTTGCTCGTTGGTATCTGGGTATCGCTCAGGCAACACTGTGTCAGCGTAGGTTGGTTTGATCCCTGGGCTGAACAGTTTCAACACTGGTACAACGGCTCTCCTTACCAGTAATGCAATACTTGATTACGGATTCCGCAGGGATATGGTTGCAGTGAAAGGCAGGCAGAGAGGTTAACCCACTGCTAAAAATCACGTTGACTCTCGGTGACATGTTTTTGGCAGAGAATAAGGCACGAAAATTGCATATTGCGATACACAGATTTACTGATCAGCTTTGCAATAGGTACAAAAAAGACTCTCCTTTTTCATAGTTTGACTCAACAGTGAAAAAATCCCCACTTCGTGCTGACACTTTTCAAAAGCTAATTCGTCTGCGTTTCGTCACCTGGTGGCACGCTGAGCGATGATTCGCTTAGGCACGAATCACACCTCTGATGAAGCATATGACATAAGCATAAGTAAATGGTCACGACACAATAACCAGTTACCCCCCTAAACATTCGTGAGAAGCGTTATTGATTCGCTCGATCGCAGAAAAAGCAGAAGACGGTATCCAGCCCAAACTTAGCTATTGGATACTGTCTTCTGAGCGATCGACATCTAAATATATTTGAAAAAAACTATACACTGAGAAGAATGTAAATATAGTGACGATATGCTGTGGCTAATTAATACACCTGGTCGCCGTGGAGGCTAGAAGAAGACACAGGTCTAGAAATCCAGTTGTGACAGATCGATGTCTGGCCAGTAAACACAAAACCAATGTTGGTTCAATGCTAGCCAGCTTTGCAGAAGAAGGACCAATATTTACTTCAAGGCCTGGCCTCAGAAAGCAAACTATTCTTCATCACACACAGCATCTACAATCAAACATGCTTATCTGAATTGTATTAATAGATTAGAAGTAGGCTTATATTTATAGGCCTCTGTCCAATATACCTATATTTGGGTGTTCAATTGAGCCATATGTACCGTAGTTTGTAATGATTCTAATAAGGGAACGATGGTCTTCAGTTCCGTTATTATTACTAAACATACAAATAAAACATTTAGATTAGGAATAGGCTCAAAGCTAAAAATATTTTGTGTAAGAAATACATTCATAGGCTAATTATACATTTTAGCGGAAGATAATACAATTTGGACAAACATAAAGTATATTGGACATCATCTCTACGTGGAGGGTAATATGGACAAAATCGTACTTTTTAGAATTAGGCCCCTTATGATATACAGCTAAAAATATAACCTGAAATAGAATTTGATATTTTTTATTAGACGTAGTAACCTTAACTAGAAAAGACAACAAATCAATTGCTCATTATTGATCGATCAACTAAATATATACCACCTTGTCCTTGAGGTGTCCAATATATACCCACCTGTGTGCTATGTTTGTATTGAAGATGATACAAAGCAGGTAGGTTGGACACCATGTCCATAGGCCTACCCTCTGTTATTGGCCATAATTATTAGCCTCAATGGAGGGTAATATGGACACAATTTTATATTTAGAATTATTGATCCCAGTGGGCATTCGATGTTGATATGACATTAATAATTGACTTAAAAATATGGTAAAAATGAAAGACAAATTGACGTCAAAACCTCGACGTCAATTTGACATTCAGACATTGATGTCACAAAAACCGTGAAAAAATAGATAAACCATTGGAAAAAATATATTTAAAAAAATATTATTTTGGACGATCATTTTAAACCTATTAAAAAAATTTCATTGGCACATGTAGGGTTCGAATCTGGTCTGGTCTAGCATGTGAACAACAGGATGACACCTCTACTTATTGAACTAACGGGGACGCTAGTAAACTGAGGGCATGAGTACAACATGACCCTTGCTATATTATACTTGCATGCACTTCATACACCTGATATCAACTTATTAGCATTGTAGCCCAACTTTTAAATGACAAACTGAAGGACGCATGCAAAATTTTGTCTACAAGGGGACGATATACAAATAACGTACAATCTATATTACATATAATACGATACTTATTTGGGCCTATAGACAGTCAGATTCACATTAAATTCATCAACCAGGGTGAATGAATTTTGTAGATTCTTCAGTCAATTCTGAACCTATTTCATGCCATTTTGCACACGCTTCAGAATTAGGTATTTCAGAAGTATAGACAATTTGACATGATTGCAATGAAATTCGGAGACAAAGCCATAATAATGGGTTTAGGCCTAATTATAGCCTAGAGGGTGACATTTTTATTTTTTACTATACATGTTAAAAAGACTTGCTTTAAGGTATAGAGGCCTACAGTATTTCTCAATTAAATTTTCAGGGTAGTCACCACATGACAAGAGGTAGCGCTCGTAGAATTTCATAACAATTTATTGAGAATTGACAGAGAAATCAGCGAAAATCTTTCACCATGGTAAATGTGTAGCCTATACTGCTGTGCCAAGATCAAAAAGCAGTACCGTTATCAGCTTATATTACTTGTAAAGTAAGCAGGTCTGCTTTCGCCTATTATATATATTATATACATGTCCATACAATATAAAATATGTATATGTATGAGTTATACTTACTGTATAATAATTTCGAAGGGATCTTATATAGGCCTACATGCATGGTCAACACTTCGACCTCGAATCGACATAAATTTGATGTGTGATGATGGATATCAATTTAATTTATGTCCCTCATTTGACGTCGATTGAACGTCAAACTTTTGCCTATGTACATCATAAGCACATTTTATTGTACGTCTTAGCTTTGTATATTTATCCAACTAGCATTAAGATTAATATTAGAGTGCTAAAAAAAGTTAAAGTAATATTTTACAACATTTTGATAAAATCTTGATGTACGTCCTATCATTGACATCAAATTGACATCAATACAATCTTGACTATTTATCGACGTCAAATTGACATCAATTAGGTGCCCGCTGGGATTATTCAACTAAAAATATAACCAGAAATTTGTCAAATTTGGTATTTTTCCATTACACTTAATTGTAACCTAGCTGAACTAGCACAGACACAAATTTTGTCATTATTGATTGATCCATCAACTTAATACCACTTCGAAGTTAAGGTATCCAATAAACCCATCTCTCCCCTACGAAGGAGTAGGCCTACATCCGATATTTATATAAAATATGTATATGCAATAATTATACTTACTGTATAAACATTTCGAAGGGATCTTATATAGGCCTACATACACGGTCAACATGTGTGGTTGAGGGTGTTGTAGGGTGTGCCGTGTGTGGGTCGAGGGGGGAGGGGGATTGAGCAAAACCTGGTAAGACCAGAGATTATGCAGGCTACATATTAGACCCTTGTCTACATGTATACACAATCTCTACAATCTCTACAGTTTCACCAGATCCTGGGAGTAGCCTTTTTCCAATTTGCTTAGCTGTCGCTCTTTAAAATTTTTTAACAATTTTGTTCTCGGATTATTTTTTCTTCTTCCCCCAACATCCCTGAATTTTTTTTTGTGTAGTCCTATTAGCGAAGTTAGACAATTTGGCATGTGATAAATTTTCAAAGTTACAGCTCTCTTGAACTCCATTACCGTGAAACAAGAATTCTACTACATGCCAAATGGTCTAACTTCCAAAATACACAACAAAATTGCACCAAATTTTCAGGGATGTTAGGGGAAGATGAAAAACTGTTCCAAGAAAAAAATTGTGAAATAAATATGATAGCAGACAAAGACCACCAGGGATTGACTTTGACTTTGACTTTGACATTATACTCCAGCAGCACCTCCTGTGTGGAGTATCAGGCTGGAGGGGGGAAAGGGCTGGTAGACATAGTCAACCAGCTGACTCTTGAACGCTGCCACAGTTTTTGATTCTATGGCAGCTGCCGGAAGAGAATTCCAATCAGGGATAGTTCGATGCCAAAAAGAATTTCGTCCCAGTGTGGTGTTAGCTCTAAGATGTTTATAGGCCTGATTGTGCCCACCACGTGTTCTTCTGTCCGCTGGGATTAAACGGTCATTGATAGGAATTTCGACTAGCTCATTTAAAATTTTGAACATGCTTACAAGTCTAGAATTTTTACGTCTTGTTTTCAAGTCAGTCCAGCCCAGGTTCTGAAGGAGAGATGTCACACTGGCTGTTTGTCTATAATTTTGGGTGACAAATCTTGCTGCTGATCTTTGAATTTTTTCTAATTTATCAATATCTTTTTGTTTAAAGGGGTCCCAAACTGCTGAAGAGTATTCTAAGGATGATCTGACCAGGGAGAAATAGGCAGTCTCCTTTAGTTTAGGGGGACATGCCTTCAGGTTCCACCGAAGGAAGCCCAGAGTGGAATTTGCTTTACTTGTAATTCTGTTAATGTGGGCCTCCCATTCCAGGGTCTCGCTAAGGCTAACACCAAGATATGGTGTTGATGAAACGTTCATTAGTGTTTCGCCTTTAAGGGTGTACTCAAATTCCAGGTTTTTTTATTTCGGCCTGGACACCCTCAGGACCGAGCATTTCGAGGGGTTGAAACACACCCCCCATCGATCTGCCCAGTCCTGTAACGCAGATAGGTCTCTCTGCAGCTGCTCCTGATCTGCTCGACATTTTATGGGGCGATACAGGAGGCAGTCATCTGCAAAGAGGCGAACCTGCGAGGAGACCGTGGAAGGGAGGTCATTAACATAGGTCAAAAAGAGTAGGGGTCCGAGAACAGTACCCTGGGGCACACCGGACCTCACGCGAGCTGATTCTGAAGAGCTGCCATCAACTACTACTTTCTGGGTTCTATTGGTCAAAAAATTTTGAATCCAATTAAGAGTTGTTCCCCAAATTCCATAGTGGTCAAGTTTGTGCAAGAGGCGTTGGTGGGGGACAACATCAAAGGCCTTACTAAAATCCAAGACAACAACATCTGTTTGTGTCTTGCTTTCAAAATTTTGAATAAATTCATCAGTTGTAATCAAAAGCTGGCTTTCGCATGAGTGTTTTGATCGAAAGCCATGCTGTACAGGTGTTAAAATTTTGTTTTCCGAAAAATGGGACATGATTTGTTTACAAATGATGTGTTCGAGTAATTTGGCACAAACACATGTGAGGGATATCGGCCTGTAGTTTGCCGGAGAGTGCCGATCCCCTTTTTTGAAGACAGGGGCAACATTAGCCTCTACCCAGTCATCTGGTAATTTGCCCGTCTGTAGAGATTGGTCGAAAATAATTTTAAGAAAGGGAGATATTTCGTTGGCAGCATTCTTCAGAATCAAGTTCGGGAGCTCGTCCGGTCCGGATGCCTTTCCGCCGTTTAAACCCTCAAGTAATTTAGTTACGCCTTGAACGGTAATTTTGAATTTAGGCATTTCAGTATTTGGTGGTCCTGGTAATTTAGGTATATTCTTGGTGTCTTCAGAGGTAAAAACTGAGCAAAATTGGTTGTTTAGTATTTCGGCCTTACGTC
This sequence comes from Flabesymbios commensalis, assembly GCA_964017125.1. Classification (NCBI taxonomy): domain Eukaryota; kingdom Metazoa; phylum Annelida; class Polychaeta; order Terebellida; family Flabelligeridae; genus Flabesymbios; species Flabesymbios commensalis. Next base: position 27,479,278 of record OZ024903.1, read on the forward strand.
TGCTATCTGAATGCAGCTGGCCGTTTTCCTTCAAGGGAGAGACACCATTTCTATCCTGACGTTTAGATTTAATATAACGCCAGAGTGGTTTTGAATTTTTTTGTTCTAAAGATTCAAAAAGTTTGTTTTTCAAAAAAGACCACCTGGCAGACCTGATGGCACGCTGGGTCTGCCGTTTACATAATTTATATTTTGCCCAAAGGTCAGCTTTATTCGTACGCTTGGCTTTGCTATATAAAGATGTTTTTTTCCGAATGGATGCAAGGAGTGATTTGGATAGCCAAGGTAGATTTTCCCGAGGGGAAGTCATTTTAGTTGGTATAAATTTTTCCAGGCATTGGTTTAGGATGGATTTGAGTTTCAACCAATTTTCATTAACAGAACGGCTGGGACTGTTTTCTAAAAAGGAGGTCCAGCAGCTCCTAATTTGTTGCCTGATAGCTTCCCAATTAGCCTTTTTGAACTGACGCACTGGGCGGGGTTTTGTACGACGGTAGGGTGGGTCAATATTCAGTTCGGCCACAACAGCACAGTGGTCCGAGATTCCAGGTACACTATGAGAAGATTTTATCAAACCGGGTTTATTTGTGATCAGGAGGTCCAAAATATTTTCTTCTCTAGTTGGTTCTTTGTAAATTTGGGCCAAGGCATGCGTATCTAGGCTTGACAAAAGCAGCTCGCATTGTGATTTGTTTGCTGCTTTAGGATTTACTACTCCATTGTCCCAGTCAATACCAGGCAGGTTGAAATCACCTCCCAGGACAACGGTCCGATTTGAATTTTTTGGCATGAGGTCTAAAGATTTTGCAAGTTCTTCTGAAGTACTAATTTTGGAGTCAGGAGGTCTATAAAAACACCCGAGAGTTGGGAATTTTGATGCCGATATCTGAACTTTAGCCCATAAAATTTCACAGTTGGTTTCTAAATCAGGGAGGAGGGTCATGTCATAATGTTTTCTGACAGCAATAAAGACTCCTCCTCCTAGGATTGTAGTCCTAGGCCTACATTATTTATTCAATTGTGTAGATGTCATGTTGATGACTGACCATAGATAATAACAATTTAAATAGGTTTAGGCTACTTATTTGCGAGGTGAGTTAGCAGGCTACTTAGTAGACATGCCTGTCTGTTTTATTTGTATCATGGAACTGTGGCCTAGTTCTATGTTTGTATCAACTACTATGTGAACATGAGGTCATCAGCTAGTTAGTTGCACCCGTTGCAGTTGACATGGTCTGAACTTTCACCTTTGACACGTAGCTTCTTGTGCAGACGACATTATAACTTGGAAATGTTATTTCTGACGTAAACTTTTTTTATAGCACAATAATGTGTTTGTTTTTTGCAGCTATATTGTTTTAATCAAATAGAAAATTATTCTTGTACAATTTCAGCTTCATGCGAGCTCATATTGGTAAAAATAAAAAGTTAAACGATTTTAAATGTCAAGGTCGCTCACATTGCACAACCAAAATGGCGGACCCGGCTGTGAGTTTTATGTTTCTCCATCGTGATAATATCAATTATTTTATAAACTACAGTATGATCACTGTCAATTTTAACGATTATGTTCTTTTGTAGGTAGCTGAATTGCTGAAAAATTTTGCACTGAATTTAACGACATCTGCTGTGAAAGAAAGGGAAAAGATTATCGGCGATTTATTGCCATGTGTTTCAAAACCAGGTAAAATCAAAACGCACTGTTTTTTAAAAAAAAAAACTAGAAAAAGTTTTTCTGTCGAACATCAGTAGACTAGCCTATTCAGAGATGGGCAAGTGGTCGCCACATCGCCACATGTAACGACAGAAGCAAAATCTCCGTAATGTAAAGATTGAATAACCACTGATAGTGATAACGTTAACCCATGCCAGGCCCATGGCCCATGGCATGAATAACCCTGAATAACCATGAATAACCATAGGTAACCATGAATAACCTTTAAAATGGCCATAATAACCTTCGAGAGATTAATTTATAATGATATCTAGTGAATTTACCGAGATTATGATCTCAAGTAGCCTAGGCAGTAATAATGAATTAGGCTTACCGGCCGGAAAACGGCCTAACACTACAGCTCTACAGTCTGTTTCACCAGGACCTGGGAGTAGCCTTTTCCCAATTTGCTGGGTCGCTCTTTAAAATTTTTTAACAAAATTTTTCTCAGATTAGTTTTTCAGCTCCCCCCAAAATCCCTGAAAATTTGGTGGATTTTTTCTGTGTATTAGCGAAGTTAGACCATTTGGCATGTAATAACTTTTCAAAATGACAGCTCACTTTAACACCATTGCCGTGAAACAAGAATCCTATTACATGCCAAATGGTCTAATTTCCAAAATACACAACAAAATTGCACCAAATTTTCAGGGATGTTAGGGGAACATGAAAAAATGATCCGCGAAAAAATTTGTTAACAAATTTCAAAAAACGACCGAGCAAATTAGAAATAGGGTACTCCCAGTTTCTGGTGAAACAGACTGTAGTTTTGTTAACAAAGCATTGTCATACCGTATGTATTGTGAACATGTTGACAAGACCCGCTCTGGGCTCCCTCAAACATGAGACGATGAATGTTGTTTCAAGGTCTGGCCAGCCTCGCAGATGGTGAACCAACTTGAAACAATATTGGTTCAAAGCTTTGTGTCTACTACCTATTATTATTACACAGCTTATATGGGCAAAGCCCGCCACTTCAAGAATCATGTGACCCCAGTAGTGTTCTCGTTTGTGGTGACCTCCACTTTTGTTGAACCAGTTTTATCGTTTAATTCACGCATAGACCCTTCAGAAAATGTATAGTTATCCATAGCCTACACAAGAACAATTGTGCTTTGACCACTGGAATGCCATAAAAATGACATTTTTGGCATGTCGCCAGCTTAAATTTTTTTCTTAGACAGGTCACTGTTCATGAGTGGATGCAGTTTTTGGAAGATACATTGCTTGCATTTGACGAACATATAGTAGTGATTGTGTTAAAAAAGCGAAATCCCAAAAGTAGTATATTGTCCCTTGCAAAATTGAATTAATGTTAATGTCGCCACAAAATAACAGAATACGTTACATTTGAGTTAGTTAGTTAGTTAGTTAGTTGTTTTCATCTGCCAAAAAATTAAGATCAACTGAAGTTTTTTGCTGTGTGATGAATATGTAGTCTAAGGTAGGTACCGTATGTAAGAAGACATAAAAAATATGTGATACTAGTAACTAGCGGTGATACTCTTGCAATGATCAATAGAAACAAGCAGATGCTATTTATTTTTTTAAGAAAACAGAATACGTTACATGGACTCTGAAGATAAAGTAGGCTAAAGCAAACATTGATTCTTGTGTATCTTGTGTATGAACATTAGTCACACCAGTAGTTATCATAAATATCTTCAAAATGACAAGTCAAAATGTCGTGCTCTACAATATGGCCGACTTTGAACTAGTACGGATAGTTTAGAAGTTACATTAATTATTATTTTCAACGTTTTAAAAAGTGTACTACATGATGTGCTCCACAGTATTTTCGCGAACATAACACCCTGCCAATAGGCCTATAAACAAAAACGTTGCTTCACAGTTGAAGCATTACCAGCTATGCAATCGTGAGTTGTGAAGACGGAGCAATCATCAAACGATCGACATGTCATCACCTCTGACCGGAAAAAAATTGGGGATCCATGGTTGCATCGTGTTATCACACCAATCGTGTTATCACACCAATGGTGTAATGCACCTTGTAAAGGCAAGGGTACATGTCTAGGTGTCAACTGTACCGCATCTAAATAAATATTTGCATTGAAAACCCCATTGAAACATAGTTTTCAATTAAGGACATATAAAGTCATTAAGATACAGTGAAAATAGTTATATCAATGGAAAGTATTTTTCATGCACTATAATCTGATATGCGTCAGGACTCTAGTGCCTAAAATATTTTTTTAAGCTATCACTTAATGACAAACATAGCAAATACTAGATGAGTAAGCGATTCCGATAGTATATGAGACTTCAGGCATAATCATATTTTGAAAATTGGCCTAGTGCAAGATTAATCAGTTTTCGGGGACGCTGGACTACTCATTGATAATACATTGCAATGCATAGCGGTTATTGACTGACATTAAAATGCCGAATTAGGCAAGTTATAATTGATATTTTGTAAGAAAATTTGGTATATAGGCCTACACTCCGTAGGATGTAGTAAATACGATAGACTAACAAATATATGTATGGTTCCTATGTCGTCTACTCCGTCTTTTCGCTGGTATGCGCTGGTATACGCTGTTATGTGGTGGCACCCATAGAGATATGAAATTCTTTATTAAAGCCATTTTAATAACAAAAACAGACTAAATTAATTAGATATTATTTTATATTGACCAGTCAGAGGGTATCATAGAGATTGTGAGGGTTAGTCATGGTTATTCGTGGTTATTCAGGGTTATTCAGAGTTATCCATGGGTTTTTTCGTACCGTTCCGAGCATCTGAAACTAAAAATATTTAGGCCTAGACCAAGTCTAGATACACATTAAATTATTGATAGATTAAAAAAAAATTCCTGTGAAGATTTTGCCACATGAATACTGGTTATCAATATCATGTATTAAAAACAAATTTAATTTAATCTTGCTTTTTTCAAATTTTAGAAATGTAATTGTGAAATGTTACATATCTCAGCTTCTAGTTCTAGTTATGTCAAGATATATACACAATATTGTATTTTTTATACATGGAATTCACACAAGCACTTTACACTATGTAATTGAACTGTTGAAACAAGCACTTCTAGCACATTTATTTAAAAAATAGCAGTTTTAAATTTGTATTGCAGTGAGCCAAAATTATGAGAAGTGATAGTCATACATTTATTTCTATTAACAAGAAAAAATAATTTAACATTTGGCTCAATTATTAATAATTGTCCTACAATGGGTGCAAAAACCACTATCAAATTAGGTTACATCCGAAACCATACAAGCAGAGCTTCCAAAAAGGTTTTTGCATTTTATGGCAATCTATAAATCACCAGAGTACTTTTTTATTGCTTTCTCATGCATGTGGTGGACAAAAAATTAAATCTAAATTCAAAGTGATAATATAGCTGCTACATTTAAGTATTGAATTCAGACGCGTACATCAGAAACCCGAAAATGTACATCCAAACCAAAAATGCATCGGGCTTTAGGCAACCTTTGTGCACATATAGGCTAAACTGGGCCAGGAGAACCTCCTGAGGGTGGTGAGATGATTGAGATGACACTGTCCTCCAGAAACAGGATTCGAAATTCAAGCCCTGGCGGTCTGAGGGTGAGCACGCTATCTCTCGGTCACGGAGGCTCCCCAGAATACTGACTTTCACACATGGATGGGGAAGAAACATTTTTGTTTCTTCAAACCGCCGAGATCGGGAACCGTACCCCGAACTCTGGCGTGAAAGGCAGCGTTGCTAACCACTACCCTAGGTTCAAACCAAACTTTTTATTTTTCACCATGGAAGAAACACTTCACTCATACTTCTTTTCTACACATATATATGCAAAAAATATTTTGATTCTACATCACACATCACAGAAATTGTATGAGATATTATGCATGTTTGCAAAATGTTCATTCTCTGCGTACGTCCGAAACCGACATATTTTACTCAATTTTCTTCCAAACTACAAGAGACAACCTAATTTTTAATGGTGCTACTTGTAAACAAAACAAGTCTGTACTGAAACATCACTTTTGTTATTATATATATCGACAAACTTATGACTAAATATAGCGAAGAACTGTCTGAAGTGTACGTCCGAAACCATGGAATTGCCCTTATGTACTTTATGGCAGCCATGGTCTCACCACCCTAAATAAGCTGAAATCGTGGCAGGTGTATACTAATGATGAAATCATCACACAAAATATTTTCAATGCAGCTGTTCCAACTTCTGTTGAATTAAAGACAAATAAAAAAAGTTTAATTTCTGTGGATATTTATTAAGTACACGATGTCTCCTCCATGCCGGATATCAGATATTATAACTGTTTCGTGATAATCTGACAGGGATACGGTGGGTTAAAAGGATGTGTGTCTTGTCTGTGAAAAAGTATGAATTTAAGCCTAATTTGAACTATGATGACCTTTTTACACACTAGGAGGCCTAGCTCAAAATCTGTATTGGTAGCAAACCCATATCGAAGCTGTTTATGAGAATGCACAGTCCAGGCTTCATTATGATATGCGGTATGCTACTAGATAGGGCTGAGGGCAAAAAGAAGTAAAATCGGCCTGTGGAATTGTGGCATTTCACATACATGTATTTCAATGGGACTATGGATTATGTAACTTGCATCCCATAATACCCAGGACTTTTTGAGAACAACCATATTGGACAGAAAATGAGACGAAAAGTATTTTTGAATACCGATTCATTATCACTTATCACAATGAAAAAAGACAAGAAACAACTTTACTTCTGAATGATTATAAGTCATCTTGGAGAGGTCTTTTATGATGACAGACTAAATGACTGAAAAAGATTGCTCATAGTGAAATATGTTGCTAAATGCTTTTTGAATGCTTGGGGGGCTAAATGTAATGTATGAGTAGGGGCAATTTGTACAAATGTACCATAAATGATTAGTTATTTGCTGCAAAACTCTATAAATTGTATAATTATGTGTTGTACTATGGCGTTTTACAATTGCCCTGGGAAATGAGCACAGTAAGTGTTAACTGTTACAATTAACTTGTCCCCATGCTGTTACAACTTACCCACACCGGGGCCCACATAGGATTCAAACAGGTCGCATTCCTCATCCTGGATCTGTCTGTGGGGTGGGCATTAACCTTTTGAGCGAGGGGACTGCTTGTAGACGTCAGATTATGACTTCTAACAACGGTCCCCGCACTGAAAGAAATTGATCATAGACGCATAGCATAGGTATTCAAATAAAAGGAAAGAGCTAATTGAGACATTTATGATGATTTCAAATTTAAAAAAAACTTTCAATCTCCATGATTTATACTAAAATGTTTCAGCGCTGTAAGTGTTAAACAATGGGTGCTCAGCAAACTGTAACCACCCACTCACTTTAATAAATCCACCTGTTGAATAAGCCAAGGAGAGATCTCCAATAAGGGGTAGCCAAAGTTTGAGGCATATGAAAAAAACTTGTAGCCAAATTAAGTTGACAACAGCTTAATATAAATGAGACAAAAACGACATGTTTATTAGTTTAAGAACCCTTCAACCACCATGTTATTTAATTAGAATTTTCACCCACTTGAAGTTGTGTCTCGCTGACGCTATCCACAACTTCAAGTGAGTGAAAATTATTCAGATTTCACAAAATGAGGGTTACCTATTTTTAAATTCTTGCTGATTTATGTCACTTAATATCTTCAACTTGTTTAAAGCCGATATACAATATGCTAATAAAAAATGTAAAAAACCCGAATATAATCAGTAGGCCTACCAGCGTTTGAAGGGTTAATAGCCCTGGAGAGCTTCACAATAATTGATTTGGACAGTAGCACTGGCTTTGTCTCATGTTAGTGTGTGGTTAACCACAAAACATGCAAGGTTGTAAAATCCAAGCAATTTTCAGGGGGGGGGGGGGGGCTGGGGTGAAGGCTTACACTCTGATATTTTTTGCTTGAGCTTGCAAATAATACTCACCAGGCAGAGAGATGGTGGGAGTTGACCAACCACAGACCAGGACATTTTTATAATATTCTGTGAGGGTTGATTGACAGCTGAACTCGACGTGCCACACTGCGGTGATTATTGGCGGGAAGCTACCAATCTGAGCATTGTCTGTCTGCATGAGCGAGGGCCACTGTGCGGGAGTGAACTCTTAAGCAAGCTCACCTACTAGGTCGTGAGGACTGGCCCAACTATATTAAACTATCAACTTACTGGAGAGGCACTATGATAATAACAGCTCTGTAATTATCCTTGATTGGTTATTTGTCTATCTGTTTTTCAGAATTTCCAGAAAGTGGCATAAAGGGGATTTGCAAGCACCTGCTCTTCACTCTTCCTTTGTATCAAGATGGCAAATCTAGACGAGTCGTTCTGCAGCTCATCAACAATTTGGCCACGTGTCATGCTGAGAAAACTAGTAAATACATGGTTGCCGCTCTCAAAGATATTGTGGAAGATCAGAAAAAAGCCTCCTACTGGTAAGTACTAAACAATCTTGAGAAGGTGGGCTAACAATGGTTTAATGTTGGATCAACGTCTTGTGTTTGCTGGTAGTCACAATTGCATCAATGACAACTAAATTTTTTGCTTGGTTGATTACATTTAAAAAAGATTGATTGCATGTAACATTTAAAAATTATATTGATCAGTTTCATAAACAAACCATTTTCCAGCTCACTTAGTGAGATGCCCTCTTCTAAGTGATGTATTTGTTTGTCAGGAGTTCTCATGCGCCAGCGTCCCTTAATGCCCTTGACTGGACATGTGTTTTGGTGAGGTCTGTATACAAGTCTTCAACTGAGATGACGGGGGATGCATTCCAGAAACTGGTGATTACTGCTTTAACCCCTTGAGTTCAAAGTCAAATACAGTAATCTTTCTGTTTTGATTTAAAATCATTATATAAATGTCTTGGTTAGCCCTTTCTTCTTCTTTTGAATACCTAGATATTATATTTTTTCTCTTACAGTGCAGGGATCGATTTTACAGGGCAGAATCTGATGTCTACATACAGAGACATAGATACATTTAAAACGGAAATTTTACAAAGCCAAATAATTTTCTTTCACTTGAAGATGTGGATGGCGGTAGCGACACACAAGTTCTTCAAGTGACTGAAAAATTAAATTGGATAGTCAGATCACATTACAATTGATATCACTGGGAATAAAAGATAATTAAGTCCAATACACGCACGAAATTTATCCATTCGCTTGTAGAATATTGGGCTAGTTTAGTATATTATTCATTTTTTGGCAAAAAATAATGTATAGTAACCAGTCAAAAACATGATGGAAATGCTGGTAAGTGGCCGAGTCGCTATGCCCGGCCAATTCACAAATTTTTATCATCAGCTACGAGGCAAAGAGGAGTAGGTGACTTTTTAGGGGAGGGAGGGATGCATTTTCCAAACCTGCATTTAGAAGCACCCTTTAGGTTTTGTGATAATAGGTACCATGTATATACAGTACACATATCCTTATACTTATGATACTTGAATTGTAGGTTGAATTCCAAATGATGCTCCTATATGGAGCACTTGCTACTCGGAGGTGTAGTATAAAGGCTGGTGCATACAGAAAGATGAGCAGAATTTGGAAAGAGGTATGTTATATCAGTCCTGCGTTTATGTGGTTTTTTTTGTGATTCTCTCATGAAAATTAATGTTTGTACTCCTGAACTGTTTTGTTACTATTTTTCATTCATTTGAAGCTGGTAATATTACCGAAATTTTCAACTTCAAATTACTAGTTTCTTGTATGACTTAGTTTGCTGCAGTTGGGCCACTTTGTTGTCGATTTCAGTGACATTGATGACTTTGGCCATTGGGCATTTTTTCACTAGTTAATATTTATGGTCGCTAATTACTTACAGATAATATTTCGGCTATGAAATGATTTGCGGTGAGGATTGTGCTCACTAATTTTTATGGTCACTAAAATCACCTGGGTCCAATGTCGCGACAATGACACAGCTTTAACTGGTTGAAAATTCATTCAGATAACTGACTTGTTCACAGGTTAATGGGGTTCACAGTACACCCCGTATACAGGTGTGGTAGGAGTTAATTTGATGTGTTCTGCTTATATTTAAGGTAAACGGATCAGTCGAGCAATATCAAACAGCTCTGAGCAAACAAGAGGGATCTGTATATCAGCTGTGTATTATGGCCTGCATCACTAGACATCTCCATGAGATCAAAGATAGGGACAAGATTGACAGCTACAGAGTTAGTGATATTTTATTATTTGTCATTTATCACCTGTCAAAGCAGAGATGAACAGTATGGGTAGACAATTCATCAGAGGTGTCCACTTTTATACCAGATATGTTTTTGTATCTTTGTTTTAACTGTGAGTGACCTGACCTGAGCGAGTGTTGGGAGTGGCCGCCCACAATGGATAGGCCTACATCCCTACAATCTTTAATTGCAGTTTTCAAACAAAATGTTCTGTGTGTCATTGGCAATACGGCATAATTTGTTTGCTGTCTAAAAATTAAATTTGTTTCATCAAATTATGGTCTGGAAATGTCCTTCCTTAAAACAATATATATTTGAATAGAGCTTACAAAATGTTGTCGGGAAGTTTGGCAGCATGAAATATTGAGTGTTTTCTTAAGGATAGAAAGCAGCACATGTCACTATTGTCATGTGCATGGGTACCTATTATTTGTCACATGTTTCATTAAAATTACCAATAAATGTTTTTATTATTACCCAGATCATATGTTATTTTAATAGCTAGCCACATGTCCTGACGCAAGAAATAAAGTTTTCTGTTTCTGTTGAAATAAATTCTGTTACACATTATACTGAGTTATATTCCAAACGCCCATATTCCAATGAATGCCCGCTCCCCTGTTTTCGGAAAAAAATCAACGCTTATGGTACTCTATTTATACTATACAAAACTTTTCTAATAATCTCTTTCCACTGCATTTGATACCTATTTTATTGGTCTAGACCATTATAAATACCGGTATTTTACTCTTTCAGTGCGAAAAAATTTTCATAGAAAAAATCTTCTGCTGTCTAATTTATTTTTCTTTCTTCCACAGGAAAGCTTTGTTGAGCAATATAGCAAACAAGTCATTGGCAGTCGGAGCAGAGCTTCTGAGCATGTGCTGGTTAGTACTTTTTCATCTGTATACATATCAGTTCTTACAATATTGAATTATTCTGACACAGGGCTCAGTTTGTAGCAGCCCATGCAAGTGTACTTATGTGTAGCAACTAAACTAAGTATGTATTATCACTTTCATGTGGAATTTTAGAGCTAAGAAATTCACTGAGAATGACATTTATGAAACATTGCTCATGTATGATAGTGTACACTGACAAAATTTTTGTTTATCATTGGCATCTACTTCTTATCTCACTGATTTTAGTATTGCAAATATTTTCGCTATCATATTGTCATACAAAAACTGGAGTGATTTGAGCTAATAGATTTTCAAATATCCTTGTTTCATATTTATCGCTGTACATATTTTTGATTAGCTATTCACATGGCAATACAAGGACTTAGCGAAGAAATGATAAACGGCCCTCCAAATATACTTATTGTTGTCCAGGCTGAAAATAGGCCGTTCGAAAGACGGCTGGACGGGTCTGTGGCTAAGTCTTTGTGGGGATGTGTTTTATATGGGGGATGATTAAAATATTGAAACGTGTCAAAACTTTGTATTATTAATCAGCTTGCAAAAAATACTTTTGGTTATATTTGCAGGAATGTTCTAATTATATTCTTAGAGAAATGAACCATGAGAATTTCAAAGGTATCTTATTACCTGCTGTGGAGAGAGCCATGCTAAGGAATCCTGAACTAGTATTATTAGGTTTGTTGAATAATTTTTAAAAATTTCAGGACATGTAAATTTGTACATTCTGTTGTTGCTTAGTTCTGTCATGATATAGGTTATAAATTGCAAAATGTTTTACAATGGTAAATTTACTAGTACAAATTTAGTCTTTAAAGTTATTGCAATATTATTTTTTTTAATGTCACCGAATGTTTTATGGCATGTTTTAAAACCAGACTGACCATATGCAACTAAAGACAGTAAACTTTTGAATATTATGATCTCACAATGTCGCAGCAATAACTTTTAAATGCTCTACAATGCAGGCAACTCCTTAAAAGAGAAAAGTAAATTTTAAAGATTGGGATAAATTAGACCTATTCTCAGGTTTAAGGCACTTGTCGCCTTTTAAAATGATGTTTTAGGGGGCGGCGGCAACATTTACGGAGTCATGATGTAGGTTGATATTTTTTACCATATTTATGTATTTACCTGTATCGGATAAATGTTTTGTTGTCATTTAAGCAGGGTTCTCACTTACCTGGAAAACCTGGAATTTACTTGAAAAAATATCTTGCAGATGAATTTTGCAGCATTTATTATTTCGTCACTTGTGTTTCTTTCTTGCCTGATATTTGACTACCGGTGGTTGCATTTGCCCAAATCTTTTGACGTAAAAACAAATTAGGCAAATGATAACAATTCAAGCAACATGCGGCCAAAACGGAACTGAGAAACCGTATTATTTCCGGGGAAAATTACCTGATATCATGGAAAAATCATGGAATTCTGTTTTCAATTTTGAGTGGGAACTAAGGTTTCCTTCATAATCCCCAGAAAAAAATTAAATTGGTACACCTGCTGTGGTTTGGGCAAAGCAGCCACATATTATATTGAATTAGAAATAACCTGTTTTGTGGCGTCACGTGTCATATATCATGTACATGTATTGAAAATGTCTTTAAAAAATTACCTAAATACAAGCCTCTGTGACATTCATGGTCAAATCATGGCATTTCACATACACGAAGGCCTGGTTTTAATAATTTTTTAATGACCCAGGGTATTAAAATTGGTGCAGCACAATCGTAGATTTTGAAGAAAACAGGCTGAGATTTTCAAAAAAATGCCAAAGTACCTCAGTATGGGGTGAATAGGAACTAAGGAGTCATAGGAACGAAAAGTAGGAAAGTTATTGAGGTGTGTATTCTACCAAAGCAACTACAAGTAAGCACATGTTCTCACGCAACCGTAATTTTTTCACGTAGGCTCAATTTTTCTGTGGAAGGACACACATAGTTGGGTGATTATCAAAAAATGAGACCATGTGCCTACTTGTAGCTGCTTTGGTAGAATACACACCTCGTGTGTGTGGAAATAAATCCCCCCCCCCCCCCCGCCCCCCGAAAAATGGCACCACTGCACACACATTCAAATGCCGAAATCAGTCCTATTCACTCCATTCTACTGTGACTTAATTTATCTATATCCTTTGTACAGAACAGGTGACGACGGAGCCATTGGCAGCCGGCGATATTTCCATGCACCGGCCTAATTTGAAAACCCTAATAATGACCTGATAATAATAATTTCCAATCTCTTGTTTCAGCTTTTAAAGAAATGTTAGCTGGAGTTACTATTGATCTCAGTCAATATGCTACTGAGCTTGGAAAAGTTTTAGGTGGTAGGTTGTTTCAATTATAGCACATTAAGACTCGACAACTTATGAACATGGACTTTCTAACTGCTTTAAATCGCTCTTGACCTTATCATCGATAGATTGATTTAAATTATCTGTTATTTATCACTTCTTATTTTGTTTTTTGTAATTGATTAGAATGATAATATATTAAATTGTTTAACCATCTATTATTACCTGGCTTTTCTTTTCTTTGAATCAAAAACTGCTTCAACAACTCAAGCTTAAATTGATAAAACAAAGTTAATGATTATTTCATCGACAGTGCTCGTACATGTGGTGCTTGAAAACTTTGAAAGTGTTTGAATTTTAACAACCCTGTATCACATGTTGTTTTATGTTTTTAGCTCATTGCCAATCTAAGGATGAGGTGATGCAACAGATAGCAGTAGATGGATGTAAGAATATGGCCAAGCAATGTAGTGATGGGGAAGCTGTTCAAAAAATTGTCAAGCTATTCTTTGCTATTCTTGGTGGTACGTCTTGCTTGAATGCAATATGAACATGTTGGTAACATATTGGTAATATCCGCTTTCCAATGACAAAAATGCTCCTTTAAAAAAAATGTGTTTCAAATACAATTATTTCAGTTACATGCATCAATCGCAAACTATTTTATCACTGTCAGTGGCAGTTCATTTCGGTGTCAGTGGCAGTGCATTTCGGTTTCAAACAAGCTCAAAACGGTATATATACAGGCCAACAAGGGTTAATTATGAATGATGTGGTTGGCTCAAAATTAACCTGTGTATTACCAAGATATTAGATATTTCCTGGAAGAAGAAAACCTGATTTTGTGCCTGTGTTTGGATGTGTATTTCATTTTAAATAAAGCTGTATCTACTTCCACCTGTATCTGTGATATCAAAGAGCTGATATAACTTTTAAGGTGGGTGGATTGCGGATCATAACTCAATTTTTTCTGTACATCAAATTTTCAAGTCTAAATTTACCCTTTATCCCTTAAAGAGCTGAATCTTTATATATGAACCGAGAGACCAATGTGTTTTTTTACTTTTGAAAGCGTCATAAATGTCTTTCCGCTTCATTTGAATACCTATATGGCCCGTATCAATATGTTTACTCTTACAGTGCTGGGATCAACTTTAGACTTCAGAATATGACGTCTAGACATCAGATTCTGATGCCTAAAGTCGATCCCCGCGCTGTAAAGAATATATCTTCATACACTACAAGGTGTGCTCTTGCAATTCTGAGCTGGTGGTCGATGAAGATGACTTGAAGTGGATGACAAATTCACAAATGATTGAAATTTGCTGCATATTGTTAACCCTTTGCCCGCTCATCGTCTATTGTCTTTTTAATCTGTTTGATTGGTCGATCAAATCACTGATATTGGGAATAAAATGGATGTTTAATCATCAAGATCTGTAAATATTTGGTCCCAAATTAAACAAATGAGTAACTATCAACCATTTGAGGTTGTGGATTGCGGTATCGAGACACTATCTCAAGTGGTTGAAAATTTGAATAAATTATCTTAGCAGGATGAGGGCTAAAACAGTTTCATGAAAAATTCTGCAGGACTGGTCTAGACTGCAGCATCATAAATTTAAAATTCTTAGACAGCTATGAGTTATGAGATGACATTTAAAGTTAAACACTACTATTTTTACCCAGGTTCTGAAGGAAAGCTGGCTCTAACCTCACAGCGGTGTGGAATGATGTTGGGCGTGGGTTACTTCAGCTATAATGGTGTTGGTGGTGGTCAATCCATGCAGCAGCTTGCCTCACAGGTCACTGAGCAGTTCATTCCAGTGCTACAACAAGAAGGTTTGTATTATACTGACTACTTCCCCTTGGATATAAAAAGGTGTATCTTTATTGGCTTTGCCTGCTGTGGTTGATGGGACAGATGTTAAACGTCAAATAATTTTTTGTCATTATGAAATGGGACATTTTCCAGCTCAAAAACAGTTGAGGAGACGTCCCATTGAAGCCTTATATGAGCAAAACTAGGGTGAATGTAGAAAAATTGCAGTTTTCTGAATTTTATATGAAATAAGAAATAATAAAGAGGTTTTTGTTTTGTAGTACACGAAGGAACTTTGATACAGATCATTTCTTCTTTGTCACTCTGGTGTGCCAAATTCACCACAGATGTTCCCACTAAACTCGTAGAATGGTTCAAGGTAAGCACTTTTCTCCTTTATTAGCAGGGTAAATCACTGTCCTTGGGAATAAAATTTGTTTTTAAGCATCAGATTTGAAAATATTTGGTCTCAAATTGAACAATTATGACTAATTTTCACCCACGTGAAGTTGTGGGTCGCGATAGCTAGACACAACTTCAAGTGGATTTAAATTAGATAACTTGGTGCTTTAACCCCTTCACTACTATACATGACGCAAATTTCCGTCGTCATTCGTCACTGTATTTATCCACACATGACAATAGTATATTTAATTAGTTATACCATGATCCCTGGATCCTTACATGCACTTCCACCCGGAAGTGATGAGGTTAATGATTTATTCATAAGAATTCATGACAAAACAGTATACCGTATATAGCGGCGTATAGTACGCTACTTTGTTTCTTTTTTGAGCCCGTTTTTGGCCTGGTGCGTATTATCCACCGATGCGTACAATATATTGATTTTGCTGAAATTTGTCACTCAAAATTTTGATAAATAGGCAGTTCCGCGTCTCCAGAGTGAACTGCGATCTCCTAACTCCTTGTATTTTCGCCCCCCCCCCAAAAAATTACAAATTACTTCAGCAGCTATAATGAAACCATTTGTTTCTAATACATTTAAGATGTCTAGTGAAATAACAACCTAGCATTTATTTGTCTTTTAAATATCCGATAAAGTCAGTTATTAATGTTATTTAAATAATAATCTACTCGTCAGACATCGCTAGGCCTACTTCATTATCATGATCATGTGTATTGCTTTGATTGTGTGAACAGTGATTTAATGGGCGAATGAAACAAATTGTGATTTCTGTAAGAGTTTAGTAATTTTACTTGGATTAATTATCAGTAATATGAAACAATCACCTATCATGATTTAGGTTTGAATATGAATAAATAATTGTTACCACATAAATACAATAATATACAATAATGTTGCTTACAACTCAGACAAATTTGATTGTGTTACGGTTTAAGTAATCCTGATGATTCAAAATTTAATATTAAAAATTGTATTTCCCGCAGTTTCCGTCTCCGCTGATTACTTTCAGTCTTGCAATATTTTCCCGCTCCCACTGAAGTTGGACTACAGTGGAAATAATTTTGATAGCAATAGTTTCTCAAAGTTTTGTTAAAATTTATGATGATGCCTCAAAATGGATTGTATTCGACAAAAGTTCCATTTAGCGTGAAATGCTATTTAATATGATTTTTTCTGTTATATTCATTGCAGAAAGGCTATGCTTTGAAATCTTCAACATCTTCTGTTCGTACATCTTATATCCAATGTATGACAAGAGCATTTAGTGGTGATAGATTGTTTCAAGGCATTGCGGTGATTCCGCTGTTGCTCGGAGCCGTTGAAAAGGCGGCAGCGCAATCTACACAGATTCCTCTTGTGACAGAAGGCCTAGCTGCTGCGTGTTTGCTGGTGAATTTGTCTCTCTCTGACATACAAGCGGGTCAGTGCTTTTCATTGAAAACTTGTTGGGCTCCATCGTCAAATTTATGCACCACATTGCTTATAAGAATAAATAGTTGATATCTGGGATGGTTAAAAATCATTATTCCATATTTAATGGGTTTCTGTACACTAAATTATGTCTTATTTGATATCAATCATTTAAATATGTCAGGATTGAAATGTTGTCACTTTTATGCTTTTGCATATTAAGTAGTACCGGGGTAAATCATATAACTTCACTGGCTTCATTTTTGTTTTCAGAATCCAAACTGACGTCTTTCTGGACTCTTCTACTGGATGTCAAGAAGCAACTTTTTGTCAATGAAAAATTTCTATCCAGCTGCAGTGATTCAGGTTTGAATATTCAACCTAAATAATAAATCTTGAATGATTAATGTTATTACTGGATGGTTATTTTTTCTTTCTCCTTTAAATTATTTATGTGAATGATTATATGTACACTAGCTATCTTTCACATGTTTTAGCTCATTCAACTTATTTTCAGCTTTGAAAAATGTTGCAAGTCTTGTCGAGCGTTTAGTCTTGGAGCATTCTCAGAAGATGATTGATCCAGCTGGAACTCCTTTCTATCAAGCCCTCATTTATACACTGACCCACGGCTCCTACTCTGCTCGCAAGCATGCTCAGTCTTCAACCCGTAAAATATTAGGATCCCTTGGCGGATCCAAGACAGCTGTATCTCTGATTAAGCAATTTAGAATTGTTCTTCAGCAACAAACGGTGTGTTGTGCATTTAAAAAATTATAATATCACACTGTCAAAATGTGTTGATTATTTTGTTGATTTGTTTCCGGCTTTTCATTTCGGGGAAGAAATAAAATTAATAACATTAGTAAACTAAGTTGATAATGTACTTTTCAAAAATTGCACTTTTTTTATTTATACATTCAAGACAGGCTCAACTTTGTTCTTGTTAATTTAGTTGTTCAATTTCGTGTTCACTATATCATTCCACTGTCGTCATGATTTATTTATTCCTGTATTTTATTTTTTATGTGCAGCTTTCTGATCCTAACCAGTTTATAGCTGAAGGTGCCGCATCCCCTGACACCACAAACTGCATCAACCCTCGCATTCTTTCTGATACTTTGCAACTTTTGGCCGTTCATTCCAGACCAGAATCTGGAGAGGCTGAGGTGATAGCGCTAGAAATTCTCCAGGATTGTCATCACCCCTGTATCGGTTAGATGCTTATTTTAAACTTTGGGCTGTTTATCACTATCCCAGCAAACACGAGCCGCTGACCCAATGTTGTTTTAATGTTGGGCCGACGTCAGGGATGCCAGGCCACCATTCAAGCAACATCCGGTCAATGTCTCCTGTTTATTGGGATTACTTTCTTCTACTGTTTGACGGTCGAAAGCGGAATTAAATAGTCTAATTAGCGGAATTAATGTCTAATCTAATCTAATCACTATTTGTAAGCGAACACTTTCTGTGTCATTTCCTGATTCATATGAATAATCAATTCAGTACCTCAAAGTTTATGAGTATAGGGTCATACTATTAGTCTTTATTTGAAAGATGAATCTACACTGTACTGTGTTATTGCCATCACTTGGTTGATCAGGGGCATTTATATAGCCAATTAAAATTAAACCTTCAAATTGAGATTTTAAAGGTAATTAAATATAAATGTAACATTCAACTGCTCATTCAGCAAGTTCCCATAAAAGTGAAGCCTATCAGTGAGATGCATCAGCAATGAAATAAATATATGCATGCAAACCTCAAATAATTGTATGGCTTATACATCTTCAATGGTACATTGTTTTCAGTGGCTCATAATTCAGATCTGTGGACGGACTTGTTATACTCCCTGAAAGTTAATCCGAAGGAGTTTATTTCCAGTTATATCAAGAATATTACGACAGACCTGCGCAACTCCACCAGCATCAGTGAGGTACTAGGTTAATTTGTTCTTGTGTTGTCGACAACGCTATTTTGTTCGTTCAATGCAGACATTAAGGTAACTAGCCCACCGTGTAGTTTATGGCATGGTTTTCAAGAAGTCTAATCTTGCCTCATGGATTAATAGTTACTGAATTCTATTTTTTACTTTTAATATATTATTCAAATTTCAACTATGTAAGTTAATATTCAATAATTGACCTTGTGCCAACCATGACTGAAAATAGGTGGTGGGCTAGATCCTTTACCCCTTTAACCGCTGGTACCGATCATACTCATTTTTTGCGGTTTTTATTAGCACATGACATATCAGCTTTTAAAGCTTATCTTGTTGAAGATAAAACGTGATATTTATCAGTAAGATTTTAAAAAGGTTGACCTTCATTTTGTCAAATATGAATAATTGTCACTCACAAGTTGTGGATCATGTCAGCGAGACACATTTTCAATTGGGTGAAAATTCCAATTGAATAATTTGGCGGTCAAAGAGTTAAGGGCAGAACTTTTAAGCAACCTAAATTTTTATAAACTACTTATTTAATTCATTTCTCATCCATTTTGTACTTCTGTATTAACAATTTTCCAAGTTTAATACTCAATTCTTCTACAAATTTCTTAGTTTGAAGCACAAACTAAAAGGTTAAAAAAAGGGTAAGCGTTATTACTGAATTTTAGTATTTAACTATTACCGTGTTTTGGATTTGTATAGCAGAAAAACACTTGATGGGTTAATTGATATGAATAATTTCATTTCTATGCAAAATGTAGGACAGTAATTTCTGAAAAACACCCCTACCCTTGTTGGCAGAGAAAACAACAAATATTTTTCTCATTTGGTTGTCATTACAGTTAAAATAAGTAATTTTCAGCCCCAAATCTCAGAAAAAATTCTGGGACTCCCAGCTTTTGGATCCCCCCCCCCCCCCAACTCAAACATTCCTCGCAGAAACCCTGTATCTATTGTAATGGCTTTTTGCAGGCTCAAAAAAGTACAGTGAGTACACTTGTACGTGTGGCAGCTCACTGTGTCCTGCCTCCATTGGTAAGCCACACGTGTGATCTGCTGGCTACCCCGGAGTTGTGCACTGTCACTCTAGATGAGTATCGCATCATGCAGCATAAAGAAGGCGATCTGTACAATAAATCTGTGCTGCAAGGAGTTGCACAAGCTGCTACACAGGCCCAAAACATAAAGAGGGAAAACAAACTGTATTCTTATGCAGAGCAAATGGCAGAAATAAAACTCCAACAGGTAAGTGTGGATCAGTTACTTATATACTCTATTTTGCACTTAACCCTCACAACCCTGATATATTTTTATATGAACCATGGAGACCAATGTCTTAGTTAGCTCTTTCTGCTTCATTTCAATACCTATGTTATAGGTCTACAACGTCTAGAAATATATTTTTTTTTGGTGCTTATGTTCAGATAAGTATATCTGACTACAGATGTCAGATTCTGACGTATGAAGGCAGTCTCCAAGTTGTAAGGGTTAAAGAACCAAATTAAATAATAATTTTTTTTCACCCGCTTGAAGTTGTGTCTCTCTACCGCAACCTACAACTTCAAGTGGCTGAAAATTCTTCATGTTTGTTTAATTTGAGACCAAACATTTGCAAATCTAGATGTTCAAACGCACATTTCATTACCAATAAACTGATTAACCCTTACAACGCGAGGATGACTTTCAGGGTTCGTGATAGTGGTTGTCCGGTTGTCCAAGACAACCAAAAATCGTCACGGACAACCAAATATGAATCTTTGGAACACTTTGGTTGTCCGTACGGACAACCACATTTATCCCAGAAACAATTTTGCCACTGAACACGCTGACATATATGCCGTACCATGATGACACGCAGCACACGGCAAAGTAGCGTCATATCAGAGACAGAGTTAACTTGAATCATGTCTGCAGTCATGTGTGTTTGACTGTTGACAATGCCGTGTGGTAGAAACGCAGTATTTAAATTTTAGGACTAAACAGAACAATTAGTTTTCTTGAAAAAGTCTTAACATGCGACAGTTGCAATGAATCAGTGCTGAAGCCAAATGTAAACTTGTATCTATTGATATCGCAATGTCTACACACATTCCTCTTGTCAGTGGGGAATCCCCAGGTTTCCGTTTCCTGGGGCTGTTTCCTTTATCGTCTTCCTTCCCCTTCCCTGTCATAATGACTTGTGTGTTAGACTTGCAGGTATGTCTTAATAATCAACGTTTGATAGGGGGACTCGCAACAAAAAGGAACAGCCATGCACGTGGTAAGCAGTCGCTGTACCGGTACATTCATATAGTAGCTATGATAGATCGTGAGATACTGATCTGCATTGTCATTTGCAACTAGTTTATGCAAATTGTATTTCATTACTTTTAAGTGCTCATGGATATAGTTTAAGTTACTATTCCATGCTTTAACCGATCTTATCCCAATTAGGATTGCCAGTCCAATGCTGATTCAACAGTGGTCCGGCGTCGTCTGTATTGACCCAACGCTGGGCCAGTTTTTTTCCAACAGTGTAGGTCTATCTATGTCAACAGTGCCGCCGTTATCGCGTCAAACATAGCACTGCTAAGAATTGAAGACTGCAGTCATGTAGGCCTAGTTTGAATACATTAAGCTAATTATATTAGGTTACGAAATTGTTTTACAAACTATAGGCCTACATAATATTAATTAATGACACTAATTAACTGAACAAACAAAAAAATATGTAATAAAAATTAGCTCGAAGTCTGTTAATGCTGCTAAATTGTTAAGGTCGTAAGACGTGTTTTTAAAAACAGAAAGTTGGTCGTCACAGGTCGATAACAATATAGGCCTAGGCACTAAAACTGACCCGTACTGAAAAGTAGTCTGTTGATGGCAAAATATCACTCTTTCCAGGATTAGGCTTAGCAGGAAACGCCCTAAGCAAAGCCTTCCAAAGGCATGCGGACAACCAGAAAATCGGGCGGACAACCACATTTTAAGAATGTGGTTGTCCGTTGGACAACCAGACTCTCAGCCCTTATTACGAACCCTGACTTTAGTCGTCAGAATCATACGTCTGTAGAAGTCAGATTCTGACGTCTGAAGTATCGCCTCACTGTAAAAGTGAAAATATTCATAATGGGCGTAGACTCATAACATAGGTATTCAAATGAAGCGGAAAGAGCTAACTAAGACAATAATGATCATTTCAAATTGAATAAAACACTTTAGTCTCCATGGTTTATATAGAAAAAAATCAGCGCTTAAAGGGTTAAAAACGACTATAATCGTGGTTAGTGGTGTAAGGGTTAACCCTTGGTCAAATTTTAGAAGAACAACACATTCTCCCAGCATTGAAGGTCCATAAGCTCAACATCTCCTGAAAGAAAGCTGCACTTGAAAAACTTTTAGATTATAAGTATAAATATTGTACAACTCGTTACCTCGTTAATTCCCTACAACTTTGTTTGCTGCTTTCTTGATTATATGCCTACCTACTTGTAAACAGTGTTACACAAAATGGCAAAAATAAATAAATATGAACTGTCCAGAGTGCTAGAGTGATTCTTACTGTAGTTTGTTCATATTAATAAATAAAAAGTTATCTTGTCATAATATCAGGACCTTTATGAACACTTTTTAAAATTTGTATCATCCACATATAGTTTGTGTTAAGTCCATCTGTCCTTGTCCATTGCACTAAATTTCAGCATCACAGGGTTTTTGTATTGTGATTAAAATGAAGGTATCAATGATTACATTATAATCTGTTAATATCTTTGTATTCTTTTCAAGGAAATAGACAAGAAGAAAAACAAAGCCAAACCAGCTGAACCACAACTAACCAAAAAACAGAAAGAAGTTTTAGAAGCCCAACTCAAGGTTGAAAGCAACATTAGAGCAAAATGCAAACAGGTGAACTTGGCAATTAAAAATCATCAACTTCAGGGATAATTTTAAATTTATGCATTATTCTTATTTGACACATGTGTTAAATTTCAGCAAAAATTCATGCTGAATTCAATTTGAATAATTCAGAGAACATTAACCTTTCAACTACCCGGAACTTGCAGCATGGTTCCATTCACTGTGATACGTGTATGCAAATTATTTCTGTAATTCCTACCTTACAGTAAATGAAAATTACTCTATTTTTATAATATAATCGAGTATGAAATTAGAAATCAAATTTTATTTACCTGGCAGTTAGTAAAATTCTGTATTTGGTAGTTTTTGATGAAATTGTAAAAAGTTTGGTGAATATGGAATATGATATCTGCTTTGCTTGCAATTTATTTATTTTTTTCAGCTGGATCTTTTAGTTGAGAAAGCATGTGACTTAATTTTTGCATTTGTTGATGGTTGTCCTCTGTCTACTCGCCTGCATTTACTGGAACTACTTAGGTCAATTATTCCTGCACTCTCTTCACCTTTAGCTGCACCACGACTTGTTTCATCATTTGTGGAACTCAGCGACGCAGCATTTGAGGCATGTCCAGTTGACGATTTCTTTGGTAAGACTAATACTAATGTCTCCAATGTATTTGGATTGGGAAAAACATTCTGATTTTAGATACATATAGCAAATTTGGATATGAAAGTGTGTATCTGCAAATACACACTTTCATAACCAATGGAATGAAATAGGTTGATCATTGCACCCTATCTGCCAAAACAATAGGTATCGTATTTATTCTAATAAACACCCTGGGTGTTAATTAGAATACCTCCTGAGGCCAGAGAAGGAGTGGACGCCCAATAAGAGTATTTTTTAATGGCTATATAGTGTACTATTATCGTGGATTTTTTTCAAATCAGGGGGGCGTCGTCGTTTATTTGAATATGACCGTTTAATAGAATAAATACAATAATTTGATGTAATATTTACATTACCTATGAGATGTGTTAACTCCCTGAGCATGACTATTGTCGTTTCTAATCTTTTTTATTGGCGAATCAAATCACTTATTAGGAATGAAATGAACGTTTGAACATCAAGATTTACAAATATTTCGCCTCAGATTAGGCAAATATGAGTAATTTTCAACCACTAGAAGTTGTGGGTCGTGGGAGAGAGACACAACTTCAAGTGGGTAAAAACTTAAATTATTTATATCAGCAGTTTAGGGTTGAATTCGGTTTAATGTATAGTCGCTTGTCTGTTTATCAGCCCTTATGATAGGACATTGCTCACTGCGCCTGATACAGCCAGCCTGTGAACTTGATGTTGCCTGGTCAGGAGAGTCTATTGATAAGCAGACCGTCAGGGCCGTCACAGAACTCTACCAGCTGACGGTTCCCTCGAAATCCAGAGCCACATTTAGAGCGCCTTTTCCAGCTCCCACGTTTGCCTATTGTTTTTACTTGCTGCGGACTGTTTTGACGGGACACGCGACCATAGACACTCTGAGTGAAACTCTGCTGCTGAAAGCGCTGGCCATCGTTTCAACACATGCTCAACTCAGATCTGATCTGGATGATGATGAAGCTATTGATGAGGTATGATGAACAGGGCTCAAAATTTGGCCTGTCTGATCGTCCGAGATGACCAACAATCTGGGAAGGACGAGTTCAGTTTCAATGAGCTTGTCCTACTGGACAAGTGCCCCTGCTTGACAATTATTAGGAAGGACAAGTTATAATTTTCGGAAGGACTAGTTGTCCGACTGGACAAGTGTCAATTTAGTCAAAGTTTGAGCCCTGATAAATAATAAACTTGCATATAGATGAGTTTAAACTTGTGCAGACTATATATAGACTATATTTCTATGTTTTTACTAGCCCAAATTTGTGTGACACTCGCATATATATGTAATCCTTTAAAGTCACTAGAAATTGTGGGTAGCAGTAGTGACTGAGAAACAACTTCAAATTTAACATCTCTTAAAGGTTATTTAACATAGTAATGTATTTATTCATACTCATAGACAAACTTTATAATTGTTATGAAATGGTTGCAATGAGATACAAACACACATCCTAAAATACATGTATGCTGATACAGTTGTGTGAAACATATACAACAATGTGCATGCTATTTGACCCTTGAACTATCTGTTAAATTGCATTTTTAACATTATGTTGGACTTTTAATTTAAGATGTGTCATTTTAAGTAATGATTAACCATTACAGCGCGGGGATAGACTGTCTGTAGCCGTCAGCCGTCAGATCTCTGCAGGCCGTAGACCTATAACATAGGTATTCAAATGAATCAGAAAGAGCTAACTAAGACATTTGTGGTGATTTTAAACTGAAAAAAACCCATTTGGTTGCGATGTTTTTTACAAATTATTTCAGCGCTTTAAAAGTTAAATAATTGTTAGTTTCAATATTCCAATGAAAGAATATTCTAATTTCCAACAGACTGGTCCGGAGCTGCTTCCTCGTGAAGAGATGTTACGTATGTGCTGTCAGATTATTGGCAGCACATCAGGTCGTGTTCAGCAGCAAGCTGCTCGCACCCTGCTGGATACAGCCACGTCTGCCAGCGGTGACGAGGGTTGTACTACACCGGAACCAGGTGAAATCACAGCTCTGCTGGAGGCGCTACAGTCGTCAGCTTCTCCTTGTAGGGAGGCCTCGCTCATGGTGAGTTTATCGACCCTCTCAGCTCAGTTTCTCTAAAGATTTAAGCATTTTAGAAGTTCTATAAGTGATAAATTAATTTTCACCAAAGCATGATGGGTTCTTATGGGTGCGTGTAAAACCTTAACCCCTAGAGCACTGATGTCGACTACACTAGACATTCTGTGTTTTTATTAACACCTGTATAGCCCCTGATAACCAGTTGTTAAAAGTAAAATATGCCTTCATGCTGGGATTTAAATATCACAAATCACACAAATTGTCAGTCACTTGAAGTTGAGATCCAAGTGACTGAAAGTTTTAATTGAATCTAGGGGTTAACCCTTTAACCGCCAAATTATTTTATGGTAATTTTCACTCACTTGAAATTGTGTCTCGCTAACGCGATCCACAACTTCAAGTGAGTGAAAATTATTCGGATTTGACAAAATTGAGAACAACTGTTTTCAAATCTTGCTGATTAATGTAACGTTTTATTTTTAACATGTTTAAAGGGTGGTTCTTAACGCGCTAATGAAAAATGAGAAACCGAATACAATCGGGACCGGTGGTTAATGGGTTAAAGAGCTTGAATTCCACAAAAAATGTTTGAGGCTTGAGATTGCTTGAAAAATTAGATGTTAAACAACAAGTACTTGTTAGTCTATGACATTTGGCAAAGAATCCACATTAGAAAATATCACTGTGTTATACATTATAATTGATGTGTTGTAATGTTTAATAATTCAAATTTAATCATATAATTTTTTAATGAATCCAGAAGTTTACATCACTATGGATTATTAAAAATAATTGAGCTGAGTTTTCTTATAAGAAATTGTTTTACAATCTGTGAATCCAGATAATAAATCGTATGGATAAACTTTAGCTTTAGTTTTTCCAATTGTATTTTCTAAGGTCTGTATATGCTATTCTTAAGGCTTTAGAGAAAATGAGCTTGGTTCTGCCAACTATGGATACTCAATATGATGATGGCCTGAAGCTGCTTCACAGAATCTGGATAGCTAGATTTGACACTGAAGAGGAGAACAAGAATCACGCTGATCAGTAGGATTTTATAGAGTTATCTATAAGTTTTTACTAGTTTTCGTCATTTGAAGCTGGAATTGCTCACGCAATTTCCAGATTCAAATGACGTAAAATATGTAGATTTATGAGAAATGGATGTATCGCTAATTTAATTGATTGATTGACTGAGCAAATATTTTACCCATTTCAGTGACATTTTGGTTTGAAACAGCTAAGCAGCAGGTTAATGATGTTGGAATTCAAAGCATTTCAGCACACTCCAGATGTTTACACCGCTAGATCAAATTTTAGCTCACTTTTGACTACAGTTTATTAAAATGTGTTTATTTACTAAGTGATGCAATTGATGTATTTTCAAAAAAAAATATTTCAACCCTTATTCTATTAAATGATCAGTATGTTGTTTTCATTCATTAGAAGATCAAATTGCTGACCTCATATATAATTTCCAGCTTTAAATGACGAAAAATATTTCTATTTTTTGAAAATATACACATTCTAAATTGAACTATTTCACCGACATATTATGTGCTTGAACCTGTATATATACAGGTCTAGAGGGACAAGGGTTGACCCTTTAAACCCTCACGATGCATTAAGCATCATTTCGCATCTCTGAAGAATGACTTAATTTCCTGAAACCCAGTGGTTTCAGAACGAAAATTTTCATGGGACTGTTTTGAAAATAACAGTATATTTTTCATTTGTCACGCACTTCAAGTCATTTTCATCCACTACAAGTCGAGAATTGCGACAGCAATTCGCGGCTTGTAGTGGATGAAGATGACAATGGTAAATTCAGGCTTGAAACGGTTGATGTATTTATTTTTTGTAGGTTGTGGGAGGAGGCAGGTCTGGAAACGTGTGAAGAGCTCTGTCTTCAAATTCTACCTGATCTGATGCATCATGAATCAGTAATTCGTACGGCTACCGCAGAGGCCCTGGGGACTATAGCTGAGGAATACCCTGACAATATTGATGCGTTGGTGACTACTATCACGGATCTCTATCATGAGAAGTTAAAGGTGGGACAAAATAACACTTTTTTGCATTCACTTTCTCATTACTTAGATCGCATTATGGTGCACAATTTAACCACCCAGTAGACACGATACACTGACCCAATGTTGGCCAGCGTCACAGACGATAGTCCATTCATCTTTATGTAGTGGGAAATACACCCTTTGAATGCCAAGGTATGATTTGTATTTTTGTATTTTTTTTTTAGCGGGATCCTCCAGTTATGGATCCATTAGGTCGTGTTGTAAAGGAAGCATCGCCAGATGAATATGACGCACGCTGCGGGCTGGCACAAGGTCTGGAAAAACTTGCGCCATTTCTGCCCCCGACTCAAATAGACACATTGTTTGAATTTTATGTCCATCATGGCTTACGTGACAGGATTGAAGAAGTGAGGAAGTTTATGCTTAATGCGGCTGTTGCTGCCGTCAATGAGCACGGGAAGGTGTGTGATATTAGTAGATATTTTTCTGTACACTGTTTTCGTAGTAGACATTAATTATTAGTAATAATCTCCTTTGGTTAATAGCAATCAGATGTTTATTAGCCCTTATAACTATAGTTGTTTTAGCCCGCCTTTTAATTTTAATTAAAAAAGGTGGACTATTGCAATTAAAGTTCGGCGTCGTCGGCGTCGCGTTAACATTTACTTGTGGGCGCAATAACTTGAAAAGTTTTCCATGTATCCTCCCCAAATTTTTTATGCATGTTACTAATGACCAGTTCTCGGACAAGTTCAATAATGGCCGAAGAAAATTTTTAAATGGCCGACTTATTGCGATTTTTCGCCTTTTACGTCAATAATTTGACGTTGTAGGCGCGATAACTTGAAACGTTTTTCACGTATCCTCTTCAAATTTGTTATGCATTTTACTAATAAGTAGTTTTTGGACAAGTTCAATGATGGCTGGAAAAAATTCAAAATGGCCGATTTATTGCGATTTTTCTCATTTTATGTCAAGAATTTGACTTTGTGGGCGCGATAACTTGAAAAGTTTTTCACGTATCCTCTTCAAATTTGTTATGCATGTTACTAATAAGTAGTTCTTGGACAATTTCAATAATGGCTAAAAAAAATTTAAAATGGCCGATTTATTACGATTTTTTGCATTTCACGTCAATAATTTGACCTTGTGGGTGCGATAACTTGAAAAGTTTTTCATGTATCATCTTCAAATCTGTTATGCATGTTACTAATAACCAGTTCTCGGACAAGTTCAATAATGGCTGGAAAAAAATTCAAAATGGCCAATTTATTGTCATTTTTCGCATTTTACTTCAATAATTTGACCGTGTGGCCGCAATAATGACTTCAAGTTCAATAATGGCGGCGGGCTATTGTCGAGTGTGCTCTTGTTAATTTGTTCTATTAGCCGATCAAATTACTATTATTAGTACATGTAATGAAATAAGTGTTTAAACATCAAGATTTGCAAATGTTTGATCTCAAGTTGAACAAATATGATTAATTTTTACCCATTTGAAGTTGTGGGTGGCGGTAGCAAAACACAACTTCAAATGGGTGAAAATTTTAATTATTTAATTGAGCGCCTCAAGGGTTAATTGTAACTGCTCATTTTTTATAGCTATTTGGTTTTATATTTCCCATATCAATTAGGCCACAATTTCATTCTATTTTAAATAGATTCTACACCTACATTTGCCACTTTTTATTGACAATCCACCTAAAATGTTACGTATTTCTAGTTCAAAGGATAGTATTGGGGGAGCTAACAATATTGCCACTCATTTTTTTTAAATCCTCACTTCACTATTATTTTTTCACACAGAACCATGTCAATGGACTACTACCCTTATTTGAAGATTTTCTTAGCAAAGCTCCTAACAATGCCACCTATGATGCTGTGCGACAAAGCATTGTGGTGCTGATGGGCACGCTAGCCAAACATTTAGACAAGAGTGACCCGAAAGTGAAGCCAATTGTGGCCAAGCTGATAGAAACTTTATCTACTCCCTCGCAGCAGGTATGTATGACCGAAAATACCTTGTTTTGTTAACCCTTTTAATCCTGACTTTACATTGTCATCTTCATCCACTACAAGCCGCGAATTGCTGTCGCAATTCTCGACTTGTAGTGGATGAAGATGATTTGAAGTGGGTGAAAAAGTAAAGAAAATTGCCATGTATTGATAAACCAGTTTCATGTAAATATTCATTCTAAAACACTTTGTTGTAGAAAAATTAAATCTGTTTTCAGGGTTGTGAAATGATGCTTTAATGCATGGTGAGGGCTTAGAGGGTTAACTTAATATTTTAATCAAATTTTCATCTGAAAACGGATATAGACGTGATTAGCAACTTAACCCTTTCAGTGCGGGGATCGACTATAGACATCAGAATCTGACTACAGATGTCTAAAGTTGATCCCAGCACTGGAAGAGTGAAATATTTAAAATGGCTGTAGACCCATAACATAGGTATTCAAATCAAGCGGAAAGAGGTAACATTTATGATGATTTCAAATTGAAAATAACTTCTGTCTCTTGATTTATATACAGTAGAATCCCGTTATAAAGCGGTAGTTGGGGTCCAAGAAACGGGACTGGTTATAAGTGGATCGCGCTATTGCGGGACGACCGTTCTACCGCTAATGGTCAATACATTGGGCCTATATGGACACGCTATATGCGGCAGTGGTAGATTTTATGTGCTAGATATAACACTGTATTTATTACAAATGAGGGGGATAAATAATGAATTTGAAATATACATAAATATTTAATTTATCATTTATTGGCAAACACTGTATTTTTAACAAATGAACGGAATAAATAATGAATTTGAAATATAAATAAATATTTAATTTATCATTTATTGGCAAAATTAATTCAATAAATAAATTGTGTACAATATTTTTGAAGCGATGCTGTCTGCTTCGGGGTCAAAGCAAATATGCCAGTTCGATTGAAAATTCACTCTTTTTATAAGACTAGGGTGGGCAAGTTTTTTAGTCTCATGTTTTTCTAGTTGAACGCAATTAGAACATTTTGGCTACTCGCGAGATAGGATGACATCTTGGGCTCCGTGAAATAATTCCATGTGTATAGTTAACAGATTTAAGTGCGACTTTAGGCATGAATGAAAGGTGTAAGGGATCTACACCGACCCTGTGAATGCTATGGGATCACGCAAGGCGTTAACAGGCTGGAAGTTTTTATAACAAATACACTCTTCTGTTTCATGCAAAAAATGAGGTCTATATATATATATTTATTAAACTAAGCCAGCATTGGCCCAAATTGAAAATGTTATGCCAGCGTTGACGCAACAATTAGAAAACTGTTTATCATGTATGAATGTGGACTATATCACTGATTATTCCCGTGTGCATGGACAAAACCTCGCACTATCTCACGGGCATCATGGTGTTATGCGAGATACGGACGGGCTGAGCTCTCTTCCCACCAAGCAACGCTTTGGAACAGTTTGATTGACAGGTATTACGAGAGGGTGGGCTTTGTATCGTATTTTCACGAGGCCTTAAAATTCGACAAGATTTGCTAGAATTATATTGTTTCCCATACTGTACATCATTTTTGATGTCACAATAGATATAGGTATAGTATAGCGTCATCGTGTGACTATAGCACAAGTATAGGCCTCTACCGTATCATCAAAACTCAGAAAAATTTATTCACCTCTTTAAATTTATACCGCAGTAACTGGATCACCATATACCGCGGTATAACATATATAGCGCGGTTACAGAATTGTTACTTATTATTTTATTTTGAACAGTAGCAGTCAGAAGGTTAATCTCACGCATTGTCCGTGGTCGCACCTGCCAACAGTGTTACCGTGAGGGGTGGAGAGGGGTACAATTATTACTGCATGCATACGTGCCTGGTCAGCACAGCGTCACGTGAACGTGAATGGTCGATGTTTTACCCAGACTGGCGTGATTAGGAATAAAAAAATAGGCACTTTTAGTCAAATTTCACCCTGAAAAAAACAGTGTCCACGCGCGGACCGCGTTATAACCGATATCGGGGCGTAACGATTCGCGCTATAACGGGATTCTACTGTATTTTAAAAATCAGCACTTCAAGGGTTAATTTTTTTATACTTGCTATATCACTGTTGATTGTTGCTCTTCAGGTCCAGGAAGCTGTGGCCAGCTGTTTACCCCCACTAGTCCCTGCTATTAAAAAGGACGCCCCCGGTCTTGTAAAAAAACTGATGGCTTTGCTACTGGAATCTAATAATTATGGAGAGAGGAAAGGTGCTGCCTATGGCTTGGCTGGTCTCGTGAAAGGCCTTGGTATCCTGGCACTCAAACAATTGGAAATTATGAATGCTTTGACTGAAGCCATACAGAATAAAAAGAACCCAAGACACAGAGAAGGCCAGTTTTAAATTATAATCAGAAATGTTTTTTTGTTATAATTGCCCACAAATTTAGACCTTTTATGAAGGCATCAGTGATTATTTCAACATTCTGGAAAATTTCATTTTAAAACTAAGTTATTAATAAAATTATTTGTTCCTTTTAATTTTTTAATAAATCGATTTTTTGTATCTGATTCTATCATGCAAATAATTTATTTTTCATGGGGAAGACCTTAAATTGTCTTATAGTGCCACTATATCTTAGACATTTTTGTAAAACAAGTGTTTGTTGGTACTTGGATTTTATTTTGTGATAATGATTATATTATTTTTTTAAATAATACTTTAGCAATGTTGAATAGCAATAAATTCGAATATATCCTTATCAGTTTTCTTATGTTTATTGTACCATACTATTTACAGGGGCCTTGTTTGCATTTGAGATGCTGTGTATGATGCTGGGACGTCTATTTGAACCATATGTTGTACACCTGCTTCCACATTTACTTCTCTGTTTTGGTGATGCAAATGGTCACGTGCGATCAGTAAGTAACATTCCTATAATCATGAGGTGTTGAATCAATTTAAAGCCTAATTTTCATGTCCTGTATTTACGGGGTGGAGCCAAACTTATTTTGAAAACTACATATTATCAAGCAATAATGTCTTGAGTTTTAATTTAAGAAGATGCCATGACTTACTACTGGTATTCATTATCGATAGCTTGTAAACTACAATTATCAATGTAATATTTTTAAATCAACCGTAGACATCACTCTTCACTTGTCATTAACTGCTTGGTTTTATTCGTAGGGTGTTGTATTTAGGATATCTCCTGTTTCAACTTTCACAATATTTTTTTGATGAACATAGAATTAGGAACTGGCTACTTAAGTTACTGGCCACAAAAAGGATGATAAAATTATAAACATGCAAAGATAATTTCATATCTGTTATTATGATCAATTGCTGCAAACATCTATGGCTTGATTTTTATTGAATACAAATTGACCACAAAACACTGGGGGTTAAATACATATACGGATTTTTTTTTAGAAACACTCAAATAACATTTATCTGACATGGTTAACTTATGTTGTTCCAGGCTGCTGATGATACAGCGAAAGCTGTGATGAGCAAACTCAGTGCTCACGGAGTAAAAATGGTGCTACCATCTCTTCTTAAAGCCTTAGAGGAAGATTCCTGGAGAACTAAGACAGGTATCAAATTATTTTTTTCTTGTTACACAGTTGATAACCCTTTAATCATTAAAGCACTTACATTTTGTTGTATAAACCATGGATATCAATTTTAAATCATATTAAATGTCTTAGTTAGCTCTTTCCTCTTCATTACCTATGTTATGGGTCTACGGCCATTATAAATATTTAAATCTTACAGTACGGAGATCGACTTTAGACATCAGAATCTGACGTCTACAGATGATCCTCGCGCTGTAGTCTTGGATGAAATCCCAACTGTGGTGATAGTAATACTTTCTTCCCCCCCCCTCCACTGGCTGTGAATATAATAAGCGTCATTCTCTAAATGTGAGCAATATACAACTGTTTGGTGTTATGAGGCCTGCTTATGCAAAGATTGACCCATTTCAAAGTGTTTTATATGCTGAAATATGACATATCACCCTCAATACAGTTATTTTATTCTTGTAAGTGATGTAAAACAATATTAATGTTTTGTATTTCAGGGTATATCACCCTCAATACAGTTATTTTATTCTTGTTAGTGATGTGAAACAATATTAATGTTTTGTATTTCAGGTTCGGTGGAGCTTCTTGGTGCTATGGCCTTCTGCGCACCTAAACAACTGTCTGCGTGCCTGCCCAGTATTGTACCAAAACTGTCAGAAGTACTTACTGACTCACATTTAAAGGTTCAAAAAGCAGGAGCACAGGCACTAAAACAAATTGGTTCAGTCATCAGAAACCCTGAGATTCAAGGTAAAAAAAGTGTTATTCCTTTAATTATTTTAAAATAATTATTTCTTCAATAGTTTTAAAATCAATGGATTTTTACCATGCAGTTTTTTTCATGACATTAAATGATGTGAATTCACCCTTGTCCTGCTGAAATATTTGGGGTTTTTTTCATTCATTTAAACCTGGAATTGCTAATGCAATTTCCAGCTTTAAATGAATAAATATTTTTTTTGTGTGAAAAGTGAAAATTTCCCAAAATTAATTATTTGATTGTCACAGACTATTTTATCATTTTTTGTTGCATTTAATTTGGTTTGAAATTAACTTGAAACCATAATATATATACGGTGTAGCAGCACATTACCATTAAATCTCGAGTGATTTATAACAAGGTTTATATACCTAATTCCTATTTAATTTCTTTTTCAGCTATTGTCCCAACTCTGCTTGAAGCCCTTCAAGATCCCACTAAGAAGACAACCACATCTCTCCAAAGACTCCTCGATACTAAATTTGTTCATTTTATTGATGCCCCATCTTTGGCGCTGATTATGCCTGTCGTGCAAAGAGCTTTCCAAGACAGATCTACAGAAACCAGAAAAATGGCGGCACAGATTATAGGAAATATGTACTCTCTTACCGACCAAAAAGTAAGTGGATACAATTTTTTTTTTTGTAGTTTTGTGGATATTTAACAATGTTGACATGTGCATACTGCTTTTTTAATTCCGAATAAAATCACAGGCTTGCATGCTTTTGCCAATAAATGTACATGTAATATTAGTTCAATCCATTATGTATAGATGTATTACAGTATTATTACGCATTACACATTGTTGAAGGGATGGTGGTTTTACATATGTGTACAAGAACAGCGAGGTTTTAGTATTCTGCTCTGCAAAGCCAGAAGGCAGTATCTTCTTACTTTACAAGTAAGCAAATACTGCCTTTTGGCCTTGAACGGCAGTATACTCAACTTATGATCTGCTTGTAACAATTTTTGTATTTTTATGTCACTCCATTACTCTTCAACCATCCCATATAACCATGATGAATGTCAAGCATTAAGTAAGCATACAAATATAATAATACGTAATGGATTGTGAGTAGTCAACACATTTTTGCATTTCTGTTTTTCAGGATTTACATCCATACTTGCCGTCAGTGATTCCCGGCCTGAAGCAGTCGTTACTGGATCCTGTTCCAGAAGTGCGCTCCGTGTCGGCCCGAGCACTCGGCACCATGGTGAAGGGCATGGGTGAAGAGGGATTCAGAGAACTGGTGCCTTGGCTCATGGAAACTCTGGCTTCTGAAAACAGCTCTGTCGACCGTTCTGGAGCTGCCCAGGGTACTGATTTGTCAATTATTTATATCTCTTTTATTTTGCTTATTCCTATCGAAATTTCAAAGAAATTTAATTAGGTTAGCATTATTTATTTTGTGCCCACATATAGGTTATAGCTAGTGGGTTGTGAAAAACTATTGATTTGTATTTGCTGGATTTGAAATGTTTAAGGAAATTTAAGTAAAGATAGCGTCAATTTTTTGTGACCACTTGTGGGTGAAGGTTTTATCAAATTTCAAGATATTTTTCATGTCTCGGAATTAATAATTTTATTAGCTAATCTCTATGTTTTTTTCTGCTATAAGGTTTGAGTGAAGTGGTCGGTGGTCTCGGCATTGAGAAACTCAACAAACTGATGCCTGACATCATAACCACCACTGAAAGAACAGATATTGCTCCACATATCCGTGACGGGTATATCATGATGTACATCTACCTGCCAAGCTCATTTGGTGATGATTTTATTCCTTTCCTGGGAGCTATTATTCCATCAATTTTGAAGGTTGGTATACCACATGTATTTTTTTTTCGAATTGTAATATTTATTTATTTATTGCACTCAACCGCTACCTTTGTATCTAACCCCCTGAGTTATTTACTCTTATTTTCATTCATTTTATTGATTATCATTATGCACTTTTTTAATCAAATTTTATTCTACATATGCCATCCAGAAATGCGAAGAAGGATGCTAAAGGATTGGTATTATGTTCAGTACCATTTGTCATGCAACAATATATAAACATAAAACTAGTCATTTTAAGGTTGGAAAAGTGATTGCTCAACAAAGTAAATTAACTATTATCATATTATAGTATTCTACACCCTGAATGACAGCAGTGATTAGCTGATCTCGTCATACGACATGCATTCTTTTATTGGTCGGGGTTAAAGACAATTTATTTTCTTTCAAGGCTTTGGCTGATGAGTCAGAATTTGTGCGTGACACGGCGCTGAGAGCCGGTCAGAGAATCATCAACATGTACGCCGACAATGCCATTGAGTTGCTGCTCCCTGAATTAGAGAGAGGTCTATTTGACGACAACTGGAGAATCAGATACAGCTCTGTACAGTTGCTGGGTGATCTCCTCTACAAAATCTCAGGTGCGTGTCTCTATTTGTCTATTAACTCTCTCAGCGTGGGGACCGTCTTTAGACATCAGAATCTGACGTCCTCGGACGTCTGAAGAAGATCCCCGCACTGAAAGATTAAAAAAATGATAATGGCCATGCTCCCATAACATAGGTATTCAAATGAAGCAGAAACAACTAACTATAGACATTTATGCTGATTTCAAATTGAAAAACCCCTTGGTTTATACAAAAATTAGTTCATTACTTTAAGTTTTTTTTTTGGTGAAATGTCAGTTAGTATTTTTCATCATTTGAAGTTGGAATTGCATTTCCAGCTTTAAATGATGGAAAATTGTTATACTGATGAAAGATAGACATCTCCTAAATAAAAACCTCTGAGTATGTGTGCAAATTTTAAAGATATGCAGGGCTTCACCCTTAGAACACTGATGTCGACTAGAGTAGACATTCTGTGTTTTTGTTAGAACCTGTATAACCTGTTTTTAAAAATGAAATATGCTTTCAATCTTGAAACACTGATATATATTGGGACTTAAATTTCAAAAATAACACAAATTTTTAGTCACCTGAATTTGTGGATCGTGGTAGAGAGACACAACTTCAAGTGGCTTAAAATTTAAATTTCTTTGCTCAGTGCTTTAGGGGTTAATTTATGAGACCAATTATTATGATGAGTGCATGTGATCACCAATGCACTATGTTGATGATGCAGGTATACCTAAACTGATATTATTATTTGATAAATTCAGTTGTCATCCTTTATTGTGGACTAGCATGCTTCTGATTTTATAATCATGTGCCTGATTTTAAGTCATCCTCCATCTTCCATTTTAACTATGAAAGTATCTTTTAAAATAAGTTGATGGAAATACCTATACATTTAATCATATAGTGTGTAAGCAACATATGTCACTTAAAGCTGCATAAGTGTTCTGTTTATTTTAATTCAAAAGATTAATCCTCGGGGAATGGTGTTTTAATTTTTTATTTTACTCCAGTTATTAAGGATTGAAGTTTGATGATTTGTAAATATTGCTGCCCCACCAACCACCAATAAAACCTGATCACAGCGTAGTAAGACACACTGTCTGTACAATCAGGACATCTAACATACCTACTGGCAGATAATGATCACCATTGAAAAAATAGTGGAAGATTTTTAAAAATGTTCTTATTTTTTATTTTAAGTGATCACAGATACATTTCACATAACAGTTCAAAGTGTATTCTCTCATGTCATTTGGACATATCTAGGAGTTATTACTTTGTGTGATATGGGTGATATCTGCATATAATGTCACGTTTGATTTCGGTACCGGTATGGAGAATGTCACTCACTGACTCTATTTCAATGGGACTCTATTTTAGTATGGTGCTTTTCAGTGTAGGCCAGCATTTGAGCCTTTGGCCCGCCATTAAGAGGCTCTCCCCAGTCCATGGGAAATTGTAGTTGGAACTAGCACCAAATTCAGTGATGTAAATCATCTTTTTTGCTCTTTTGATTTTCTTGAAAAACATTTGCATTTTTTTATCAGGTATCTCATGGGCATTTCAAAATATAGTCAAAATGCTACTGGACAATATCAGACATTATTTTATTTTATCGTAAATCATCACATACAGTTATATAAATCGCGCTATGCGGTAAAATAAAATAATATTTGAAAACATCAGACTTTACTGTAACCGGTTTCTGTAACCGGTTTCCAACAAGTTTTTTGACCCAGTCTCAGGACATTCACGGCTGGTTATGTGGGCTTTGTGTCTGTGCTAACACGAGGCATTGATCCAACAGCAGACTAATATTGGCCCATCGTCTGCGGTACTGGCCCAACATGATGCTGATTTAGTTCAACGTCTCGTGTTTGCTATCAAGGCAGTTTGATAATATTGGCCAATGTAACATTATACTGGCCCATAACCACTATTACATACATATTGTACACACACCGATTCACTACTTCATAATACTTGATGGTGTATCGCATGGTGAACTAACTCCGCTACATTTACCCAGTTTTAGTGCATTTATAAGGCCTTTAACTCTTCTTTTACCGAC
Organism: Flabesymbios commensalis; assembly: GCA_964017125.1. Taxonomy (NCBI): domain Eukaryota; kingdom Metazoa; phylum Annelida; class Polychaeta; order Terebellida; family Flabelligeridae; genus Flabesymbios; species Flabesymbios commensalis. The sequence continues at coordinate 27,517,418 of OZ024903.1, forward strand.
TTCACCCCTGATAAAAGTACCCCCAGAAACAGACTTTTGTTTTAAGGAGGACCCCTGAGGTAGCCCCAATACAGGTTATAGCTAAGCGCATGCGCACATCGCACAAATTAAAAATGCAAGAGCATATTGCGTCCATGTCACTGACCATTCTAGTTGGTGATTTTCAACCACGCATGTACTGAAATATCTCCATTGCAATTAATGCATGAACACAGCGGGATTTCGCATAAATGCGAATTTGGTAAAGGAAGGTAGTTTTCGCATAAATGCGAAATTGGTAAAGGAAGAGTTAAGACAATATAAATGATTGTTTTGTACGTTTTAGGTTATTTTTATCGAAATAAACAAAACAGTTATGCCGCTTTAACAACTTGATTATTGGTTGACAGGTGTGTCAGGAAAGATGACGACAGAGACGGCGGGTGATGATGACAACTTCGGCACAGAATCGTCACAGCAAGCCATTCTGAGTATACTGGGCGAGGATAGACGTAACCGTGTGTTAGCCGGGCTGTACATGGGCCGGTCAGACACGGCCCTGATGGTACGACAGGCCGCCCTGCACGTCTGGAAGATCATTGTCTCTCACACACCAAAGACACTGCGGGAGATACTGTCCACATTGTTCCAGTTACTGTTGGGATGCTTGGCCAGCACAAGTTATGACAAACGACAGGTAAATACCTGTCATAATTCTTTATTTTCAGCTAAGGGCTATTCCATTTTAAAATGTGTGAGAGAGTTCAGGACGTTTAATTTAAATGTGTAAGGTGGAGAAGGTAAGAAATCATGACAATGTGTTAGAGGGGGGGGGGTTGAAAAATATATATTAATATAAAATAAATATATTGAAATTTTGCAATGTGTTGGCGGAAAGGGGGGGGGGGGTGGAGGACAGATTTATTTATTTATAATAATTTTAACAAGGAGATTTGGTAAAATTATTGAGGTGGCATCGAGAAACATAGTACCTGTAGGATAATTCTATTGTACTGTGTATAAATATTGTAATTATAGGTGGCTGCCCGAACCCTCGGTGATATAGTCAGGAAGTTGGGTGAGAAAGTTTTACCAGAGATAATCCCTATTCTGGAACAAGGACTGCGTTCAGAAGATAGCGATCAGCGACAAGGAGTGTGCATTGGTCTGAGTGAGATTATGAGCTCCACCAGTAAAGAACATGTATGTTAGCCTTTCTTTTTGTATCGATTTGAAAGATATCCAAATAATTGCATTTATCAGAGCATAAACTAAATTTTTACATTCAATTCAATTAGTTTATTATACTGACAAGTACAAAATACAACAAAGCAACAAATATAATCAGTTTGATTGAAAACCCAGCCCATGAGGCTTATTTAAGTCAGTTTAAATTTCGGCATGTAGTGTATGAAGATGACAACGGTAAATTCAAGCTTGAAAGGGTTAACTGTTCGGTTTTAGAATCTACACCTACTTGGAAGTTATGTCTCGCTTTTGAAATCCACAGCCTAAACTGTGGGTGAAAATTATTCACATTTGTCAATATGGTAGTCAATCATCTTAACTCTTTTACCCCTAATCACAACGGTAGTCGTTTTTAATTTGTTTTTTTAACCGATCATATCACAGATATTGGGAATGAAATGAGTGCTTAAACATCAACATTTACAAATGGTTGGTCCTAAATTGAATTATTTATGAGTAATTTTCACCCACTTGAAGTTGCGGGTCGTGTGGTTGAAAATATAAAGAAGTTGACTTAGCAGGTTAAGGGTTGAAATCTTCCTTTTTAAAAATGAGTTTTACCTTAATCCTGCTAAGTTAATTTATTTAAATTTTCAACCACTTGAGGTTGTGTCTCACGACTGCGATCCACAACCTCAATTACTCTTACTTGTTTGATTTCAGACCAAACATTTACAAATCTTGATGTTCAACCCTTTAAGCACTCACGAAGCATTAAAGCAAAATTTTATATCCCTGAAAATAGAGTTAATTTTCCTACAATCAAGGATTTTATGATGAAAATTTCCTTGAAACAGATTCACCAATGCATGGCAATTTTCTTTAATTTTTCAGCCACTTCAAGTCATCTTCGTCCACTACAAGTCGAGAATTGCGAAAGCAATTTGCGGCTTGTAGTGGATGAAGATGACAATGGTAAACTCAGGCTCGATAGGGTTAAACAGTCATTTCATTCCTAATAACAGTGGTTTAATCGGCTAAACACTTATTTAAAACAACCATTGTCGTGATCAGCAGGCAAAGGTTTAATGGTGCTATGTAGTATCCTAACTAAACTGTGCTAACCAAAACCTTAAAAAAAGAAAGAGTATAGTTTGGTACTCAAGGCATACAATTGTACGTGTAGTTTACTTTCTTGCAATTGTTTAGGTGATAGTATATGGAGACAGCTTGGTGAATACTGTGAGACAGGCTCTGTGTGATCCGCTACCTGAAGTCAGAGAGGCTGCGGCTCATACGTTTGACAATCTGCATCTTAACATTGGTACCCGTGCACTGGACGACATCCTGCCTAAGCTTCTTAAACAATTAGTCAGTATCTACTTAACTTTTTACCTAACTTTGTATGATGTAAATTTAAGTAATTGTAAAACATATGTTTCGTTTTTATTTTATTTAAATATGTAATGAAATTTATTCAACATTAGTGATATTCATAAGAAGCAATAGAACTTGAATGGTCAAGCAAGACAGATAGTGAATTTCATCTTAATCACATATGTTATCGATGGTCTAAAACAATAGTGGGTCAAGTCGACTTGACAGTGAAATTGTGTTTAGCTTTTTGCTTGGAACTGCAGTCTGCTAAATGCACTTATCAGCATATAGACTTGCACTTATACTGATGAAACACACAGCGACTGGAATTTGACAGATCAAGTGAAGTTATCAGAGTATTTTTTTACCTTTCAAAACGATTTACAGAAGCAAAATTGGGATCAACAAGACACCAAGTTGACTTAGCTCATTGTTACTCCAGGAACACAGAATATGCAGAGATTGTTCCTAGATCAACAATGAACTAAGTCTAGGCATTTCCCCTGTGTTGTCTCCACAAGTCTCAGAAAAACAATGCGCTAAGTGCACTTGCACCTTTTTTGTCCCAGAAACAGAGCCCATAAGCATATAGCTCCAGAATAACAATGTGTCAAGTTGAATTGGTCCTGTGTTGGACAGATATTATGCGTATATGTGCTCTTTTTCACGAGAATAACAATGTGCTAAGTCGACTTGATCTGTTGTTTTAACCTGAATTTGGAATAAATTCAAACTTTATACATATTATAGGTGACATAGCTGGTTATTATTCTAAAGGCCAAAAATGTCACTTAGCACACTATTGTTTTAACCCATCGTTATGTTGAAGACAGTCTGATGATATCATGTTTTATTACAGGAAAATTCTGAACATTCAGAATATGCTCTGGATGGATTGAAACAAGTGATGGCCGTCAAAAGTAGAGTTGTGCTACCGTACTTAATACCACAGGTATGTACTCACTTCTATTCTACACAAAATATCAACCCCCGTCACTCATTTTAACAGTTTATTTTATCTGATCATATTTTAACCCGCCTTTAATTTTTAAAAGGTTGGCTATTGCAATTAAGGTTCAGATGCCGCTATTACATTGTGCAACTTCAACAATGGCGCCCGGTATCGTCTAGTTTGCTCTTGTTATTATTTACATTGTCTGGATGGCATATCAAAGCTAGGGTAAGTGATAAAAGTGTTAAAAAGTCACAGTGGGCTTTTAAGTCAGTCCACATGGAATACGTGTGTTTGCCATTGTCAGAAAAACTGTTGTTCATTCGCTTTTCTTCCTTCTAGTGAGAAAACATGTAGTGAGAATTTTCTTCTATTCTCTGGTTTTAATCTTGACTTGTTTTTTTCAATGTTGTCTGTACATGTAAATCTTCTTCTTTTAATTCACATTGCCACATCAATAAGACAATAATGAAGATGCTCTGATTTTGTTTAATATATTAAATGAGAGCTCAAAGTCGTCTCCTCATAATTTATCTACAATGAATTTCTCTGCAATGAATATTGCTTGGGAAGAAAGCTACATAATTTCGGCCAATAGATAATCAAACTTGAACGTCATATTTCCTCATTATTAAAAAGCCCACGGACACTATCTGCAACCTGATACAAATTAAACCCTGAATTCGATGGGAGAAAGACATATGGTGCATAAATGTGAAACCCTTGAAGTTGTGGATCGGGTCAGCGAGACACAACTTCAAGTGACTGAAAATTCCAATTGAATAATTTGGAGGCTAAAGGGTTAACCTTGTTTATTTATTTGGATGTTTTACTCTGCTCTATGTTTTACTCCACAACTTCAAGAAGTTAAAAATTACTCTTATAAATATTTCTCTAATTTGAGACCCAACATTTATAATGCCACGATTAGCATTTAAAAAATAGGGCGGTTATGATGGTACTATTTTAAAAATCATATGTTTCTTTTTGTCCATTACAGCTGACATCACCTCCTGTGAACACACGAGCCTTGTCTTTCCTGTCGTCAGTGGCTGGTGAGGCACTCACTCGACATCTGGGGAGAATCCTGCCAGCCTTAATGTCAGCACTAAGTAAGAAACGGGGAACTCCTGAGGAAGCTGAGGTAAGGACAAGAGCACGCATCTGATACATTCTTCAATTGAAAGAAAAATATGGCCCTTTAAAAAAACTTTACTATTCAATTAATTTTAATTCCATTCGCTGTGATCTGTGAATTGCTGCCATGTAGTAAATTGTAGTATTCTATTCAAAAAAATTTTTTCAAAATGGATGGGGTATATTTTGACTATGTAGTAAATTGTAGTATTCTCTTCTAAATTATTTTCATTCAAAGAGGATGGGATATATTCATAGAGGCTCCTAGCAGCCAAGGTACACATGTATGCAACATGTTAGCGGCTTGGTATTCCAGTGGTATACCAAATATCACAGTGAAATTTATTATCTGTTTATTGTAGCTTTTTTTCTTTTGAACTTTTAAAAGAAGATTCATGTATCTGTTTTATTGTCTGTGATTTTAACCCTTACAGTGCGGGGATCGACTTCAGTCTGACGTCTAATATCGATCCCTGCACTTTTAGAGTAAATTTTTTTATAATTGCTGTAGACCCATAACATAGGTATTCAAGTGAATCGGAAAGAGCTGACTAATCATTTATGATCATTTCTAATTGCAAAAAACCCTTTGGTCCCCATGGCTTATAACAAAATAATTCAGGGTTAATAGTGATCATTACATTGTTGCCAGGTCATGGATAAGCAGACTGCCGTCACCAGGGCTTGAAATTAAAGGGTGCCCGCGTACCTGTGACACCCTAAATGTGCTGCGGGCATACAAAAATACTGCCATGGGTGTCCTGCTGGCACCCAAAAAAAAAACGTTGTAAAAATATTTATTTTTGCGCATTTAGATTAATTCAATATTAATCTGAGAATGATGTTTCTTAGTCTCCTCGTACTTTCTACTGTGAATATGGGAAAAAGTTAAGCCACTGCATCACTTTACGTTTGTATACATGCAGCTGTAGGCTTTTTAAATTTTACTCAGTGACATTTCTTGAATACTTCTGATGTTTCAGAGACTGTTTCACAGACTCAATATGGCATATAACTATGGTCCTCCAGATTATTGATTGATGATGATAATGATGTTTTTATTGGTTTTGAGACTCCATTCTATGTCTTTTTGTTCCTGAAATGGGTGAATGTTTGTGTTATTTTCCAAAATAGGGCACCTAAAATTTTTGGCGGGCACCCAAAGTTTTGTATGTGAGTGCCCTGTTGGCACCCCTCCAAAAAGTTTAGGCCTAATTTATGGCCCTGGTCACTGTTTGTTTGAATGTTTCAGGAGCTGGAGTATTGTGAGACAGTTGTGCTATCAGTGGCGGATGACCAAGGTGTGCGAACAGTTATGGACGAGCTGCTGACTCAAATTAACACCAAAGAAAACCACCTTCGTTATTCTGCTGTCACCATCCTGCATGTGTTCTGCGCAAACACTAAAGCTGATCTGTCTGATTTTGTGCCTCAATTGTTGAGAGGCCTGATTCACATGTTCATGGATTCTGATGTCGCTATACTGAATGTGGCATGGGACTGCCTCAACGCTGTCACAAAGGTATGTATATTATTATTATCCAAGGAGACAATGACAATGAATTGGCATTTAAACATTTAAAAATACATTAAATCATTTGTGGTGCTGTCAACATTTTGCTATTCAGCCCTCAGCCAAACTTTAGCTGAAAGCTTTTGTCTGAGAATTGTGGACATGTCCGCCATTAACAGCACGAGAACATTTTTTTGCTTCACTCTGTGCTGTACACACACTTTCCATTTCAAACACTCCTTGCCTTGAATGACAAATTTTATGAGAGACTCCCCTGTTATTACATACAATAATTCAGTGATTAATTTTCAGGCTGGATGAAGTGTTGTGAGTTAATCAGTAAAATTGTATAAATGAAATGACACAATGTCTTTTTAAGCTGATAAATACCTGTTGGAAGTGGATGAAGGTAATAAATCTACTATACTACTGTTTGGTTGAGATCTAGTACATTATGTGCAGCTAAAAATATATTTTGTGTTGATATATATTTTATTTTGTGTCCAGAAATTGGATGGTTCAGAGATGTTGGGACATATCACAGATGTGAGGCAGGCACTCAGGTTCACACTTAGTGATTTCAAGGGAAACGAGTTACCAGGATTCTGTTTACCTAAAAAGGTAAGTGATGAATATAAACAATACAAGATAAACTGATTTAAGTTTTAGTCAACATCTGATAATAATTATTCAGACTTGTCAATGTTAACCCTTGTCCTGCTTCGCCAGTATGATATACTTTCTAGCTGATTTTAGGCCAAATAATATGTCACTGAAATGAATAATATAGTTTCTCGTAAATGCTCAGTTATTCAAATAACTCAATTTAGAAGGTGTATATTTTCAAAAAATATCAATATTTCTTGGAGTTGGAAATTGTGTTAGCAATTCCAGCTCCAAGAGACGAAAGATACAATTGAAACAGCTTATCAGGACATTCACAATGGTTATAAGAACTACTGGTTGAAGTTGAACTCATATTAGCTTATAATCAAAAACAAATTATTAAAAAGCTATGTAGCCCTTATAGCACTGACATATCTGTAAATACTTAATGTTCAAATATTCAGGCATTTGAATTTGATAGTTCAGTACTACCACTGATTGCCACACAGTTAGTACAGAAATAATTCTGCTATTAAAAAAACCCTTAGTCAAAAGATACAAACATCAGCCTTATTATATGGCCATTGTCATTAATTAATTATTTTGGGAGTACAGTGGAGCCTGTTATGAGCAGTCACTTTTATGAACAGCCAACTTCCTATGGGAGGCCACTTGCCATCCCCCAAAATGGCATTTTGTAAACAAATGAACCTCTTATGAACAGGCTGCTCATACCAGGTTCTACTGTAGTCTTATTTGTCATAAATGGAAATATTTTGGAGCTGAAGCATGAATCAAAAATATTAACTGCCCATGCAGCAGACAAGAGTTTGTATACTACTATGATATAGCCCCAGTCTAGTATATTGTTTTACTTATTCTTATTGCAATGTTGCTTTCATTTTAGGGGATTACACCTATCTTGCCAATTTTCCGAGAGGGAATATTGAACGGACCTCCTGAATTGAAGGAATCTGCTGCCATTGGCTTAGGAGAAGTGATCAAGAGGACGAGTGCTGATGCTCTGAAGCCTTCCGTGGTGCACATTACAGGGCCCCTGATTCGTATACTTGGTGATAGATTCAGCTTCAATGTCAAAGTCGCGGTTCTTGAAACTCTTGGACTCCTGCTAGGAAAGGTACATAATGAAATTAATTCTTGAAATTTAAATTTTAGAACTGATAAAATTTGTGAAGGTACATTTTTAGAGAATTTTTTTAATTAAAAGCTTTTTTAGTCAATTATATAAACATGTTCATTAACCCTTTCAAGCTTGAATTTACCATAGTCATTTTCACTCACTACAAGTTGCGAATTGCTGCCACAATTCCCTATTTTTATTGAATGAAGATGATTTGATGTGGGTGAAAAAATTGAGGAAAATAACCATGTATTAGTAAACAAGTTTTTTATGGAAATTTTCATTCTAAAACCCCTAGTTGTAGGAAAATTAAGTGTGTTTTCAGGGATGTAAAATGATGCTTTAATGCATCGTGAGGGTTGAAGGGTTAAGTGAGAGGTGATGATAAATCAGTAATTAGTAAAATCTGTAGAGAGAAATGTTTTTACTGTGTTTTAGTGTGGTGTGATGTTAAAGCCATTCCTGCCGCAGTTACAAACCACTTTTATTAAAGCACTTAACGACCCTCATCGAGCCGTACGTTTACGGGCGGCTGATGCTTTAGGTCGTTTAATTTCCATACACACTAGAGTTGACCCGTTATTCACAGAGCTACAGACAGGCATGAGAAATACTGATGACAGTGCCATAAGGTAAGATAAGCAGTTAAAACGATTCTATAATCTACACAACTACCAATTTCGGACAACCGTACAAGAAAGGCCTCAAATTCACATATTGCCGACCAAATACACGCTATGACTATTACCATCACGATCTAGCTTTTAACCCTTACAATACGGAATTATTTTTGTTTAAACCATGGAGAATTAAAGAGTTTTTTCAATTTTAAGTCATCATAAATGCCTTAGTTCGCTCTTTCCAGTTCATTTGAATACCTATGTGATGGGTCTACGGCCATTATAAATATATTGATTCTTAAATGGTGCAGATCGTCTTTATACATCAGACAGTACCCGCACTGAAAGGGGTAAGCACTAAATTAAATAAGCTTAAATTTTCACCCACTTGCAGTCGTCTCTCGCTACTGTCACCCACAACATCAAGTGGGTGAAAATTACTTTGTTTATTTGAGACCAAACATTTTCAAATCTTGATGTTTAAACACTCATTTCATTGTCAATAACAGTGATTTGAGTGGCTAATAAAACAAATCAGAATTGACTATAGTCGTGCTCAGCGGTGTAAACGTCACATATATAGATTGATTAGCATTGACCATATAACATATGTAAATTTTCATTCACACCCTACTGCTGACCATTTACCATGAAATAGTGCTTTACATGTTGATAATAACAATAATTTACATTCAGAATATTCCTGGCCATTATACAATTTTGTAATAAATACCAATATGTATGGTTGTCTCAGAATATTTTCTCTCAATAATATGAGTTGCTTGTTTTCCAGAGACACTATGCTGCAAGCGTTACGGGGCTGCATCGCTGGAGCCGGGGAGAAAATGGGAGTGAAAGTGAGAGCAGAGCTCTCCGCCATGTTACAATCTATGCTGTCTGTTGGTGAGGACACTACACGCACCACAGCAGCGGCATGCTTCGGTACTCTATGCGGCGGTATGGGACCCGATGACTTGGCTAACGCTCTCAATACACAACTCTTAGGTAAGTGGAAAGTTAATCAATGTTAGGTCAGCGTCACAAACAGTGACCCAACAGTTAAACAACACTGGATAAGTCGTCGTGTTTGCTGTGATGTGAGAAATAATGGTGACTTATTAACATCCCAACGAACACGAGAATCAAGGTCGACAATGATTGACTGACAATTATACAACATTGGCTAAACACCATGGCACATTAGTTTAAATTGCCATCTTGTAAAAGTTACATTATAGTTCATCTCATTTTTCATCTGATCTTAGTTAACACATTTGTTTGCCTAATGGTGAAACAGCTGTATTTTAGCATTCTTTAGAACACTGACCCTGAAGGCCGGCTCAAGCTCTACTTCAGAACTGTCAGGCTATAGTTTCTGTTTTAGATGAGTGCGCACATTAGATTAAACCGGCATATTGCCAAATAAAATGTGTTCTTTTTCTGGCTAGCGGGCGCATTTGGTACTCCCTCATTAGATTTAGATAATAATATTGGCCTAAAGCATTAAAAAATAGTTCAAATAATTTCACATTTTAATCCTAGAGCATACGAAATTTGATACATCAGTTTAGATAATACATCCACCAGTATTGGGTAATTGCATTTTATTTAAAGTTAATTTATCACACATTTTCACATGACTTTATCAATAAGCTACATGCACGCTGAATCATTTTCAATTTTATCTCATATGAGAATTACCACTGTCCATCAATCAATTCATACATCCCTGAAGATACAAATTTAAGATTTTTTTCACCTGATAGATGCTGACGCTAGTCAAGACTGGGTAGGACGTCATGGTAAATCTGTAGCACTTGCTATTGCATTAAAGACTGCGGCGGAGAAGCTGACTACAGATGAATGGGCACTACCTGTATCCCGTGCGCTTATAACATATGGAACGGCTGACAGGGTACGTGATGGTGATATACAAAATGAGGGCAAGATTAACCATTACAATGCCGAAATATTTTTGTATAATCCATGGAGACCAAAGGGTTTTTTCAATTCAAAATCATCACAGATGTCTTAGTTAGCTCTTTGCGCTTCGTTTAAATACCTATGTTATAGGTATACTACCATTATAAATATTTTAATTCTTTCAGTGAGGTCTTTATAATTCTGACGTATAACTCAAATTCAGACCCAGAAAGACTGTCCCCTTGCTGCAAGGGTTATAGAGCTAAGTTGTGAAATTTTAATATTCACCCACTATTAGCGACATAAAAAAATATTTTCCATTTGGACAATAACTAGTTTTAGCTAAACCCCAGGAATAATTATGCCTCCTGTAGGTCTATTTTTCACAGAAACATAATTAGTAACAAATGTTTATTTTTGTTTACACTAATAAATGTGAACATTGTATTTACAGGTGCCAATTTGTTTAAGTGGAATACGTGGGATAGGCTACTACTTGAAGTGTGTCGCACAACAAGACGGTGTTCTTCAAGCAGATCTTCTTAACTTACTCAGCAAGGTAATGTTCGCACCCTTAAATAGACAAAATGGTTCAGAATTCCACATTTTAAATTAGAATTTTTTTTGACTATTTCTCTCAACTATTCTAGCAGTACAGCATACAATATACATATATTTGCTCAATTAGATTACTGCCACATTAAAACATTTCCTTTGATATAGTTATATTAGTAAATGACACCACATGTTCTAAAAGGAACTTGATAAACAGACTAAATTATTTTACAAAGATAAGGTGGAAGCTGAGAATTCACATCACAGTATTGAAGGCAAGTGGTTAAATGTAGATCCAGCATCTACTGTAGAAATTACTTATTGTATCTTTTAAATGCACATAAATGATTGATATATGTAGACATTTTTAGCCAAATAATGTGTATATTGATCCAACACTATATAACAGGAACATTAATTCGTTTGTAAATTTGTTCAAATATAATTGTATGTGCTTGTATGCCGGCATAACGTGTACTTTTATTGTGAAATAGAAAACACTAATGGAAACTACATCATTTTTTTCACAGTGTATGAAACAGGAATCAAATGACAAGAAACAGTTGGGTTCTCAGGTGGTTGAGTTTATAGCCAGATCTGTAGATCATCCTTTAGATATCAGTTCTATCAAGCAGTTAATCCCAATGCTGGTAAATGGAACAAAGGAGAAAAACACAGCAGTACGCAGTTATAGTGAGACAGCGCTAGTCAACCTGCTTAAGATGAGGGAAGGTGACACTGTACTACAGGTCAGTGGTCAATTTATAATATGTAATAATGTATATATGACATAGTAATCAGACATAATTGAAAGTAGTTGTGCTTTACCTCAGACTACAATATTTTATATTTTGAATAATTTACGAAATATTGCCCCAGTTTTTGACACAGATCCAACCGTAGCTCAACAATTATAATTTTCAGATTTGGTTCGTGATGCTTCGTGTGTAATTTATTGTGATAAAAGTAAAATTCCAATTCAGTCAATACTTACCTAACTATTATCAAAATTTGTACAATTTATGTTTAAAAATATCTCACAGGGTAATTTCCTAGTTCCTAAACATGGATAAAATTTTGTGACTAAAACTTTAGCGACTATAATCGTTTTTAATCCATTTCATTAGCCGATTAAATCACTCTTATTGATATGAATAGTGTGTTTAAACATGACGATTTGCAAATATTCGGTCCCAGATTAAACAAATATTAGTAATTTTCACCCATTTTAAGTTGTGGGTTGTGGTAGCGAGACACAATTTCAAGTGGCAGGAAATTTAAATTATTTAATTTAACCCTTTAACGGTAATAAGTAATTTTTTATTCATTTAAACCACCACTGTAGACGAACAGCACTGTTCATCTTATTTTGTCAGATTTGGGTAAAAAGCAAAAAAATTGGAGTTACGCATTTAAAACTTACATTTAAGCAGAAGATCAAGACTTTTGTGTGCTTTTTAAGTCTCCACCCACTATGTGGTGGTGGAGACTTATTGTTTTTGCTGAGTCTGCCCGCTGCCGCCACTTGTTTCTGCTCTCACTCGAAAACCCTTAATCAGATTATTTCCAAATATTTGCAGTATGCATAATGGCCCTGGGGAATTTGTCTGATAATTTTTTTTTTTAGCATTTTCCAGTTTCTTCAACAAAATCCTATGGCTCACGCTAGAGCTTGAACCGCTTCATCGATTTGTTTCATGTTTGGTTTAAAGGAAAGACCTTACTCTGGCCATGAGCTGAAAACCTTTTGGTGTGATTCTGATAATAAAAACTTCGATTTTTTTACGTTCTAGTATTTTAGCGGATATTTCTGTTTTGCTCATTTTGGCCATCATCAAAATTCGGTAATATAGCCATACAACCCTACCCGAATTATTTCTAAATATTTGCAGTATGCATATTGGCCCTAGGAAATTTGCCCAGTAAATTTTTTTCGACGTTTTTCATCTTCTTCAACAAAATCCAAGATGGCCGCCAAAATTATATGTCGCTCTCTAGAGCTTGAACCGCTTTATGGATTTGTTTCATGTTTGGTTTAAAGGAAAGACCCTACTCTGCACATGTGCTGATTAGTTTTTGGTGTGATTCTGATAATAAAAACTATGATTTTTTTTACGCTTCAGAATTTTAGCCGATTTTTCAGTTTTGTTCATTTTGGTTATCATTAAAATTTGTTAAGTAGCTATACACCCATGCTCAAAGTATTTCTTAATATTTGCAGTATGCATATTGGCCCTAAGGAATTGCCCGATAATTTTTTTGCTTTTTCTAGCTTCTTCAGCAAAATCCAAGATGGCCGCCAAAATCCTATGTCGCTCTCTAGAGCTTGAACCGCTTCCTGGATTTGCTCTATGTTTGGTTTAACGGAAATACTTTACCCTGCACATGTACTGATTTGTTTTTGGTGTGATTCCAATAATAAAAACTTTGCTTTTTTTATGTTTCAGAATTTTAGCGGATATTTCAGTTTTGTTCATTTTGGCTATCATCAAAATTTGGTAATATAGCTATACACCCCTGATCGGATTATTTCTAAATATTTGCAGTATGCATATTCGCCCTAGGGAATTTGCCGGTGATTTTTTTGGCGTTTTTCAGCTTCTTCAACAAAATCCAAGATGGCCGCCAAAATCCTATGTCACTCTCTAGAGCTTGAACTGCTTCATGGATTTGTTTCATGTTTGGTTCAAAGGAATAACCCTACCCTGGATGTGTGCTGATTAGCTTTTTATGTGATTATGATAAAAAAAACTTATATTTTTTTTACTTTTCAGGATTTTAGCTGATATTTCAGTTTTGCTCATTTTGGCTATTATCAAAATTTTGGTAATATAATTATGCAGCTCAAATTTGATCTTTTGTGTATGCTCAGTGGCCCTGAGAAAAAAGTCAGGAGAATTGTTTCTCTTTTTTCATTTTTTCAACAAAATTCAAGATGGCTGACGAATCACATGTTACTCTGAAGAGCCTGAACTGCTTCACCGATTTGTTCCTAGGAAGCAACTTACCCTGGCCATATGCTGATTCTGAAATCACATTTTCACATGGTTTACATAAAAATTTGGTGACAGTACTGTATTTGTCTATAATTAATGTACTATGTGGGGCCGGTGGAGACGCAAGCTTTGCCCCTCAGGCAAATATAGTATACAATTTGCGTTTGTCAAAATGTTCAAAGCTTTTCATGGTACATCTAATCTATTGACTCTCTTTCCCTTACAGTCAACACTGAACAGTCTTGATGCTGGCATGAGAGACTCTCTGAACGAGGTGGCTTCAAAAGCGCTGAAAAAGATCATCAGTCAGCCGGATACAGGCGATAGGGACATAGACGATACTTTCCTGGTATGACCCCGCACTGAATCTCACACTGACGATAGCCGTATCAAATTGTCACCGGAGTATTCAGCCGATACAGGATGCTGCTGGAAAAGGAGGTCAGTTCAAGCCGACTATGACCTCCTGGTGAGCCAACGTATTGTACCAGCCAGATATGGATCACTGAACAACAAGTTCAGCCAATGTTGTTTAATGTTGGGCCAGCGTCGTAGAAGGTGGACCAGCATTAAAACAGCATTGGCTGAACGCCTAGTGATTACACAAGTTGTACTTGTCAACAAAAAAAGACAGAATTTTGTTTATTTTGTCGGACGTTCGAAAGGATGTGTTTTTGTCTGTCGTTGTGGGTTCAACTCGGCACACGCGCATCTGCACAGGTGACAGCAAGTAAACACATTATGTATTATCATACTCCTATGATGGTGGTGATGATGGTGGTATATTGAATTGTATATTTTTTTAAATGGTGACTTCCATTTCCGTAATAACTACATCATGAAGCTGTTTCTTATGTTTCGCCCTGGTTAAAATCCCTCAAATTAAACTATTACTTGTCACGGTTACCCCAGAAAACACAATACATTGAGCTAACGTTGGCCCCTCGTCTACGACGCTGGCCCAGCATTAAGCCAACATTGACTCAACGTCTTCTGTTTGTTGGGTGGTATGTTCACCCTGATCCTCATGTCAATTGTGCTCGCTTATCCTGCAGTAACTTAACCCTTCAAGCCCTCAAGGTGCTTCAAATCAACATTTACAGCCATGAAAACAGAATTAATTTTCCTACAACTAAGGGTTTGAGAAGAAAATGTCCATGCAACTGTTTTACCTATGCAGGTCAATTATCTCTAATTTTACACCCACTTCAAATCATCTTCATCCACTACAAGACGAGAATTGCGACATCAATTCGTGGCTTTCAGTGGAGGAAGATGACAATGGTGAATTCAGGCTTGAAAGGGTTACATCTGTTATTTTTTCAATATAATCGTTTCTGTTGACAATAGGTGGTGAAAATTTGTTTATTTTGGTTCAACGTATCAATCAATCATTAATTACAAATATATGTAATAATACAGTCAGTATTCAAATATGTGAATTGTGATCGAAATTCAACTTTAGATTACCAAATTACCTCTTAGGTGAAATTAAAATAAGTAATAAGTATTTAGCAGTGCCGTACAATCAGGAAACAAAATTAATTGTTTCAGTGTTCATCCAACAGTTACACTGTAAAATTTATTGTATTTTTAAAAGGTGTTTCTTCTCGATATTAACGACAATTATGATTAAGTCTGTGCTGGGTTGCATCTACCTATATTTCGTGCTAATCTTGGTGAAGTTATTTGCCAGCAGTAGTTGTTTACGTGTTGTTGGCTATTAAATCACACAATTATTGTGCTATATAACTGATATATATAATATGCATACAAAACATTTGTAAATGTTTTATTGACCGATGTGAAGATGAGTGACTGATTCTCCCTTGTTAGCGTACAACCAGAGCCGTCTCGTCTCCCATGAGAGAAATGGGATGATGAAAAGGTAGGCCCCCACAGTATCCGCGTAATAATCATGTAATTTGTAGTTTGATGTATTGTTTCCATAAAGTTACAACTGAAAATGTTATGTTAAACTGCTAATAACTTGATGGGATAGCAATCATGTTCCAACGTTGTGGAAGGAGGCGATACGATAATTTGAATAATAGAAAGTTTTCTGTACACTGCCTATTGGAGAGCACATCGCTACATGTGTTTAAATATAATGTTATTGTATGCGCGAAGTGACATTGGAGATTTATCTTATTATACATGACCCAGCAGGCACAAGACGCTGAATCAAGGTTGGTTTAACGTTGGTCCAACGTCGTAGACGTGGACCAACGTTAAACTAACCTTGATTCAACGTCTCGTGTCTGCAGGGGGAGTCTGAAATTTGTTGTTCCCGTAACAAGATAACATATTTGTTATTCTGACAAACAGTTTAGTGCGATAAGTGACACCACCAATATACCATTAATTTCGAGTATGTTGGCATTATAGCCAACACGTGAAAGGTAAGCAGGTATGGATGTAGAAAATGTCATTAAATTATTTGTTGCTAACGGTTTTCATCGGTCAAACATATTATTTTGTTGGCTAAATAAAACTTACTTTATTACATACAATGGTATTATTTGTTTTTACTTTGCAGCTTGGATCCAAAGGTATAGAATGTAGATCAAAATACATTGACAGTAACAACATTTTAATCAAGAATAACATAGCAACTGTATTTTCGTTCTTTCTCTTACTCGATACTACCTAGTTTCATGTTGGGCTATCATCGCAGGCAGTGTCCCAAAATTAACTGAAAAATCAGCTGAAAAAGAGAGATTTAAAGATTTACAGCGCCGAAATATATTTGTATAAACCATGGAGACCAAAGTTGTTTTTTTCAATTTCAAATCATCATAAATGCCTTAGTTGGCTCTTTCCGCTTCCTTTAAATACCTATGTTATAAATATGTTTTACTCCATCGGCTGGGGATCCACTTTAGACGTCAGAATCTACAGACGTCTAAGGTCGATCCCCACGCTGATAGGGTTCAGCTTAAAATCGGAAAAATAAGATAAATATGTGAAAATATGTGTATAAAAAACATTGTTTATTTTCTATCATGTCGATTGGGACATCTTAATGATAGCGGCTCAGTAACATCAATATACAACAAAGAGTACAATAATATAACATTCACAGAATTGTATAGATTGTTAATAATAAATAAAACATCACTAAATTTAACAATATCACTTAAAAAATATCACAAATAATATATATATATCATTACAGAACGGTAAGTGAAGTGCAATACAATAATAGTTGTTTTAATAGTAAACATTAAAAGGTGTACATTTTATATCGACTATAAATGAATCAGTAGTAAGCCTACTCGCAGCGCACAATCATAGCATAATAAATATCCTGAATGTTAAAAGTATTTCTAAGCTGTGTGAATTATTAATTAATCAATAAATTCATCAACAACGTTAAAACACGCGAGGATGGCTTGTACTAGACCTATTATCATTCGTAAATACATACATGTATATATCGCTCCTAATATGAGATTGTATATTATATAAAACTGATTTACAGGGAATTATTTGTTGAATAAAAAATTGTAGCTGTTCAGCAGCCGTACAATCAGGTGTCAAGGTACTTATTCTACATGCCAAACTGATCCGCTACACCAGACAGATTATTCCCTGAATATATACATACAGCTATTATAACGAATTATATTATAAACAACACCACCATTGACGTCTGCTATCACTGACTAGGATCGGTTGAATCATAAAGTGCTGTAGTCATCCCATACGCTGAAATACAAATTTTGCTTACATAATACTAATTCCAGTTGTTATAAATCATGTTAATCAGTGTTAATGTTATCATGGTTTAATATGTATGCAATCATGCTCAGTTTATTCTGAGTCTGTACTAGGGTAGGCTACATTTCTGGGGGGAATGTTTCTAGGTGTCTGTATATTATAATATACATATTTTAACAAGTACATTGAAAAATATATGTGTGCATTAAAAATATATGTGTGCAACTACATGATGTAAAGGTTATTTTTAATTAAAATTACTTTACTGTCTATGTTGATTATAAATATATTTGAAGATAAAATTGCTTGTAAATAATACCAACCAGTGGGTATAGGCGTCATCAGCATGATGTGTTAGAACCATGTCTCTGACTTCTTCTGGTGGGTTGAGACCAAACTTTTTCGCTCTATCCCATCTCTCCATTCGTGTCAAACCTAAAAAACGAGGAAATTAATGAAAAGTGGCCCAAGATTGTTATCATTTTGCGACCTGACCATATTTGGATTGAGCTTCAAGCGATTAGCTCGTCTATATACACTAATACCTATACACCAGGAAGAATGAATTGTTGAACACCTATCTTTTGTGCGTGTTTTTTGCTTTAAGGTTGATTGTGCGCTGACTAAAAATAATTAAAATTTAAACGTTTGCTTTAAATGGTAGCCTTGACACAATATCCAACTTATATGGTGGATATTAATAAACACACAGGTCGTACAACTCATCCAACCACCCTGGCTACGGCTCTGATTTCAAACTGGAGTTTCCAGTTCAGTTGTTGCCGCGTGACAATTTATAAGACAAAACCAACACTATCCATTGCAAGCATACTCATGACAGAAAAAAACTATATTAAAAGAACACGAGCAATAATAATTTTAAAAAAAGGTAGATATATGCCTATGCTTACCTGTGGACGGTCCATATATAGGATCAAGGTCAAATTGTCTCAGAAAATGTAACTCTTCTTTTTGGTTGGAACCAGCCTGACTCACTGATGGGATACGATCATCACCTAAATTATTAAAACACTGGAGCAGTTAATATCGTCAAGTAGCCAATTATTTTTTTAGACCCCGTACAAAATACTGCTTGAATTGATTTTAGGCGTTGAGCGAAGCGAGACTCAGGTTAGGGGGGTTGCTGGGGTAAATTTTTATCTCTGTGAAATGGCCGCATATAGGCCTACATCCATACGGCCTACTAAGATAAAGGGGGGTTACAGGACGACCATCCGGTAATAGGCTGACTGAGGGACATCATCAGTCCCCCAGTAAATTTTGAGAAACAATTATCTAAATGGTGCATTCTGGTGCAATCCAGTGGTAAAATTGACTTGTTTTAATTGCAGGCCCTAATTTTTACTCATATTGTGGTCTTTTTTTAATATGCCTGAGGTTTACAGACCCCAACTCAACCCCGCTGAATACGGTGTTGTAGGCCTATTGATGATTTTTTATTGTGTATTTTTTCACACCGAGCTCATCGTTTGCTCATACTGGTACATGTATACATATTATGCCTACTCTGATCAAAGTCGTCATTGTCCATGTATTGACACAGCAAACACGAGACGTTCACCCAATGTCGGATCAATGTTGGCCAATCGTCTACGACGCTGGCCCATCATTGATCCGACATTTGGTCATTGTCTTGTGTTTGCTGGGATATATGTCCCAATTATTTATACAGAATTTTGCCGGGCAAAGATCATTGCAATAAAGTACTTAGCTTGCCATACCAGCCAATTCTAATGTACGAGTTCGTAAAAGTACGGAACGACAGAATATATTTACCATCTTTTCTTGGATCTTTCCTGTGTTCCAACGGCTGATTACTTTTCCGATTTGCGAAATGATCTGTTAATTTTGTGGAAGACATAATCCAGTGTGAAGCACTTTAATAAATAATACCACTCTGCGGGAGAAATACACTAATAGTACGTTCGCATTCTCTCAGTCTGTACCGGTAAAACTCTGCCGGTAAACCAGGCAATGCAACCATTATATAGCCTAATGCAGGTCTAAAAATAGAATGGTGGTCATAACTCGATAAACAGAACAGAGCGGGCGTGTGCTGACACGCACATGACTCTATTCTCCACACATAGATGTCGCTGACGTTAACCTGTTCCTTTTTGCATATGATTATTTTGTTTGCCACTAACGTTAGTAGGCAATAGGCCTACATGTATCAGGCTGATCACTTATTTGATTTATATTATATGAGGGATTCTATAATTTCAAGCACCAGCACTGTCCGCTTTAACCAGGGGTCTGGCCTGACGAATGCTTGCCTACTGGTTGCTTCGTCACTCTCCCAGCATGTATTCGTACGGAAGCTCATTAGAGTAAGCCACAGGGTGTTGAGCGATCCATATATTGTCGAAAGGCCCAGGCCGCCCACTTGGCGCTTGCGAGCTAGCTTAAAGTCTAAACCAAACAAAAAACATTGGGCCCTGCAACCACCTATAGGGGTCTATATAGTTCACTGCCTGCAACACTGAGTTAGATTACTCTACTATTTACAGAAATGTAGTGTTATCTACATCGTCAGTGTCTAAAAAAATAAAAACGGGAGCAATTTTTTTAGATGTCGTCCAAGTATGTTGTTGATCTCTGGTTGAACTATAGCTAGCCCTCAAATAGGGCTGCCCGGGCCTTCCGACTTTATCGATCGCTCTCTAACTCCCGGCAAGGATCAATGTATCTCTTAGAACCCATGAGTGCCGAGCCGACTTCCTCACTTTACGAATCTGGCGACCAGCCACTCCCCTCATCCTCTGCTTCTCCTTAGTGCATCTCCAGACTCAACTTCGAAGAGTCTCGCTGTGGTGATGCTGATGATGCCGGGAAGCAGTGATCTAACAAAGACGAGTGACCGCGTCTTCTCACACTCAACAAGCCCGCATTGATCCGCCGCCAAGCGGAGCAGCCCAATTATATCATATCGGCGACGGACTGTCTGTCTCTTTCCAGACCCCTCGAGTCTGTTGCCAGACTCGGCGACGTGCGGAACTGACTTTTGTTGATCTGTCATCACATCATTGATTGCGACAAAGGAGGTGAGTATCCGCGTCCATGGTTTGCGACTGCCTCAGACGTGCTATGGTATGCTGCATGTTATGAACACCCATACTCATCGCCCTATATCCACAGTGTGACAGTGGTTTTGTCTGTTGCCAGACGGTCTGTTTTACTGTTGCCAGACCCTCAGTCGTAGAGTCTGTCAGTGAATTTGGTCTTATGGTCTCACCACCCTAAATGCCAGTCCCATTGAAACACATGTATAATGCCAACATTCTAAGGGCCGATTTCACCACTTCTGTCCCTAGCTACACTCCAATGTGACACACCATATTAAGGCATAGGCTGTCCTTTTTAAAAAACAGCTGCGATAATCGTATGCTCACCAATTAGATTTTTAGGTAGGCCCCCATATGTAGTAGAAGGTCCAATTTGCCCAGATCTCCCTTAATATTCTTGCGCCCATTCCCAGAATAGACACAAATCCTTCTCACCTCCTGTGTCCATGCGAAAATCTCACATAACAGTTATACCTCATATCACACGTAGAGAAAACAGTGTGTGCTTACAATTTATCAACAGAATTACAACATTACTGTATTTTTCTTAATTCACCAGACGCGGAAACAACCCTTTAAAGCAGCAATTTGGGTAGGGATTCTCTAGTCAGTAGCCACCCCCGTTGGATTTCGGCTCATTTAGGGTGGTGAGACCTTATGTTCTCGCGGGGAATTTTTCTACTCGCTGGGTGGTGTATACATTCACATCGGCGATAATCAGGGACGTTGACGATAGATTTTTTCCTGTAAGTATGTGGGGATGGCTGAACTTTGACCTCAACAATACTAATCAGGAAACAAGATGTCAGCGCCCATGAACACAGACTACGAAATATTCAATCTAACACTGTAAACTTTAGATTCTTGGCCTTTCCTTGCCGACACCCGTTGCTGTAAGAGCTCCTCCCGCGAGCGGCTTCGGGCCCCAGCTCGCGAGTCCGCTCGCTATAATTGAATATTTTGATTTAATTTCATTACCTAAATGCAACAAATGACCTTCATTTTACAATATAGCAATATTAAAATTCGAAAATTTCTAAACATAAATGTGTTTTTTTAAGGAAATATTATGGATATTTTAGCCAAAAAGCCCTGTCCTAAGTCCCACATAAACAGGTGATTTAATCGAAACTTCTGTTAGTGTAAAACACTACTTTCACCACTTGTAAAGCAATTTACGTTGGGTCAGTTCGTTATTCCGACAGGTGGATATTCAGACAGGTAGATATTCCGACATGAAAATATCACTTGGCTGGTGCAAAACAGTTGCACGAGATCTTCATAGAATGAAAAATTTCTCAGTGATCGTGCAGGCCCGTCATTTGGGGGGGGGGGGGGCTCAAGAGGGATCACACCCCCTGTGACCTCAAAGCTGAAAATTTACCCCAGCAAGATCAAGAATCCAACATATTGCACCAATTTGCAGCTAAAAATGAGGAAAATTCCCGGGGGCATGCCCCTAGACCCCCCCCCCCCTAACCGCGTTTCCCGTTCGCTCAATGCCAAATATCAATTCAAGCAGTATTTTACAGGGGGTCCAATTAACTTATTCCGAAAATACCCCAGCAATCCAAAATTCGCCCCCCCCTTCAAAAATTCCTGGGCATGGGCCTGTCGTGTAGCCTACATTTCATTTTTAAGTTTTTATTAAATGTGTTCTTCTGTCTTTAGAAATCAACCTGTTTCAAGTAAACCACCCATTAATCAAGGCATTTTACGAAATTTGCGTAACTTCAGAGCAGCATTCGTTTTTTTATTACTTTTAAATATGGTACGGTAGGTAATTTAATAATAAGCCAGCTTTTTCACATGTTACCGTATTAGTTTTCAATTGACTTTTCAAGTCGACGTTTGAATATTTACTGTTCTATAAAAATGATTGTGATTCCCTAACGTGATTCCGTCACAAAAAGATACGTATGTTTGTATTGCTGTTCAGTGAAGCTGCTGACTTATTTACACAATCAAATTATATTTTATTAAGATTTTTAAATAAAATTTGACCATCAGCTGAATCCTAAAAGAAACGGTTCACCCAATATTGTATTAATGGATGAGCCGTCGGCTGAGCAATAATCATTGCATATTGGATATTTAATTGACCACGAGAAGACATGAGAAGAATTTGTTGTTGACATCTAATATGATGATGGCGCAACCAGCAGTAGTATGGTTGACACTTTGGGGACACATTAACATAATCTCCTCCACCCCCTCCCCTTCGCTGTGATTGGTGGAGCCTCCTACCCTTGGGACACACCCCCTTTGGAAAGGATGACTTATCACCGTCCCCCTCCCTTTGGGTCTCCCCTCCCCTTGATCACATGGTTGTTTAAACGTCGGCAAAGCCTTGTGCCCCTCTCTTGTCCCCCCTCTCTGAAAAGGGTGACTCATCACATTCCCTCACCCCTTGGGTCCGCAGGGGTCTCCCTCCCCTTGGTGCCTGTTACAGACTGGTACACCCTCTCCCCTTGGCTCCCCCTCCCCCAGAAAAGGATGATTCACCACTGCCCCCTCTCTCCTCCACCTGGTGCCCGTTACAGACTGGTACGTCGGCCCCCTCCCCTTGGCTCCCCCTCCCTCAGAAAAGGATGACTCACCACTTCCCCCTCTCCATGAAAAAACATGTGAGCATCTCTGCATATTGGCAACATATTTTATATCTAGTATCATTGGGTTGATGACTCATGCTCGGATGAGTCATGTTTTGACACTGGGAGCAGCAATGTGAATGATTAATGAGCGTCATCAGGTCATGGTCTTATTATTGGTATGTATGATTAATGAGCGTCAGGACACTGCTAGTGTGATGACTCATACACAAATGATTAATGGGTGTCATGTTTTGACACTGGGAGCATCAATGTAAATGATCAATGGGCGTCATGCTCTTATTATTGGTATGTATTAATAATGAGCATCAGGACACTGCTAGTATGATTATTCATCCTTGGATAATTAATGGGCGTCATGTCATAACGCTCTGTGAGCATCAATGTGCATGATTAATGGGAGTCAGGCTTTTATTCTTGGTATGTATGATTAATGAGCGTCAGGACGATGACTCATCCTCGAATGATTAATGGGCGTCATGTCATGACACCAAGTGCTTTATTTTGATTGGCTGGTTCAAAATATTATTGAGCGTCTCTGCATGATGTCAGCATAGATTGGTATCTCATAATAGTGTACATGTTCTAATATGAAACTCATCTTCGAATGATTAATGAGCGTCATGTTATGACGTCATGAGTGTCAATAACATAAAATTAACTAGGCTGATATATGACATCCTGCGTGGACAAACCCACTGTAATTATAATCTTTCTAGCGTTTGAATGTTTGATATATGTAAAAACGATTTCAGGGGGGATCGCTAGTGTGTGGACTGCTGTAGATAAGATCAGGTATCAATTTCATTCTGATTACATGGGTTCTTTTCAAATAGTCGTATGCCGGCCTGCAGGAGTTGGAGGTCATGGATACTGTGATTTGCAATCAAGTAGCAGTAACAGGCTTGGTAGGCCAGTGGTCTGTGTTGCCCATTGGAACTCCTGGGGGTCCCTATTGTCAAGTTTTAGAAAAACGTCAGGTAATTTTCATATATTTGAAACTAATATTTATAAACGTTTCTGTTGTATGTTAGCTCTTTCAGGCCTGAATTTATCATTGTCATCTTCATTCACTACAAGCTGCAAATTGCTGTGGCAATTCTCGACTTATTAGTGGAGGAAGATGACTTAATGTAGTTTAAAAATTAAAAATTAAAAATCACCATGTATTGTTCAACCAGTTTAATGGAAATTTTTGTTCTAAAACCGTTCGTTGTAGGAAAATAAGGTCTGTTTTCAGGGATCTAAAATTATGCTTTATTGCATCGTGAGGGCCTAAAGGGTTAAGCTGTGTTTCGTAGGCTGATATATATATATATATTTAAGTTTTTATTTTGGATTAATGTCCAGTGTATTAATGTCTAGTTTTTCTGGCATCAGTGATCATATACATTGATTTCAAATCAGTTATCAAATAAATCTTACCTTATATGTCTTGAAAATATTTACAGTGCATGTAAAATCCGTGTCATATGTGTTCATTTACCAGGTTACACAAGTGTGCTTACATGGAAATAATCATAATTATTTTGAATAAAAAAAAATAACCATGGTAACAAACTATTTTGTCTATTATTTTAGTCCGTAGTCCATATTACCCATCCACACACTTTACATGACAATGGACCCACTTTCGTGAAGTGCATCTTGTAGCGTACAATATGGCGGAATACAAGGAGAACATGCAACAATATAAACTTGAGGACGCTACCTAGAGTTAAGGCCTATGCATTTTGTAGAATAACAAATAAAAGAAATCCAGAAACTGTTGAACATAGCTGTAATCAGAAGAAGATATTTGCATGTTTATTTTTATGGTTTTGTATTTATTTTTCTACAATGCAATACTTTACAGATATATTAAAATCATGACCACTCCCTAAATGAGTGTGCAATTAGAAAAAACTTCTTATGATATTATCTAATTTGCATAAATACAAAAAGGTCTCCACTGAAAATGAAACCTATATCATAATATTGACTTTTGTCTCTAATTGGCATGTCAAAGATATTATAGTCCACCACTACATTGTTGCACAATGTCAAGCTATGTCAGATGTACCAACGGCTATTGATTTCTAAGATTTATTGGTTAAATTATTTAGTCAAGGCCTAATAGTAAATTACCAACAATAAATAACATCTACCTCCAGGCAAGATGTTATTTGTTGACATCTATGACTAAATCCGAGTGGTGGGCAAGTAGTACACAAGTAGTTTTATGGAGCTCCAAGAAATTAGTTTTTGCACTTGGAAAAAAATGTTTTGATATTATATTATGTGCACAAATTAAAAATGGCCGCTCATTTTTATTTGGTTCGGTTATGTACTGCTACTTGTTGAAACTGGATTCGAAATTTCAACTGTCCCAGATACTGATAATTGTGGTTTAGCATACAGCCCTTCAATCTATTCACATGTTTGAAGAAGTGTGCAATGCTGTCTAGATATGGTACGATGTATTATAAAGTGCCCTTTATGTATTTTAAAAATAATAGGGCATAGTCACGTTGTCACGATATTGCCACCGAAAATAATAATAAAGTCACATTCATTCTATACACAACTGATAAAAAGGGGAAATCGAAATAAGCAATTTAGGTAATTCCATATTATAAAAAAAATAAAACTAGCAACCCTTTTTCTACTCTATAACAACATCTAATTGTAAACACATCGCAGAAAAGCTTTCTCAACTTATCAAACGATTTCCACACTAAATTTTTAAAATATTGCTGGATAAATTAAATGGCTAAATCTGAAGAAATACAGCGTGACACTAGCTGTGCCTAGCCAATCTAGTTGACTGCGTTTGTGACCTTGAAGATGTATTATATAAAGCTGAAGATTCCGCTCTTTTCACATGACAAACTTTTAGTTTTAACTTTCTGTTTCACACTTGGGCATATATGAGGTGGCGTTATATGGAGGCCATGCAGTGTTTGTGGACATAAATTGAGTTTTTTTCTGAAATTATCGTATCTTATTGCATGCTCGATAGACTTAAAACTGCATATATCAGTTTACTTGTTCTAGAACATTTTAAATACGGTATGCCGGTATCTGTTTTGTAGAATTTGTTATCTATGTATCAGAATAAACAAATCATTTTTGAAAATATGTTCACCATTAACGACATGCGCTTTGAAATATCCAACTGACTTCAGCTAATAGCGGCAATACTACAGGGGAAGCACTCTTCGGGGGCTCTGTATATATAAATGTTTATTTTTGTCTCACCCAATATACACAATTATACTTTCACACATTCAAATCAAATAGCATATTAAAACTATTGACACTGGTCACTCCTAAGTGGAGTTATGAGAGACACTAGGTCTAGGATATAAAACTTCCTAAAAAGCTAGTTATCGTCGATTTTTAGTACAGTATTGGCAATTCATGATATACTAAAATAATGTTTATGCACAGATGAGGCAAAATAATGTAATAAAATAGATAATGATGTTAAGCTCATTATTCAATTAGGCACAGTATGATTAAATTGACAATATACAAAATAATAAAAAGAAAGACGATTAAAAGCTATGCAATGAAATAGGATTTTAAAAAATGTTGATGCCAAATTATGCAAAAAAAATTAGGACTATAGTATAGATACATAACTGACTAAAAATGGACTAGCAAATGTCTAGTCATTGTTGTCTGCTTTTTGAAAATCTCAATGAGTCAATTAAGGAAGAGCTGACAGAGGCCTGATTA
This sequence comes from Flabesymbios commensalis, assembly GCA_964017125.1. Lineage (NCBI taxonomy): Eukaryota > Metazoa > Annelida > Polychaeta > Terebellida > Flabelligeridae > Flabesymbios > Flabesymbios commensalis. The sequence goes on from OZ024903.1 coordinate 27,544,549, forward strand.
ATTAATTGTGCTTATTGTCAGTGGCGGTCATTTTGGATTTATGTTAATTGGATCATTTATAAGTTAATTAGTCAATGGCCACTGTGAAATCCACATACGTTTCTCCTGCAGAAAACAGCTAAAACCGTTAAAAGGCGTACGTTTTGTGTTTGACCTTGATTCTGTCCTATAAATTGACCTTTGAAGGTCACATAAATATTTTTATTTGATTCATCAAATAAAACTCTATATAAAAAGACCCCAAGTTGATTTAAATCGATCAATTACCTTCAAAGGGGGACACTTCTCTGATATTGGAATATTTCTCAGGATAAAAAATGCGTGGCCCAAAAATACTCCCCCCCCCCCCCCCCCCAAACGAGTTGAGCTTAAGATTGTTCTTGGTGATACTAGAGACCTTATACTACAGCTTGGTTCGGCCACATATTGACAAAAATGCCCTGTGCTAAGAGGGCCAGAGATAAGGGCTTTGAATTATTAACTTATAGATGTCGCTCAAGTATATGAACTTGCTTTGATTTGAGAACTTGCTCTAAATGAGGCCTTGGGTATGAAACGCATATTTAGTATTATCATGGAATAGGGCCTTGGCCTACCCACGGGCACCCTTGTCCTGCGAATTTTGAGAGTTTACCATACTTTTAAGCGGGCCTATATTAGACTCAATGAGTAGGCCCTATGTTCTATACTGTGCAACTTGGACAATAATTCTTCACATTCAACTATTATATAAATCTACTATCTACTACTGGACGCCGTTTGTGTTCACCTCAAACGAATATTGAATTCGGAAGACCGGTGCATTTCATGGTCTGGGATATGACCGACAGCATGAGACGTTGAGCCAATGCTGGCTTATTGCTGGACCACCGTCTTCGACGCTGGTCCAGCAATAACCATCATTGGATCAACGTACGTCTCGTGTTTGCTGGGACGTCTAGTTAGAAAGTGTCCGCGTATTAGTAGTAGTAGTAGTAGTAGTCGTTTATTCACTTCGAAAAGTGGGAGATTGTCAAAAGACTCTCAGGAGTCGCTTTCATGACAACCACCCATATTAGTTGCAGGCTAGTTGAGAGAGGGAGTGTACTTCATCAATCAGTTGCTGCGTCTTGCACATGGAGTTCTCCACCTTCTCTCCTCCAATGCGGGACAGCGCCGTCTGCGCAGCCTCACGCACACCGGATATGATGTCATTACGCCTGTAAGAAAAAAATAGGCTGTTTTTTTTAAATTGGTTTTAAAAGGTTATGCTTTATTGTCACAATTATTGATCTTGATACACATAAACATAACTTTAATGATATAGCTAATCTCACAAAAATTGAACACCATGTTGGTATTGTACAGCTTGCATGGAGAAAATACAACATAATTATTTTGATCCGAATTGGAGAAAGAGATGTCTAGGCCTATACTTTATATAGACCTAATCATTTCAAATTTGTTCGCAAATTTTCTATTTACTCTTATTTTCTGAACTCATGGTCATAATAAACACACGATGCAGTAGCTAGGCCCCTATTATTTAAATTATCGTAATAGTGAGTTATTTTACCAATGCTTTTTAAAGTTATAAATGTAACCCAAAACTAGGCATATTATTTCGCTTTTTAGTAGAGATTGCTAGCAATCTCTACTTTTTCACTCTACCTGTGTTAATGTATTTTAATGTTGATTAATTTCACGACAATGACGTTAGATTCATTGATCTCAGAACATAAATAACACCATGTGTCTGTTAAAAAGTACTTTTTTTATTGCATCACGAACGCCGATTTTGAGATTTGTCTTTTGATGCCCAGATAAACACGGTTAAATATCTGTATTTCTGTGAGACAATAGCAGCTATCATGGCATCAGCCATTCAACACGTTATAGAGTATATCTGCCTGGGGTTTACCTACCTCCTCTAGTGGTTGATAAATGGGTCATAAGGTCAGTTCGATGACGTCACGTGTGACTCCCTTTAGCAGCAAGGTTGACCACATGCTGGAGAGGCTAGATCTGTATAGCATGGGCCTACTTACCGTTACACTCCCCAGCAGTGTGAAATGGGGACAGTGTAACTTACTGTGCACTGCTATATTTGTGTAGCCTACACTGGCCCGTACCCAGCACTGCAGCATGTCCATTGGGGAGGAGCACTGCCGTCGAAGTGGCCGTTTCTGTAGGAGGGAAATAATGCCTTCTGGCGACATGATATATTCACACAAAATTAAATCAAGCAACTGACAGCCAAGATATGAGCAAGTGCAATGAACAGTCACTTTTGTAAACAAACCTGACACGCTCAGCTGCAGTCCTTCTAACACAACTCAAGTGCCGCCAACGCAGGTGCCGACGTTAGGTGTGAAAAATAGCTGTGATAGATCAAGGCTGACCATGTGCACGTTATGGCCCTGTTAATGTGTCACACATTAGGCCTACACTGTAGCTTCACTCGAAACACCTGGATTGATCGATAATTCGATTGCCAAATAAGAATTTAAAAGCAAATGTTATGGATGTATTCTCATTGAAATATTATTTACCCTAGATTGTACGTTTCTTAAAACAGATGATCACCAAATCCTACAGGTGAAAGTAGGTCCTATTAACTGATTACCTGCATACTTCGGACAGATATCGGGTAGTTTTCAGACTTTGGACATAGGCCTACTTCAGACAAACTCAGGACAGACTTCAGACGTTAGACTTCACACTCCCACTTCAGACATTGGATTTCGGAGACAGACTTCGAACATCAGACTTCGAATTTTAAACTTCTGACTTCGGATTTTGGACTTTGGTTTCAGATTTGAGACAACAGATTTTGGACTTCGGACAGAATTCTGATTTTTAATTTCAGACTTGAGATTTCTGACTTGAGACTTCTGATTTGAGACTTCTGACAGACTTAGGACTTCAGACATCAGATTTCGGACTTCAAACTTCGGACAGGCTCTGGATTTCAAGCTTCAGGCTTAGGACTTTGAATTTCAGTCTTTGACTTCAGACTTCGGATTTTAGAATTTGAATTGACTTCGGACAGACCTCGCCCTACAGACTTTGGATTTGAACTTCGGTCTTCGCACTTCAGACTTTGGACAATATATACTTGAGATTTATTTGGACTTACAACATTGGACTTCAGACTTGAAGAATTTTGGACTTGAAACTTTAAGCTTCAGAGTTCAGGAGCCCCCATTGGGTTTTAATACTTTTAATAGTAAAATATAAAATTAAAACACAATTTTTATGACCTGATCTCTTGATTAAAAAAACAAAACAGTTATGCAGCTTTAATTGTTAGACAGCTGCATTTTAGCTGTCCTTAGAACACTGAACCTGAAGGTCGGCGCAAGCTCTACTTCAGTGCCGTCAGGCTCTAGTTAAAGAACACATTAGGCCTATGTATGTTATTTGGGGATGAAAAACATAGTGTTATGTTGGTGAGATTATGTTTTGCTTAATCACTTCAAACTTCATGAACTTACCACATGTGGAGTAGCTGATCTACACCGGCGTCAGATTTGAGCAGGCCGAGTGCTAGACAGGCTCCGGCTCTCACCAAGCGATCTTCTGCTTTTAAGCATTTACAGAGCTCAGTCACAATACGTTGATCTTTTACCCCAGCATGTCCAAGCGCGATGGCAGCCACAGTGCGCACATTGTCATCAGATGAACTCAACAGATCCACTGAGTCGTGAGTAAAAAAACACATTTTAGACATTTTATAGCCTGCGTGGCTGCGGATAAGACCTGGAAGGTCTCCGTAGTAAACGGAGTCAGTACTCCGCTTACAACTTAAACCTTCTAGGTCTAGATGCGGATATGTGCTGGAAACATCTTCAAATGCGCATTTGTTGGCATTATTCAAGGCACGTAGGCAGTAGGCTTATGCAATACCAAAAGTAATTTTAGAATTTGTTGTACAAATGTGCACATACACCAACCAAATTTGTAGACTTGATTCTGACAAATTTGATCGACTTTTAGAAGTTGTGGTTTTATTTGATCCTGGTGTAAGTGTATACGTTTGCTGGGTCATCAGGTTATCAGTTTGTAAACTTAAGCAGGGTTGATACACAAAAAGTGAAGGTGATGAATTTTATTGGTGAATCGGCTACTTTTCTTTTTTTTCTTCTTTTTGGGAGGCGGAGGGGGAGGGGGTAAGTTAATAATACGTGATCAGGTCAAAATATAATTAGTTCAGTTTTGGGAGGGGGGCGTCACAAATTAAAATAAGTTTTTCATCCGAAATCAATCTTTTGGCTGGCCCCTTTATTAGGTTTATACACATTTACAAATATACATTGTAATTTTCTTACCTAATACAGGCAATAAGAAATGAAGTACATAAAACCGGAGATCAAGGTATAGAATTATTCCCTGCTGTGACAGAAATATTAATGTTGTTGTTTGCAGACGATCCGGCTCTTATAGCTGATAGGCCGTAGGCCTATGAATTGCAATTAAGGCTGAATGTTTGAAACGATCTATCTGAAACGTTGGGTCTAGTAGTGAATTTTGAAGATTCTAACATAGTAGTTTTCGCAACGGCGGACACCTCGCTAAGCATGAAAAATGGTTCATAGGCAACACTAATCCCAATGTAGTAACTAATGTAGGCCTACCTTGGATTACTTAGTTTTCATTTCAAAACTTAGCACAAGCTGCGTGCAGACAAACCTCGCAACAAGAGCTAAAACAGCGTTAATAAAGGTGTACAGAACTTTGAGACAGCTGTCTGGAGGGCAGTGTCATCTCACCATCCTCAGGAGGTTCTCCTGGCCCAGTCTAGCCTGTATGTGCACAAACGTGGCCTAAAGCCCGATTCATTTTCATTTCTTCAAGACAGCTGCCTAATGCCTTGATAGACATATTTTAAAAATATTTTTTAATACGGATCAAACATATGGGGAATGGATAATTGCGATACCATCGGAAGCACACATCTATCAGCCCTAATACTTGAAAACACGAACTCTACGTAAAATTTGTATTGTCAAGTATCAAATATTGGATAAAAATGAATAATTGTAGAATAGTGCGCAAAGTGTACAATATGATGATAATGAATGAGCATGAAAACAGTTGGGCGAACAAAGTAAACATATTTTATTTTATTGTAATCTTCAGCAAACTCAAACAGTCGGAAATGAGCATCAATTTATTGAGGCTTTAAAGAAAAGCTGATTTATTTTGGCGATCAAAATGGATTGAAACAATACAAAGTAGTAGAAGATATGATACCTACAAATCATTTAAACATTTTCGTTATAAAGAAATATATATCAGTCTGTGATATTAAGAGTCGTAGAAAATTACTAGCCCGTTTTAAAATGGGGATGAGTAATATCTTCACCAATAAATGTAGATTACAATGCCCTGTATATCGCGACCTCAGATTAATATACTTGCACCCATTTGACAGAAGAAGCATTTAAAAAAAAATAGCCACTGAAGATCATTGTTTAATCCAACGTGTTAGTTTGTATATATCACGCATTCCAGAGCAGAGAAAATTCTATATTCAATAATTATCAGCCATAATTTATGTTTAATAAGGTATTATTTGAACACTATTGTATAAAATGTCTGTATATCTTTAAAAGGGCCATGGCCTATCAAAAAAACAAAATTATCAATCAATCAATATTGATGGAACAATATTATTGCTACGATATTATAGTTTTGTGGAACGGCTATTTTAAACAGACACAAATTTTGCGTTTCGGCTGTTTCTTCTAGCATGGTCCTGGAAAAACACAAGTGTATGAGCATGATTAATAACCATGTTGAGGGAATTGTCAATGCTCTGACATCTAATAAACATTTTGAATACACTGTTTGCACGAGTTTGCGCATAAGCAGGACTCCTAACTAAATAGTTCAGTTTTAATCACTGTGTGGGCGTTGTAATAGAAGTGTGATAGGACTCCCAACTAAATAGTTCAGCTTTTAGTCACTGTAATGTGTGGCGTGTTGCTATTGGGAAAGGTGTATTGTATGTAGGTATTCCAGGGAAGGTTCCTCTTGCCATACGTTATATTGCTTAATCGCATTCACTCTATATTCTATGCAATTTAAGGTATGATTTGTACATTGTTTTAGTTCCAGGAGTCGCACATTTTCACTAATCAGGGTAATTCCTAATTACAGATTCATGTCTGCCAACTCACTTTCCACATCCGGTTTTCACATTGCTCGATTAAATCAGTGTCAGCATAACCCCGTGGCATAACCTCCCTCAGAACAGGATCGCAAGGATCATGCAACAACCAAGTGCGAAACAGCTAAATCGATAACTAGATGTAGCTAGGTCATATATATACTTCAAACAACTTCTATCAGAACCTCTTAATGCTAACTGGCGTTAGTGCATAAAAACGTTATTAAAAGGGTATTTGGGTTGAGCCTCTGAGCAGAATTGTTATTAGACTTGCCTAGTATGACAAATCTATTATGTCACTCTCCTTTCATAACATGACGGTATTTTCTCATGATTACATAATATTTATCGTGAAAATAAGCACAATTCTGTTCATTTGCTTTAGCTAATTGCCACCAGAGGTGTATATACTTTTGTATTTGTATTTCTGTATGTCTTACGAGATGGGGAATTAATCTGGGATCTTATTGTACCCATATTCTCTCCTAGGTTTAGTTCTTGGTTTAGTAAATGATGTTCAAAGTAATAGGTTCTTAATCAATCCCATTCTCTATTGTTCCTTATGTAGAATACACATTATTAGCCCACAGTTCACTATTGATACACAATTTCATTACAATGTCAGGTTTAATTCACGTCTTCCAATATTATAACATAGGCCGCCCTAGATAAGACACAACCCGTACCCAGGCTAGAACACAAACAAAGAGACTATATTCTGGAACTGCCCCCGTGACACTGTCACAGACGCGCTCTCTCAGGACCAGGGGACGCTAACAGCATTCAACCGCTGTTGCCTGAGATGTATCCCATTGTCCGTTCAGTGTTGGTCTACCATCTAGACTTATGGAACAACACCACGACAACACTGTATAGCATCATGCGTCCACTTTTTGGAGAATTAATGAACTGACCGCGAACATGGAGAGGTACGTGTACGTTTCCACAAAGTAGGCTACTAGGACATCCAGCCTTCAAGCCACCGTAATTGAAAATGCATCGGGACAACATTTAGATCTATAATAGTAGTCTGACTATTCAGTACATCATTTTTTTAATCAAAGTCTGATATTTAAGGGAAATGTTTAGTGTAGTTGAGAAATTAATTGTTTTTAGTAGGCCTTCATGTGTGTCCAAGTCACTCCCACAATGTTACCATCATGATATATAGGTAATATACTATAGCTGTTTCTTTCCAGATATACGTTTTGGAACATGTACTTACTATTCATGAAGACATTAGGTATATTTTAACGGGACATGTCCAGGTCTAAAATCATCAAAAAATCGGTGATTTTATTTTAGCATAATAATATGACCATATATGGACCATATATGTCCATAGACTAGAACTGCAAAAGTTTTTTACCTAACTTACCAGTTAGGCTAGATATAGAGACGAAATTCCCACATTTATTATTTTTTACATGGTTGTCAATAATTTGAAATCAGGAATTTCGTCTCTATATCTGGACTATTACTGGTGAATGCGCATCACAAAAATTAAAAAAACTTCTGCAGTTCTAGTCTATGGACAATCATATGGTCATATTATTAAGCTAAAATAAAATCACCGATTTTTTGATGATTTTAGACCTGGGCATGTCCCTTTAATATCTGTCGTATTAGATATAGATACTTGCCAATTGGGGATAGCTGTTTTTGTGTAAATGCTCCATTCAGTAATGTTGTCATATGCATAGCCAGCTTAGCCTCATCTCCTCCGATCGTCTCCAGCGCCACCTGGGCAGCTTCTCGCACACTAGAGATGAAGTCGTTACGCCTGCATCAATACATAAGATAAATTATATTGAATATTAACAATGTCTGATTAGGAAACAAATGCTCTTTTCGAGAAAGCGATTATTTGCAGTGTGAGAGATATGTGTTCGGATAGGCTTTCGTCAATTTGAATTTTAAATAATTATGTCGTTAGTGACATATGCCTATGTTTTTGGATCAGGTGGGGCAGTGCTACTTGGTCAATTTACACTCTCAGAAGGTCTTGTTCCCACTCAGCGTAAAACTATAGGATATGCAGGGCTGTGATTAGGTGATAACTACATGAGAACTAAAAAAACGTGCCAAAATATTACGTAACTATAGGGTATAACAATATATACTTCATATAAAATTTATCATCGTCTGATACTAAACATGCTAAGGGAACAAAGTTAAATAATTATTGGACGTCATTGCACTGACCAGAGCTGTAACAGCTTAGGAACTGCTGAGTCATCCTTTAGATGTCCAAGAGCCAGACAGCTGCTTTCTCTAACCAGACGGTCTTTGTCGTGTAGTCCCTTCTTTAGGGCATGTAGTACTCTAGTGTTACCAGAGCCGGAGTGAGACAAAGCGGACGCAGCAACTGTACGAATGTTATAATCACTATCCTTCAGCAGCTCTATCAAAGCGTCTACTAGTTTAGCGTCGTGCAAGGTATCTAAATAAAGAAAACACAGACTATACCTAGGCCTATACATGTTACTACTCCAAATTAATTGTGCATAAATAATGTTGCGTCTATGCTAGGTGTTGTGGCTACGAGCTATATTGCGTGATAAAGAGTGGTAAAGGATAGATCACTGCTTATGAACTATTATTTTTGTTCATGAAAGATTAATAAATAAAAATACCATGACATAATATTAAAAGGTATATCAGTACATGATCAGATGCGGCACGACCTGACATTTTAAACTATAGTGTACAGATTTTTACAGAATTAAATGGAAATTCATATAATATTTACCACCACATGGTGAGCTGGCCATTATTTTTTTAACAAGGTAGGCATATACTGCCTCGCAAAGGGTAAAGGCGGTGAAAGCTTACTTTTCAACTAAGCATTTACTGTCTTTTGGCTTTGCAGAGCAGCATAGTAGTTTCCGATAGTAGTGTTCTTATCACACCCACTGATGAATATGTATTTGTTCCATAGTGTCATGGAGAAGAATGTGAAATATTGTAATGCTTACCTAGGCTCGTAATTGCTACACTGCGCACAGTGGAATCCACGTTGAATATTTGACGCATACAGGAAGTGTATATCAATAAATTGTGTAGTTTCTCCCAGAAACCACCTATATTCCAGCCCTTCGAACAGAATGCTGAAAAGTACAAGGCTCGTAATAATAGTATTAAATGAGGGCGTATCACAGATTTTTTTTATATCAAGGGCAATTAGATATAATATTATCTAATAATACATCGTTGTCTTAATATTGGAACGAGTATCGTAACGGTCAGGGCTGTAACGGAACGAGACGAAGTCGAGTTCCGTTACAGCCCTGACCGTTACGATACGAGTTCCAGTATTCAGACAACGATGTATTATTCTGTTTATTAAACATATGAACAATCACACACACATAACAACTCCTATTAATAGCTTACTTGGTAAACAGGTAACGTTAGGCCTAAACAAATTTTGATAATATTATGTCCACGCAGTTTTAATGTAGCCTAGATCTATCTCGTTAGGCTAGCTAAAAATTGGTCAGGCAGTGCGGGAAAATGCACATACACTTAATAGGCCTACGTTAGACGTAAAATATGTCAATATCTCTCTAGACGCAATCTACAAGACTGCGTCACGCCATGGGTCACGCAGTGCACACCTGCACTAATAAGCCAACGCATGCCGGGTGAGGTTAGGCAGCGACAGCGCAGACTACATAGACGTCACCAGCTGGTCAACAACATTTTGGGACCGAATCAGCGTTCAAAATGTGTTCTTGAACATTTATTCCGTCATAGTAAATAAGATACAATAAACCGCGAGTGAATCCCTTCAGTTGTCGCGAAATAATAGCATAAATAAACTCTGGGACGGAGAATCAGATTTCGATGTGATCTGTAGTTTTTGTAAGGTTAGGCCTAGCTGTGTATTATTAATTAATAATACATGGTCACGTGATTAAACCAATAATTGCACGATGATAAGCTGCCTTTTAAAAAGCTTCATAACACTTTGGCTACGTTCATAATAAGTGATATTTGCACGACTGATAACAACACATATGTTTAATAAGCATAATTAATGACACTGCTTTTGGAATTGTAGGCCTACAATTTTAGATAGATCTATAGGCATCACATTTAGTCTTAAAATACGTCATTATAATTTCCAAACGTTTATATTCCAGACAGCCATAGATTACGATTGTAACCATGCGGTATACACTGTTTGCACGAGTTCGCGCATAAGCAGGACTCCCAACTAAATAGTTCAGTTTTAATCCCTGTGTGGCGCGTTGTAATAGAAGTGTGACAGGACTCCCAACTAAATAGTTCAGCTTTTAGTCATTGTAGTGTGTGGCGTATTGCTATTGGGAAATGTGTATTAACGACGTAAACGAAGTAGTTGTATGAACCAAAATACTGCTCCGCAAAGCCAAAAAGCAGTAACTGTTTTCTTGTAAAGTAAGTATTTACTTTTGGCTGTACACGGCAAAACACTGATCTCCTCCCTTTCAAAAACCCACGTGTCACTTACCCACAAGGCACAATACGCTGGCCATATGTTGATCCGATGTCTACAACGCTGGCCCAACATTGGATCAACATAGGCCCAAAGTTTTCCGCCTGCTGGGTGATGTAGGTGAGTGTACTGTAGTACTGGAGAGGAACCTACCATCATAGTTTTGTTTGGAAACTTCCATCACTGACACATGCAATTTTCTTTTCAGAAGGTCTTCTATCCAAATTGCGTCAGTCAAAGAAGTGTTTTTCAATGACGATATTTCATTCTGATACACCCTTAGAAAAAATCTATTAAAAAAATATTAAATGATTCTGCTTTTAATTTTTTAGTTTTATAATGCAATTACTTGATGAGATTTCCTATAAATGAAAAAAAGTCACTCACGTTCCCCATGGCACAGCTGTCATCTCGTTAAACTCTTCCAGCCAGAATGAGTCTGTAGTATCACCTATGATAAAGTTTAGTGGGAGTGAAATGAGTGCTAAACATCAAAATTTGCAAATGTTAATTGGCAAATTCAACAAATAGGCCTACATGTATGACTTATTTTCACCCACTTGAAGTTGGGGGTCAGGGTAGCGAGACACAACTTCAACCCTTTCCATGCGGAATTTTCTTGGGCTAATCGTTCATTGTTTGCGGAATTAAATTTTTAAAAATGACTTTTTACAGGCCATATTTACATCATTTGGATAGGCTTTCAACACATCTTCGGCATATCAAATTGGATATTAATGTTGGAATAGACTGGAATTAGACTATTCTGGCATAGTACCTCAAGGTCAGACCAAGGTCATTTCCAGGTCATCCCAATGTCAAATCACTCGCATATTTAAACAATGTATCACTGTCTGTACTGTTTATTGCATTCTACTGAAGATCTAAACATTGTACATTAGTATATACCGTTTAATTTCAACTGAGCACTCTCCTCATGCATGTCAGGGTAGAGGTAATTTTATCCTTGAGATGTGTTTGTGTCATGTGGCTGAATAATGTTATTATTTTAATTTACTTTACGTATTTTGCTTTATTTTTCTGAAATGGTATAGGCCTATGAACCGCCTAGCTGACTAGTAGTCAGATTATTTCCGACTATCAGGGAGTCCTTGAATTTAAAATTACTTATTTGTTTTTTTATTGTAGTGTTTTGGGGAGGACAACTTTGACTTTTTTCTGTGAAGATTAAGGTAAGATGTAGTGCATATCAGAAATTTGTCTCTAGATTTGTAGTAGAATCTGAGCATTTTTTATTCATGCCAGACTGAAGTTAGTATAGGCATAAATTCAGTGCTACTGATAAAGCTGTATTTTAATAAGTATAACCCTCATTTTCAAGATAATTGAGTACTGGCAAAACAATTAAGGTTGAAAGCCCCAAAGGCTTGATATCACACCATATCGATATCAATTGAGTACAGCAGACATTTTAAAGAGGTTCGAGTAATAACAATTTTCATGTAGTATTGTTATGCAATTCAGTGAATTTAATTAGAATTTTGTGACTCTTGTGTCTTAACAGGTTAAGGGGTTGCATGACTAGTAGTTGACAAATTATTTATCATATACCAAAGACTCTTTATATCGGAATTATTTATATTTATGGAAGAAAAAGGAAGAAAAAATTATGGGAGAATAGTATGGAAGTCAAATTTCATTCTATCCTTGGTATCATGTCATAATACTCAGGAATAAAAGATGCAGTGCATATCTGGGAATTTTCGCTTTTCCATTATTTCAGTAGGCCCCTATATGGATTTGAGTTTTATGTCTACGAAATATAATTTTTTGTCTTTTGTTGAAAAATTTGATTGTTAAAACACCTTTAGATTTATGTATCCATTCACGGCACAGTACTCGTCATCTTTAGGAAAATCTTCGCGTCAGTCTTGATTTTTCAAGATGCCTGGGAGGCCGGTGAAAAAATGAAGGGGCGCGGAAGCAATATCTCCTCAAATCAATAGGGAAAATAAAGAAAACAGCAGCGGGGAGTGGCAAAAGTTCATGATACGGGTTTCAGCAACATCGAAGTCATCAGATCGTGAGCTAAGGTCACGATCTCCTCTGTTCGCAGATCTGCAGATAGGGAGCTCAGGTCTTTGTCTGCAGAACATGCTCAACAGACAGATGGGGAGCTTAGGTATCTGTATCTGTACAGCTGTGATAATACTGCCTAACAAAGCAGCAAGGAGATTAGGTATCTGCTGCATATGTCTAAAAAATCGACTGTACATATGGTAAGACCTCATCCCCCGTCATATAGCTGACAATATTTTGGCCGGGTCTATTTGCCCCGTCACGGGGCACACAAGGCAAGAAAAGTGTGTTGGATAACCCATGACGGGGCAAATAACAGTTAAATGCTCTTCCATGTCCCGTGACGGGGCGTGGAACCGCTGATTTTGTGCCTTCGATACACCGTGGCGGCCGAAATAAAGGAAAATTAGAGTTATACAGCCCGCTGCGGTGTATGCAAGATAAATAAAGTGTCCTTGGGCACCCCGTGAATGATGTAACGGGGTTTCTTATTGGTTGTCAAAAGAAGCATTACATTGGGTCCATTCGACTAGCACAATAAATATGTTCGCATTTCTAATTTTCAAAAGCAACTACATCGATTAGTGGAGTATGTTCCATCTGGCACTCCGAGGCCGACAGGCTTGTACATCGATCATGAGATCATCCACAGTTACTCGTCATGCGGCCCGAGGGGCCAATGCACAGGTCCACATCTTAGTGTAGGGAGCATTTGATATTCAATTCGAAATAAACATATACAGTGTGTAGCAAGCCCCGCCTGAGAGAGGAGGTTTACGCAGTGTGCAGTGAGCCCCTCATCCCTCCTGAGAGAGGAGGTTTACCTAGTGTGCAGTGGGCCCTTCAACCCTCTTGAGAGAGGAGGTTTTCCCAGTGTGCAGTGGGCCCTTCATCCCTCTTGAGAGAGGAGGTTTACCCAGTGTGCAGTGAGCCCCTCATCCCTCCTGAGAAAGGAGGTTTACCTAGTGTGCAGTGGGCCCTTCATCCCTCTTGAGAGAGGAGGTTTACTCAGTGTGCAGTGCGCCCTTCATCCCTCTTGAGAGAGGAGGTTTGCCCGGTGTGCAGTGGGCCCCTTATCCCTCCTGAAAGAGGAGGTTTACCCGGTGTGCAGTAGGCCCTTCATCCCTCTTGAGAGAGGAGGATTATACCTATTGTGCAGTGGGCCCTTCATCCCTCTTGAGAAAGGAGGTTTACCCAGTGTGCAATGGGCCCTTCATACCTGTTGTGAGAGAAGGTTTACCCAGTGTGCAGTGGGCCCCTCCTCCCTCTTGAGAGAGGAGGTTTATACCTACTGTGCAGTGGGCCCTTCATCCCTCTTGCTCGAGGAGGTTTACCCAGCGTGCAGTGGGCCCTGCGACCCTCTTGAGAGCGGAGGTTTACCCAGTGTGCAGCGGGCCCCTCATCCCTCCTAAGAGAGGAGGTTTACCCAGTGTGCAGTGGGCCCTTCCTCCCTCTTGAGAGAGGAGGCTTATACCAAGTGTGCAGTAGGCCCTTCATCCCTCTTGAGAGAGGAGGTTTATACCTACTGTGCAGTGGGCCCTTCATCCTTCTTGAGAAAGGAGGTTTACCCAGTGTGCAATGGGCCCTTCGTCCCTCTTGGGAGCGGAGGTTTACCCAGTGTGCAGCGGGCCCCTCATCCCTCTTGAGAGAGGAGGTTTACCCAGTGTGCAGTGGGCCCCTCATCCCTCTTCAGAGATGAGGTTTACCTAGTGTGCAGTGGGCCCCTCATCCCTCCTGAGAGATGAGGTTTACCCAGTGTGCAGTGGGCCCCTCATCCCTCTTCAGAGATGAGGTTTACCTAGTGTGCAGTGGGCCCCTCATCTCTACTAAGAGATGAGGTTTACCAAGTGTGCAGTGGACCCGTCATCCCTCCTGAGAGGTGAGGTTTATCAATGGTGCAGTGAGCCCCTCATCCCTGACTCTGCCTGATAGATGAGATTTACCAAATGTGCAGTGGGCTCCTCATCCCTGCCTCTGCTTCAAAGATAACCCAGTGTGCAGTGGGCCCCTCATCCCTAACTTGTCCTGAAAGATGAGGTTTACCCAGTGTGCAACCAGCCCCTCATCCCTCCTGAGAGATGAGGTTTACCTAGTGTGCAGTGGGCCCCTCATCCCTCCTGAGGGATTAGGTTTACCTAGTGTGCAGTGGACCTCTCATCCCTACTGAGAGATGAGGTTTATCGATTGTGCGGTGAGCCCCTCATCCCTGACTCTTCCTGATAAATAAAGTTTACCTAGTGTCCAGTGAGCCCCTTATCACTCCTGAGAGATGAGGTTTACCCAGTGTGCAGTGAGCCGCTCATCCCTAACACTGCCTGAGAGATGAGGTTTACCCAGTGTACAGTGGGCCCCTGATCCCTGACTGGCCCTGAAAGATGAGGTTTACCCAGTGTGCAACCAGCCCCTCATCCATCCTAAGGATGAGGTTTAGCGTGTGCAGTGGTCCTCTCATTCCTACTAATAGATGAGGGGTACCTAGCGTGTAGTGGGCCCCTCATCCCTTTTGAGAGATAAGGGTTTAGTCAGTGTGCAGCGAGCCCTCATTCACCCTTAAGATGAGATTTAGCCGGCAGTGTGCAGTGAGCCCCTCATCCATAACTGGGCCTGAAAGATGAGGTTCACCCAGTGTGTAGCGAGCCTTTCACTCTCTCAGGGTGAAGTTTACACAGTGTGTAGTGAGCCCCTCATCCCCAAGAGATGAGATTATCAGATTTTCCCTATATTAACATTCTGATGTCTAGAATATCACATATCTTATGTATTAGCACTCTCCATTCTAGAGTATCGCATGTATTAACTCTCTGTGGTCTAGAGTATGACATGTCTCATGTGTCAACCCTCTGTGGACTAGACTACCATATTTTCTCTGCGTTAACCTTCTGATGCCTAGAGGTTCACATATCTTATTTATTAGGCCTCTGTGGACTAGAGTATCACACGTATTAACCCTCTTTGGTCTAGAGTATCACGTTTCTAATGTGTTAACCCTCTGTGGACTACACTATCATGTTGATCTTATTTTAACCTACTGATGCCTAGAGCATCATAAATGTTATTGATTAACCTTCTATAGGCTACAGTTTGACATGTATTAACCCTCTGATGCCCAGAGAGTAGATAGGACCACGTTTCTCTAATATTAACCCTATGTGGACTAGATTATTAAATTTCTTCTATATTAACCTTTTGATATCTGGAGTATCCCATTTCTTATTTATCAACCCTCTGTTAACTAGACTATCTCAAGTATTAACCCTCTGTGGTCTAGTGTATTACGTCTCTGAAATATTAACCCTATGTGGACTACACTATCATGTTTAGCTTATTTTAACCTTCTGATACCTAGTTCATCACATATGTTATTTATTAACCCTCTATAGGCTGGGGTATTGCGTGTAATAACCCTCTGAGGTCCAGAAAGTCGATAGTAGCACGTGTCTCAAATACTAACCCTCTGTAGACTAGACTATCAAATTGCTTCTATATTCACCTTTTGGTGTTTGGGTATCACATGTCTTATTTATCAACTCTTTGTTGACTTTCGCAAGTATAAACCCTCTGGAGTATCACGTTTCTTATGTCTTATAATGTTTATCTTTTTTAACCTACTCATGCCCTCTGTGGACTAGACTACCATATTTTCTCTGCGTTAACCTTCTGATGCCTAGAGGTTCACATATCTTATTTATTAGGCCTCTGTGGACTAGAGTATCACACGTATTAACCCTCTTTGGTCTAGAGTATCACGTTTCTAATGTGTTAACCCTCTGTGGACTACACTATCATGTTGATCTTATTTTAACCTACTGATGCCTAGAGCTTCATAGATGTTATTTCTGAACCCTCTATAGGCTAGAGTTTGACATGTATTAACCCTCTGAGGTCCAGAGGGTCGATAGTATCACGTGTGTCTCGTGTATTACTGCGATGTGGACTAGATTACCATATTTCTTCTATATTAACCTTGTCATACCTAGAGTATCATATGTTTTATTTATTAATCCTTTCCGGACTAGAGTAACACATGTATTAATCCTCTGGGGTCTCTGGTATCACGTGTCTCAAATATTAATCTTCTGCGACTAGACTATTATATTTATCTAATGTTAACCCTCTGTTGCCTAGCGTATTACATGTCCTCTGTATTAAAGACGACACAATCAGGCTAAAATAATCAATAATCAATAATTTTATTCTGGCTTCTTAATATACTTCCTTCATATGTGAAGATGTCCATAGACTAGAATTACGGAAGTCTTTTAAATTTTGGGTTGCTGTGGCAACGTAGCAAGGTTGCGGAAAACCCCGTTTATCAGTTATTTCTGTATTTCTTATTTTAAACATGCATGTCTGAAATTAAATTGCGTATTTATTTCTCGCTTAACTGGTAAATGCGCAACACAAAATTTAAAAAAACATACCTAATATTAGTCTATGGACATGTTCACATATTATGGCCATATTAAGAAGCCAAAATAAAATTAAGGATTTTTTATGATTTTAGCCTGATTGCGTCGCTTTAACTGTCTGGAGGCTGGAGTATCAAGTGTTGTCTCATATAATAATCTTCTGGTGGCTAGAGTATGAACTTGCTCCCATATTAACCGTGTTAACCATCTGGTGCCACACATGTGTATGATATATTTTCTTCTGTAGCTAGACCCAGCAAATGCTACAAATTGAAATATTTTTTAGACAGATGAATTTTAAAAGCAGATATTTACAAAACTTAGGCCCAACGCTATCTACGCTAGAAAAGCTAGGTGGATAAATGGGAGTTAGAGAGAAAATTAGCAAAATACTTTGATAGTAAACAAAGTTTTAAAAATCATTGTTTTATTATTGTGTTATTATTGCACACTGGAAAAACCTTATCTCTTAGGAGGGATGAGAGGCTGGTCGCACACTGGTGAGCTTCATCTCAGGGAGAAGTAGGGGCTGTAGGGTGGGCTGGTTGCAGATTAGGTGAACTTCATCTCTCAGGCAGAGTCAGGGATGAGGTGCCCACTGCACACTAGGTAAACCTCATCTCTCAGGAGGGATGAGGGGCCAATGCACACTAGGTAAACCTCAACACTCAGGTGGGTATGAGGGGCCAACTCCACACTAGGATTCGTGAACATTATCTCTCGGAAGGGATGAGGGGCCCACTGCACAGAAGGTAAACTTCATCTCTCAGGGGGGAGGGGGGGGGGCTCATTGTACACTGGCTAAACCTAATCCTTAGAAGGGGCTGGTTGCACACTGGTAAACTTCATCTCTCAGGGATGAGGGGCCCACTGCACACTGGATAAACATCATCTCTGATGCAGTGTCAAGAATGAGGGGCTGACTGCACACTATATAGACCTAATATATTAGAAGGGGTGAGGTGCCCATTCCACACTGGCTAAACCTCATCCTTACCGTATCCCCGCGCATAAACGTGCATTCACTTATAAGTGAAATTCGAATGTCATTTCTCCAAAAATATTATTGTTCGTTTATAAGTGCATGCAACTATATTCGAATACTACGTGCATGCACTTATATTCGAAAATTACTACGCGTACCACGGTGTAACTCAAGACATCAGGTGAGAATAATAATAATATGAGTATATTGACTTATAGACTATTACTAGTTAATGCCCATGATAATTAAAAAAAAAATGTTGATCGTAAACACAAACTACAATATTATTTTTTATTATTCATTAACGGGTAGATATTAGAAGAGAATTGCCCCATAATACAGATATGCGCCAACAGTTCAAGGCGTCAAAGCGATAGGGTATGGGTATGATAGCTGAAAAGTGGGGGAAAATGAGGTGTGATATAACAGATCAGGTAGTGTCAACATCTATTTCCCGGAGTCACTCCTGCAAGGTAACTTCAAAGTAACTGTCCCAGTGATTATTAGCGTTAACTCAGTTTACCTTGGATTGGAAGAAATCAAATAATTACGATTTTAACGAATTGGAATAAATTTAAAATTTATCTTTATGTTCGAATATAAGTGCATGCACTTATTTTCGAAAACTAAGTGCATTTTCGAATATAAGTGCATGCGCAGGGATACGATAATTAGGTTGGATGAGAAGCTGGTTGCACACTGGGTAAACCTCATATTTTAGGCCCAGTTTGGGACGAGGGGCCCACTGCACACTGGGTAAACCTTATCTCTCAGGGATGAGAAGACGGGGCTTGTTACACACTGAATATGTTTATTTCGAAATAAATAATAAATGCTTCTGCACTAAGACGTGGGCCTGTGCATTGGCCCGATGGTCCGTATGACGAGTGACTGTGGATGATCTCTCGATCGATGTACATGCCTCTCTCTGATAATAACCAGGAATATGATGATTAAGTGTTTTTTATGTTATATTACATAATATTATCAAAACTAACCAATACTAAGCGAGGTCAAGTATGTGTGTAGGCCTATAAAATAATCTATCCTATCCGATTATTATTCAATCTACTCACATGTCAGTTATGATTTAAAGTTGGTGGGTTGCTATACTTCACTGAATCAAAATATTTACGTTGCGATAGACCCACTCCTGTCGAAGTTGACCTTATTGCGCATGCCTGTCTTTGTATTAGGCGCCCTAAATGTTTACTCAGCGAATCACAACGACCCACCTACATTATTCCCTCCATCCGTCTCTTCCCAGCGAACACGACCAGTAGGCATTTCAGCATCTGCAACGCCGACCACCCAATATTAAAGTAGGCGAGTCGTCACTATTTACTGAACACATGTCGTAGGACCACCCGCATGCGCAGTATGGTTCTAAGGTTGGGGTCGTCAAGGTAAATATTATTGATACGTGAGCGAAACTTCTCAGTTGGTTTAGTCTATAGCCTACTAGCTTTGACATACTGTCTAATTTTGGCCACTATACCGCTATGGTGGGGACGCTCGGAGCTTATATTTTACCGTGATATTTTCCCTAAATTATTCTCAACCCTTTCAGTGCGGGGACCGTCTATAGACGTAAACGACCCCAGCGCTGAAGGAATTATCAAATTGTAATGACCATAGACCCATAACATATATATTCAAATGAAGCAGAAAGAGCTAACTGAGCTATTTGTGATGATTTCAAATTGGAACAACTCTTTGGTCTCCTTGATTGATACGCAAATATTTCAGCATTGTAAGTGTTAAACCATCTAGACAATAATGAATTCATATTTATTTTGCCAACGTTCTAAGGTATGTGGGCCATCAAAAGTGAATATTTTTAATCAGTTAGTGAAACGTCTGACCTGTTTTCAACTAGGCAATGTTGATGGGTTAAATCAGATTTTAGTCCTAAAGTAGATTTTTTTTATACCACTCCATGGCGATGACTTTTTCCTGAGGTCACATAGTGAACGCACGATATAACTGCAATACATGTTTCAAATTACTGTTATCATTATTACATTTAGTTATAATCAAAAAAATACATATTTGTGAATTAATTTATATTATTCGCCTTCTGTTTTATGAGTAGGCCCATGGTTTATCCTCCTCCTGTCTGTGACGACTATTGTTTCTGGAAGTGGTAACAATCTGTTCAATTTGTCCTTGTATTAAGACTGATTAAGGCAAAGTAAACACTATTATCATCGGTTGTTTAAATTAAGTTATTATTGCCTTCATCCAAGGTACCATTTATGATTTACCAAAAAGTTTTAAAATAGCATTATGTTAATTATACTTATTTATAATAATATTTGAGGAACTATAGAATGTATGGTGAATTTGTTTTTTTCCAAAAAGTCAAAAATACTTTGTGAACGCGTAATCCCAAGTACCGCCAGTCCGTATTCCTCATACTTTTGTATGTAGGCACTTACCTGCCTGAGTACGAAATGAAAAGCGTTTTGGTCATAGCGTAATGATTTGTAGTGATTGTCAATTAAAATACTTGGCAGAGATGCATTCATTTTCGCCTCATAGCGAAAACACATCTTATTTTCCTTTCAACAAGGGCTCAGGGGCACACATTTTCTGTATTTTACTACTGTGTACATTTACTAGTATTCTATTGGGTGGTGAAAAGTGTAGGGGGTAGGCCTACTATCCTGTTTAATTGATACAAATTGAAGTATTAGAATTTAGAATTTTGTCTACAATTTTCCCGGAACGATATTATGGTAGTCGGTATAGCTACTAGAGAATTTGATAATGTACAGACAAGAAGTAGGTAATCTTTTTGTGGATAACTTTTGTGTCACTCTGCGACCATGTGAACACATTCAATTATAAAGTTAATGATGAGATCATAATAATTACAAATGTTGCAATTGCGTTTATTAAAGTTTAAACACGAATCATATTACACATAAAATAATGTAGATCTTGTTTATGTTTCTTACACAGATAAAACAAAAATAGCCAGTGACTTTGAGTGTTCATATAGAGTGTCCATATATATTCTTCTGAAACCACTGGCGTCTCGCTGAAAATAAAATAATGAGTGGATCAATGAAACATAATTATTTTTTTAATATGTTCTATTCGTGGTGACTAAATTTGAAATTTGCATTTAATATGTTGATAAAAAAATTACAATATAATAACTACAAGAACTTAAATATGTATAACACATAAATTAGGTACATAGTCATACCTACATTTATCTCTCATACACTACTGTATCATCTGTACACGGGGCAATCGTGTCTCCAGGAGAATGATCTAAAAATTGTATCGCTGTACCTTTATCCTGTACAAAGAAAACAAAAACAAATATCACTATAGCACAATTTAATCATTACGAGAACGCAATTCTGCTACGTAGGTGTACTGTGTAGCAACAACGATTTATGTTCTATCGCTCATAGCGAGCATTTTGCACCAGATATATTAACTTGCTCAGACATGTTGAAATAACCCTGCTGCTTTTCTGTGGTTTAAATAAGAAAGGTTGGAATAGTTATTTAACCCAATGGAATTGGTGTGGATTAAATACGAAAATATTTCTATACCCAGCTGTTTTTCCTGTAGGTTAAATAAGGTTTAAATAGTTTAATAGCCCAGGTGATTTTCTGTGGGTTAAATAAGAAGGTTGGGATAGTTATCTAGCCCGGTGTATTTGTTGTGGATTAAATATGAAGATTGGAAAATCATTCTGAAACCCAGCTGTTTTTCTGTGTGTTAAATAAGAAGTTTGTAATATTATAAAACCCAGGTGCATTGTAGTGGGCTAAATAAGGCTAAAATATGTCTGGATGCTTTATTATGTGTAGGCATAAAGAAGAGTGGAATTGTTGTTTAGCCCGGGTTGTTTTCTGTGGGCTAAATAAATATGTCGGTTGAAAAGCTATAAAACCTACTTGCTTTTGTTTGGGTTAAATAGATTTTCTGTGGTCTGGAAGCTACAAAGGTTGAAATAAGTATATACCATGTAGTCTGGGTTATTAATTGCGGGTTAAATAAGAAGGTTAGAATTGTTATTTAGCCTGGGTTGTTTGATGTGGAAATAGTTTTTTAGCCTGGATGCTTTGTTGTGGTTAAATAAGGACATAGGTTGACATAGTTATTTATTCACGGTGATTTGATGTGGGTTGAAGACAAAGATTGAAATAGTTCTATAACCCACTTGTTTTATATGGGTTATATAAGAAAGGTTTGTATTGTTATTTAGCCCGGGATGTTTTCTGTGGGTTAAAAAGAAGGTTGGGATAGTTATCTAACCCGGTTGATTTGGTGTGGATAAAATATCAAGGTTGAGATAGTTCTATATTACCCAGCTGCTTTTCGGTGGGTTAAATGGGAATGTTGTAAATGTTTATAACCCAGATGCTTTGTTGTGGGCTAAAAACGAAGGTTGAAATAGGTATATAATCTGGGTTATCAATTGCGGGTTAAATAAGAAGGTTGGAATTGTTATTTAGCCCGGGTTGTTTGGTGTGAAAATAGCCCAGTAGGTGATTTTCTGTGGGCTAAATAAGAAGGTTGGGATAGTTATCTAACCCGGTTGATTTGGTGTGGATAAAATATCAAGGTTGAGATAGTTCTATATTACCCAGCTGCTTTTCGGTGGGTTAAATGGGAATGTTGTAAATGTTTATAACCCAGATGCTTTGTTGTGGGCTAAATACGAAGGTTGAAATAGGTATATAATCTGGGTTATTTATTACGGGTTAAATAAGAAGGTTGGAATTGTTATTTAGCCCGGGTTGTTTGGTGTGAAAATAGTTATTTAGCCTGTATGCATTGCTGTGTGTTAAATAAGTACATAAGTTGACATAGTTATTTATTCACTGTGATTTGATGTGGGTTGAAGACGAAGATTGAAATAGCTCTATCACCCACTTGTTTTATGCGGGTTATAATAAGAAGGTTTGTATTGTTATTTAGTACGGGATGTTTCTGTGGGTTAAATATGTCAGTTGAAAATATATAAAACCTATTTCCTTTTATTTGGGGTGAATAGAAGGTTCAAATAGTTAAATAGCCCAGTAGATGATTTTCTGTGGGCTAAATAAGAAGGTTGGGATAGTTATCTAACTCGTTGGATCTGGTGTGGATAAAATATCAAAGTTGAGATAGTTCCATATTACCCAGCTGCTTTTCGTTTATAAACATTTTCGTTTAAAACATTGTGAGAAATGTTTTTATCTGGTTATCATGGGAACAAAAATTTCAGGATAGCAAATTATTATTGAAAATGGGGTGTACATGTGAACTGGTACTCTTAATGTTACCATAAATGAACATTTGTGTAAATATAATGTGACGAAATCAAATTTTAACAATTTTATTATGTAGAGTAACACAAATAGAACATATTATTTTTTCAATCTGGGTACCTTTAAATATGTCGATTGAAAAGTTATAGGCCTAAAACCTACTTGCTTTTATTTGGGGTGAATAGAAGGTTCAAATAGTTAAATAGCCTAGTAGGTGATTTTCTGTGGGCTAAATAAGAAGGTTGGGATAGTTATCTAACCCGGTGGATTTGGTGTGGATAAAATATCAAGGTTGAGATAGGTATATATTACCCAGCTGCTTTTATCTGTGTTGAATGGGAATGTTGTAAATGTTTATAACCCAGATGCTTTGTTGTGGGCTAAATACGAAGGTTGAAATAGGTATATAATCTGGGTTATTAATTGCGGGTTAAATAAGAAGGTTGGAATTTTTATTTAGCCCGTGTTGTTTGGTGTGAAAATAGTTATTTAGCCTGTATGCTTTGTTGTGTGTTAAATAAGTACATAGGTACATAGGTTGACATAGCTATTTATTCACGGTGATTTGATGTGGGTTGAAGACGAAGATTGAAATAGCTCTATAACCCACTTGTTTTATGTGGGTTATATAAGAAGGTTTGTATTGTTACTTAGCCCGGGATGTTTCTGTGGGTTAAATATGTCGGTTGAAAAGATATAAAACCTACTACCTTTTATTTGGGTTAAATAGAAGGTTCAAATAGCTAAATAGCCCAGTATGTGATTTTCTGTGGGCTAAATAAGAAGGTTTGGATAATTATCTAGCCCGGTGGATTTTGTGTGGATGAAATATGAAGGTTGAGATAGTTCTCTATTACCCAGCTGCTTTTCTGTGGGTTAAATAAGAAGGCTGTAAACGTTTATAATCCAGATGCTTTGATGGGGCTAAATACGAAGGTTGAAATAGGTATATAGTCTGGATTCTTAATTGCGGGTTAAATAAGAAGGTTGGAATTGTTATTTAGCCCGGGTTGTTTCATGTGTAAATAGTTATTTAGCCTGGATGCTTTGTTGAGGGTTAAATAAGTAGGCCACATATTATTCCGGGTGATTTTATGTGGGTTGAAGACGAAGAATGAAATAGCTTTATGACCCACTTGTTTTTATGTGGGTTATATAAGAAAGTTTTTATTGTTATTTAGCCTAGGTTGTTTTTCAGGATTTAATAAAAAACGTGGGGGGGGGGGCTTGGTGCCGGCCCTCAAGTTTTTGTTGATATGCTAAGGCCGATTTAGGTGGCTTTTTAAAATAATGTGTCGAAAAAAACGGGGCCGTCCCCCCTCCCCCGCCTGGACCTGCGGCCGACATTCCCCGTCATTAAGTTGACTATAGATTTACCCAATGTTGGTTTAATGTTGGCCCAGTGTCGTAGACGGTGGACCAACAATAAAGTAACCTTGGGTAAATGTCTGAGATACTAAGCAATGTAAAATGCACAGCGGGCGTCGTAATCAAACCTATAGCGACTACTGTTTGTATGGAAATTTAGCATAAGTCAAATGCGGCCACGGACGATAATACGTGTAGTTGCCAATTCACATAATATTTGATAGTAATCCAGCTTTCATATCTTTTGTAAATGTTGCAAGCGATAATAGTTGTCAGGAGTCAGGGATATATTTACATTTGTACAAGTTTATTTTACGCGGCATAACTTACCTGTTCATTTTGATAAGGTCTTGGTGTAGGCTATTCAGTTCCGTGAATGAGCGCCAAAAAACAAACATTGACAGCAGGGCATTGAAAGAACGATTTTGATTGGTTGTCATTGTCGGGTTAAATAAGGGTTTTAGTCTTCTTGCTCACCCCGTGACGGGGTAAATAGACACTTCCAACGAGGAAAGTGAATTCAGAAACATTTAAGCATGTTGAAATTGTAGAATCTAGCTAATTTTGAATTCGGCTGATCAACAGATGAGGCTTCTTATTTTTTCTGGCCTTATGTATATATGTTGTGAAATCTATAAAATCGAGCATTATCAATATTGTAATCGTTTTCAGCATTTGGGTAAAGATTTAGCATTCACCTGTACTCTATAATGTTTGTTCTTTAATATCAAAAGTTGGTGCTCCAGCAGGAGCTGGTTTATTGGGAATTGTGATATTAAAAGGGCTAAAGAATTTCAAAATGTGCCTAAAGTGCAGATGACAATCATTATGCTGTTGCACGGTGTGTTGGGAATTTGCGCAAGGGTCCAGAGCAAAATGTCGCGGCTACAAATTTCTCGGAGTTTTAAAAATCTTTTTGAAGCTTACAATATATCAGTGTCCAAAGCTTCGGATGCCTTCTGGTGTACAATAGTAGAATTCAGTGTTACAAAAGTAGCCTTCATGTCAGTCTAAAAATTGTATTTGCTCAAAGCGTCAAAAATTTAAAGCTCAGTCTATTAGAAAAATACATGTTTTTCGCCACTATCCTGGAAGTGTTACTATATCCCCTTTTTTTAACTGTAACCTATTGCAGCCTGAAGCTCTCCACTTAAAAATTATTTATTATCTTGATTCTGATAGTGAGGTTCCAGTAAATATTAGACATCAGTTTTCAGTAAAGTGGTTTGTGCATGCAGCTCTATATATTTCAGTTTAGGCTACATACATTACTAATCTGCTTGCCGATATCATTTCTTGTTTACAGGTTCAGCGATCCTGCAGTAGTGGTTGCCAGAGAACAGTGTTCTGCAATAGCCGTCTTAATTAATAACTCATTTAATAAGAAAACTGGAGAAAAGTATGAGTAAGCTTTTTAATAATTAGAATTTAATTTAGCTTACAATTAAAATGTTACCTTGCCTATCTATCAAATATATATTACTGTTACATTGATTTTTTGCACGTAGAAAAAATATCACCTAATTATGTACTTGCCATTTGTCTTAATCCTTTTTTCAGGGTTTTAACAAGACTTAATTGACTGCTGACACTTTCATTCTTACTACTGTGCCGAATTTTTATTACACCCTTCTCAAAAATGTTTAATAAACTTTTCATGTGCCCACCGGATCGGCGGTTTTTGTGTGGCAGAAGTTGGTAAGTAAGTTTGATGCTCAATTTTGCGTTTGTACAGAAAATCAAGCTGTGTTAAACAAATCTCGGTTTCAATATCTCTGCTGGTATTCTGGAGTCTATACGTTAAGGCCATGAGTATTGACTATGTCGCGAAATGCTATATGAGCCGTTAATGGTCTGAATATTTTTGCGCTTGGTTTAATCAGGTCGTCCGTGTGGGGAAGGCTCCAGCCGTTTTTTGTCATTGCTTTGTGGCTTTTTGCTGCCCTTCACTTTCTTTAGATCAAGGATATACGGATATATAAATATAGATATAAATAAACATCCTCTCAAAAACAAACTGTTTGTCACTTTTACCAATATGTAACTGTTTTGTATAGGTTTTTTTTTAAATGTACCCAATATTTGTTCGCATTTTTCACTTGGATCGTTAGACAGTATGCTTTTGACTAGGCAACTTTGTCAAAGTGTTATAATGTTTTTGTTGAATAGTTAATTTAAAAAATTACTAGTCCTTGCGGACAACTTAAATAGTACAAACTATCCACTGCAGATTAAGGACCCTGGTCCGTTTGTTATATGTGGATTTAAGGGTTATATATACTGACGCAATGCTTATTATCTTACACGTGCCTGTACCTAAACGAAATATAATATAATTTTAGTCGGGCACGTGTTTTTGTGTTTTGTGTCTTTGTTTACATTTTTACTTTGTATATATTTGCCTTTAATATTTTTCTTGTCAATTAAAGGACTCTCTAATGCCAGTATGTCTTAGTCATTTATCATTGTTGTTACGTTTGAGGTTCTATAAAATAATATAGTATCAAAAACGTTGATAAACTTTTGCCTATTAGTATTAGGGTACAACACAATTAATCAAATCAATTCATGTGTGTATCTGCTAAACTAGTATGCCACAATATAATCAAGTAGGATGTTTCTAACAAGGAAATACTCTTAAAATACAGCAATAAATTTAAAATAGTTATTACAAAAATATAGCTAACGTTAACATTCTTCAACCACAAATGTGTTTACTAAATATATAATGAGTTAGTGATATTTCTTACCACTTCCTTCCTTTTGTTGTGTCATTTTTTCATCTTTCAAACTGATTTCAATTTTATTTAGAAGTTCTCGTGTACCAGTCTCCCATGCGGATTCCTCCATCAGTACTATCGGAGACATATTTTGGCTGAGGAGCTTCCTAAATTTAAGAAATAAAAAAGTGAAACAGTAGTGTTTTGTTATCGACCATGTAAACCTGATTATCCATGTTAGTGTTATCAGATCAAACATAATTTGCATTTCGAATCTACTCTTCGTCCACAAAAAACCTCTCAAGCGAATAACTTGAGGGTAGGGTGATTGGACATGGTTGGTTATTGAGCGTTTTCTTTCACTTACCTGGTATCACCATTATGGACAGTCCCCACACAAAAAATACAAAAGATGGAGAGACTATTCTTTGCCGAAATTCCCCTACAAAAAAGTACTCCTGGAACCCAAGTTTATTTTATTTGTTTTAAATCGTAATATTTCAAGTAGACCATCATGGACAACCATTAAACGCATCATAATACAACTTGGCACATAGCAATATAGCCCTTAGGGCCGGCTTTAATGTGGCATAGTTCCAAGATGACACCAAGGTCATTTCAAGGTCAAATAAGCTGGTGTTTAATGTTATGAAAATCGCACTATTGCTAACTTGGATGACTACCGAGGATTCACAATAATTCCAACTTGGGCAAAGGAGGGTTGAACCATCTTGAGTAAATATTTTTCAAACCACACTACCACCCAGTAACAATCCGTCGATCAGTTGAGATTTTCAATTCTGGTCCCTTTCTCAGCTTCTGTAATCCTACATCCACCAAGAACGCGAGCACTAGCTGGCCCCAGCTTCGATTTCAGCCGAGCAGCTCAGGTTGCATGTTTCTGAGTCTCTATTTTTTAATTTTGGCGGCCATCTTACAAAATGGTTGTCAGGACAGGTAAGGTCACTTTTGTTCGCTTACCAGAATATTTAGCCAGGCAAATGAAGTTGATTGTGTAAAAAATAAAAAAAAAGGTCTGCATAAATGCTTATTTTCAGTGGGCAAAACAATATATGGGAACTTCGGTGGCAGACGTCCAATGCAAAACAGCAAGCACCCACAGTCATATTAATAAGATACTTGATAACTTGAGAACATTGATTGAGAAACATGATAAAAATCTATTTATTAAAAATAATTCCGGAAAGCTTGTACCCATTTGGATCAACCCTTACAGCGCGGGGATCGATTTAGAAGTCAGAATCTGATGTAGACGTCAGATTCTTACGACTAAAGTCGATCCCCGCACTGAAAGAGTTAAATATTTATAATGGCCGTAGACCCATAATATAGGTAATCAAATGAATCAGAAAGAGCTAACTAAGACATTTAGAATGATTTCAAATTGAAATAACCCTTTGGTCTCCATGGTTCATGCAAATTATTTTAGCGCTGTAAGGGTTAAAACATCGCATCTGCCAAATAACCTGATAACATAAATCCCAAGACGAAGAGAATTATATAAATACGTTATTATTTAGCTGTTATTACTAGAAGAAAATAATTTGGAAGAAAATTTGTATTTGTCGGCATAAAAGACACTACCACCCTTTCTCTTTAAAATGGTTCTGCTCACATTCCTATATTCATTATGTCAGTGAACTGGTCGCGTGGCTCCAACAACACCGGGTGGATAGGCTTTTTCCAGGCGTAAGCCAAAGCAAGCTCGTCTTGATTTGCAGCTGTTTGTACGTAAGCCACACTGAGGAGTGGCACAAAGACCTGCAATAAGAGAAAACAAAATTAATAGAGACAGTAAATGTGTATCATTTTTTGAATGCAAATGGAACAATAAAATATAACGCATTGATGTAGTAACACTCTGTCCACATCATTTAATTGAATGTTACCTTTGCATCAATTATAGCCTGGCCAATCCCGTGCCTTGAATCCTCTTCCGGTGCGCTGTCATCCACACACACACATAAACCAGCACTCTCAAGCTCACCTGAGGAAGCAAAACATAACTAACCCATTCACTGTAAAGCACCGTTATAATCGTATATAATGTGTTTTATCAGACGATCAAATCAGTGTGACTGGGAATGAAATAGTATTGAATCATCAAGATTTGCAAATACTTGGTCTCAAATTAAACAAAAATGATTAATTTTCACTCACTTGAAATTGCGGATCGCGGTAGCGAGACACAACTTTAAGTGGGTGTAAATTTAAATTAGATAACTTAGCGAGAAAAGGGTTAACACGGTACCATACAGCATGAACACTGTGTATCCTATATATATATATATAGCAAACTGAATGACATTGGCCTAAATAGACAGCAGTTACAACAATCTATAATTTGAGCTCACAGATGTTTAGTCTGTAAACTCAGTCGTATTTGTTGTTGGTATACATAACATTTTCTAAAAGGGGCTAGGTCTCGCATTTGCATCATACTCGTCATTTACAAATGTGTGTTTTCGCCGGTTATTGAAGATTGCGATCAAAATATAGATTTTAATTATTTAATTATAACATTTTTTACCTAAGAATGCTTCTGACCTTTTAATCGGACTACAACATTAGCCTGTTGTTTGTTGTGACTGATAAAGACGTCAAAGCACGTGATGGTGGCGGCTTGAGTAGCATCTGACTCTACTACAACTTCTTCTATGTTAAGATCATCATCCGCTGCTAGTTGTACATTGTTGTTGTTCTCCATCTAGGGAATAATAATAACAAGTACAAACAAACAAACAAACAAACAAACAAACACATTTGTATCTGGATATTGGGTGGATCATCTTTACCTTAAGCCTCGGTCACAAAGGTTTTTACGACCATTGTATACAATTTTTGGCGTTCGTAAATATTCGTGCAGCGTCAATTTTTTTTTTTTTAAATTCCTACGAAGAAGGTAACGTTAAAGTTTATGTTTATTTCGTAACCCATGTGTTACGAACACTGGCATTCGTAGCGCTGCTTGTGGGAAGCTATTCTTGTTGGGATATGGTGCTGCTCAGCCCGATATTAGTATAGTCAATATATATGTAGGTCTATACTACATCAGGCTGAACCGTAGCATTTCGCAACAATAATAGCTTCCCATGATAGTCAGGGCCTATTTTTCAAAAAGAGGCATTCTTAAAGTTTGTAAGGCATTTCTTAGTAGGGGCGGGGGCCCTAGGGTAGTGGTTAGCACCGCTGCCTTTCACGCCAGAGTCCGGGGTTCGGTTCCCGGTCTCGGCGGTTTGAAAGAAATAAAATTGTTTCTTCCCCATCCACGTGTGAAAGTTAGTATTGTGGGGAGCCTCCGTGACCGAGAGGTAGCGTGCTCGGCCTCAGACCGCCAGGGCTCGAATTTCGAATCCTGTGTCTGGAGGACAGTGTCATCTCAATCATCTCACCATCCTCAGGAGGTTCTCCTGGCCCAGTTTAGCCTATATGTGCACAAAGGTGGCCTAAAGCCCGATTCATTTCATTTTTTATTTCTTAGTAGAATTTGTCATGTAGTCGTTTTCACACAATTCGGATATGCTGATTCCAAATCTGCCCCATGCCAAGCTCTATTTTTAGTTTTTCCCTTTCAAAATTGCAAAACAAAATGGCCGCCAAAATAGCAGATAAAGTCTCAATTATCATGATTATACATCACGCCTGGGTGCACATCGGACACACAAACTTGACTTTCGAGTTCAAAATAATATTTTTGTTTTGAGGAATTTCATGTTCTAAGATCTGGTCAACTATCACGCAAAAAATCCAAGATGGCCGCCAATACTACAGAAAGTACCATAACGTTTTTCTAAAAGTCATAGAAATCTGTTTTTGATGGCTAAATATAGGTTTTTAATACCAATAAACCTAGTACAATACAGTAATAACCTTTAACTTTTATATTACATGTAGTTTCAAGGAAAAACCCAAGATGACCGCCAATTATACAGCAAATAATATAACCATTTTTCTAAATGTCGTAGGACGTTATTTTTGGCGCCTAAATAGTTTTCTGATGCAAAAAAATTACACAGCATCAAACAACTCAACTTCCATGTTACACGTAGTTACGAGGAATGCAAAACATATGATTATTTAAAAACAACACATTAACTATGAGGAAATTGCACAAAAATAGCATGTGTTACTTTTATCACTGTAGCTACATAGGCTTGCTGTGTATATTTCAGATTTGCATGAATGCCATCATCTTGCATAATGATAATGCTAGAATAGTCACCCTCATCAATATATTGATCATATATTTGTGCAGCTTCGGAATTGATGTAGCGACTCCTTGATAGGACGCAATTGGCTACTTTCTCGTGGTCCTAATTCACACTTAATCAAACTAAATGTGATAGTTCTTCAGGTTGAGCAGGAAGCTTTTACACGAGAACTAGTTGCAGTTGTCCATCAATGAAGCTTCAACCACAATCTCATAGATGTTTATAATATTGTTATCTGACCAGAGCTGTATTTATTGCTAAGCAGGCCTAAAAAACAACGAAAACAATATATCCACTTTTTGTGGCAGGGGTTATTGACGAAGAGGATACATTGAAATACTCCAATTGGCTTAAGTTCTAGTTCTGGATGTTTATGAATTAATTTAAATGTCTTTCTTTTAGAATTGATGTGCTGATGCTGTGGAAGCCATTGAGACGATGGAATGGTACAGTAAATATCACCAGTTCTAGGTTTACACAGCTAGGCATTGCTATGATGAGAACGTTTCGAAGGCAGAATGAGAAAGTTTACATCAGTTCCTACGACTACCAGATTGTCAGTATCTGACAGTTTGATTGCCGTAATACATTTAACGTCCCATCATGTACCTCAGTATTTTTCACACTTAAATACAAGTGTTCATTGTATAGTTGAATGGAATTGTTCTTTACCAAAAGTGGTAAATTCGAACATTGAACTGAAACTGTATTGCCCTCCTCCCTGATTCTGTACTTTATATGTTATATATTCACCTGAGATAACATCGCAGTGTGCATGGAAATGTAGATTATTAGATGACCAATGTTTATTACAAAAGAATATAATAGATAAGTAATAAATACTCTGTATGAATGATAATTAACCCTTTCAAGCCTGAGTTTACCATTGTCATCTTCATCCACTACAAGCCACGAGTTGCTGTCACACTTGTAGTGGATGAAGGTGATTTGAAGTGGGTGAAAAATTAAAGAAAATTGCCATGTATTGGTAAACCAGTTTCATGGAATTTTTAATTCTAAAACCCCTAGGGCCTAGAGGGTTGATCTACTATGTCTGGAGGAGACATATAGTTATTGAGGACCTAAATATCTTCACGTCCATCATATGAGTTCATCACTTTATATATGGTAAGATAATTGTCTTTAACATTGCTACCTCTTCCTGCAAAATAGGGTGGTCGCTCCCATACCACTTCAAGACACAACCGAACCTGTCGGGTTATTGTATATTATGTGAGAGCTTATATCTGATTGGAAGCATGCATTACCAAAATACCAAAACCTACTGATTCCTCATACATTCTACCATATCACGACCACATCTAGAAATTTTCTGTATTTTATATTAATATTCATATAAACATCTTGATCGTGCTACGAACTGTATTATTGCCCCAATTACCACATATGCTGCATCATATCTTGATGCGATAGTATACCCAATAATCATTGGTGACTTGTTCATGACACTCTAAAACATTTAGTTGCCAAGACTAGGTTAGTTGCTAACATCTTCTGAATATGGTGTTTGATCATACTATATTTATAAAATAAATTCATCGTCAGTATTTTCAACATTACCCTAGCTTGTCCTCAATCATCAATCTTATATGCCCAAAACATATATAAGTCAACTTCTGCACCCAATTACAGATTTCCGATATCGTGTAACTGTATTTTATCATAGTTATTGATGTTGATATCATCTCATTCAAGTTAGGGGAGTAGAAATATGTGTAGCCTACATTACGGCTTTGTGTTGATCTCGGAGCCGATAGTTGGGACTTTATTCGTTCAATTATGTCTGAAAAACTGTGTTATCAGCGCATTACCAGGCTTTTGTACGGTATCTATTCTGATCAAAAATATAAAAATTAGGATGATACTATTATCATGATTATGTAAATTGTCAATCCGATTGAGAAACATAATTTTTATAGGATATGCACGTTTTAACCAGCATAATATACCTAGTTACTAAAATCATAAATTGTTAAATTTAAACGACTTCTTGTCTCAATAGGAATGGAACATGTATGTGTGTCATTATTGCCATGGTTTTGCAGACCACCTTGATGGATTAACTTCATGTTTTGCTTAACCCTAGTACAGGGCTTGAGCAGGAGGGTGCCAGCCGTGGCCAACGCACATTTAAATTATTGCTTTCTTCCTTACGGTACTGTAAAAACACGAGGCAGGTGGATATCACATAGGCCACATACTAATATGCCTAGAACGGATATATGGTGAGCGACAGGTTATCTAGTGCCGGACAATGATCAACAAGCATAAACTATTTTTTGTCAATAGTCTAAAAAAAATTAAAACATGCCGGATGTTACGTTTGTTTCCCTCGGCTTCTAAATGTGAAATAATGACTTTATTAAATAAATCATTATTATTACACTGGACTACGATGTGTCGTTTTCCTGGCGCAACATTTGTTTTTTCTCTGAATTGGTTTCCCGTGTGTGAGAAACCTATATGTAGACACCAAAAACACATCTCTACGATATTTGGAAGCAAAGTTATGGCACATTGCCTTGAAGTGGCGGCCATTTTGAATTTTGTCTTCTAGCGGCAAACGCACAAGGTGAAATTTAGGGGACTTCAAGTATGTTGCTCAGGTGGGTTCTAATACACCGAAATATTGTTTTTATGTTCATTGTAGGCTAAGCCAAGCCGTGGTGTAAAGTTGAGACATTTTCACTAATTTTGGCGGCCATTTTGTTTTTGAATTTTGCGTAGGAAAAACACAAAATATAGCTTGGCATAGAGCAGATTTGGAATCAGCGTTCCCAAATTGTATAAAAATAACTGCATGCCAAATTCTACTAAAAAGTGCCTTACCAAGTCAGAAATTTCGAAAATGGGCCCTGACTATAAGCAACACTACGGGTGACAGTGGTTACGAACACGTTCGCACCACGAATACATGATCACCTATGACTCACATCTGGAGTTTTTCCTAAGGCGATCGTACGTTAAGCATGCGATAAGGGATTTTCCTGAGGCTTGTGTGGAGTTGTTAAACATAGCTAAGACCTTCCTACGAACTGAAGAATGAAAAACGATCTTTTTCATTACGGCTGTCTTGAGAAGCCCATAAGAAATGATCCCAAAATCGGTGGTACAGCGTTCGTGTGGGTCATTGTGACCAAGGCTTTAAGAAACAAGGTAACAACAACCATAACAAACAACAACCATTTTTCAACATGGCGTAAAATATGACTAATTTAAATGTTACTATATACATCCATCAAAGTCTATGATATGAGACGATATATCGGCGGGTTAGCAGAAGACTCATATTAGTTATCATTGGAAAACATTCTACAATATAAAATATGATATGTTTTACAATACAAAAATACAAATCAGATGTAATTTTAAGTTGACTGGTAAATCAAATCTATTTTCTGAATTGACCACTAGAAAAAAATATGACTCACGATTTTATTATTTTTATGGCATTCTCAGAAAAAATAGCAACAAATTGTCTTGAAAACGTATCTTATACGCCCTTATACAGTGATATTTACCACAGCCGGTAACCTCAAACATGAAATAATAGCTTAAAACCTGTGAATAATAAGAATGAATCAAGTTTAAATTGATTTATTTAATTACAAATATGTACAAAAACCACATACCTTGATTGTATGGCTGTGTCAATATTTTCTTGATTTTTATTGTGTCTTAAACTCCCACTATTAATATATGATATTGTATATAAAGTATGCTGGCAAAAGTAACAGTAACCAGTGCCGTGACAACGCTAGAGCACCAAAAATCGTGTTAGGTGAGAGGCAAATCGAATGTACCTCCAGTGAACAGTGTGAACAACACGAACCAGTTCCTCGTAATATTGTGTACGTGGGAATGTCTGTTGTCAAGCACGTCTGTGCATGTCATCCCTCGCTACCCAGTAGAACAAGATGTTGAGTCAATGATGAGCTAATTTTGGTCCAGCGTGACCAATGTCAGACCAGCATTGGTCTTGTGTTTTTTATTTAAACATCAGACTATGGGCGGGTGTGTGGGCGTTTTGTATTTCTATTCTTTCTACAAATATTTTATTATATGTATATATATATATATTTATTGTTATTTTAACACATCTCAGTCACGCCATAGACATTTTCATTTAGGTCTGCTTATGCCACAAACAAACTTGCTGTCCAATATTTAAGCGATATTTCAAAATATCGTTATTTCAAAATAACATTTTTTTCGCTGGCGGCTGAAATTTGAAATGAAGTCAGTAAAAGTTGATGAAAAAACCGGCACTCTAGATTTTATTGATCAGTAATGGTCTGAGATGTCTTTAAACATAAATTCGAAGAATCTACCCTCAATTTAGCTTTTTTACACAAGTGAACAGACTAATAGGTATGATCACGTATTATTGACACACGACATAAGGCCCTTTTATCTAGAAGGAGTTCGCGAGTAGGCCTATGTCCTAATCATCATTGCATGGCGTAGTTTACTATTTTAAAGGTACCCGCATTGAAAAATTTGTTACTCCAAATAATAAAATAATAAAAAATAATAAAAAAATAATAAATTTGGTTTTTTTAGTTTTAAACATGATAACAATACCAATCTACAATGAATACAAACGGACCAAAATCAAAGATATTGATTATTTTTACATGCTCAAATAATTGGAATATGGATAAGAATATGTCAAAATTATCAATTGTTTTATATAAATATCGGGGATTTAGCGCGACCTTCCCCCCCCCTCCCACCCCGTGAATTCACCACTGTAAAATGTTCCAGTATTTGACGTGGCCATTTACGTTTATATGGCCAAATACTCGCTCGCTGGGCACGCTCAGCTCTCCTAATTTGTCAAGTTTATATTCATAAAACAATGAATTTCTCACGACTCAGAGGCCTCGATAAAACACTTCACTGAACACATGTGGCGTTCTCCAGAACTGTGCGGGGGATATGATACTGTTTATTTCTAAAACACGTGTCAACAGTTTACCGTGGATCACTACGGCCTAAGAGCTAATAAATTATTCGTAGCACTAACTACATGTAGTTTTGTAGAAAAGCAAAGTCATTTTCTTACGTATTTGGTAAAGGAAGGTAGTTTTCGCATAAATGCGAAATTGGTAAAGGAAGAGTTAAACCAATATAATTAATTTAACGTCTTTTTATTGCTTGGAATGAGTATCAGTCATAAACAATTGCAGTAGAAGCTGTTCTGCTAATAACCCATACCCATGTATACAAAACGTCGAACCAACCATAATTTAAAGCTGATCCACCATCTGAGACGCTGACCCAATAGTAAAACAACACTGGCTCAAGGTCCCGTATTTAATAAAAAAGGCTGTCAATCACAACATAATCCAAACAGATTAAGTTTATGTAACATTTCGCCCATCATCATTTTCATCCAACAACCGAGTATTAATTTGGGTTCATACAATGTAATAATAGATTGTTCATAATCTATTGGTAGGGAGAGCTGAGTAGATTCTTAGGGGCTATTGATTTTGTACATACTATATGGGAGGGGGCTCATTAATTTTGTACAATTTTTGGGAAGTTACAAATCACAGAAACAGAATCAGATGAAACTCAGACAGTACCATGCAAATTATTTGCTTAGAATGCTTGAATAATGTTAGTTTCTAATTGGGGGAGGGGTCATGGATTAAACTGGGGTGATAACCTACTGAGTTTTTTGGCAAGTTCCTCTTAGTTCCCTCCCCATAAAGTATGAATGCTCCTGCTGTTAAGTTTGGACATACAAACTTGTGTTTTAACGTCAGATCTTCAATCACATTATTAAGTTTGGACGTTCAGCGTCCAAGCTCACTGTTTTCCTAAAGGATGCTGCTTTATCTTATTTTTATTTTACGGCTGATTTTGCCACCCTATTTCTTACTCAGTTTACAAGTAATCCACTTAAACCTTGGCACAGTGATCCTGAGGTAGTGTGCTATATCTTTCTAACCGATCCGGATCTATAGTCGATCTGGATCAATAATGTTTCAATGCTGGACCAGCGTCGCAGACAGTGGCCTAGTATCGAAACAACATTGGGTGTTTGATATGGACAGTAGAAAACCTTTAAATGCTACATTTAACAACAAAAATAACAGTTGTAATTATACATAGGGGAGAGAGACAGGGAAAGCGAGAGAGGGGAGAGAGAGGAGAAAGAGGGAGAAGAGAGAGAGAGTAGAAAGAGAGGAGAAAGAGAGAGAGACGAAAAAGAGGAAGGAAAATCGATTTTTTTTTTGGAACAGGAGCGCAGATACAAGGTGGTTATGGGAACATATTTGAGGAATTTTTAGTTGTGATTCTTTTGTTCCGACGGCTTTCTCATAGTCGCAGGGGTTGCAGTTCCAATGCCAGATTTTAATTGAGGTCAATGTTTTTTATGCCAGCATTGGATCCAGCTTCAATTATGAGGGCATACTGTGTAGCCCAGTCAACAAACTTCACTAACCCACTGTTGGTTCAATCATGGGCCACTGTCTGCAACGCTGGCCCACCATTCAATCAACATTAATGTGATGCACTGACCCAATTTACACTGCCTCAACGTCGACACAGCTCTGGAAATTCCGGGCCATCACAGAAACAGCAGTAAGCCAGCCCCACATACATCATTAGAAAATCAAGCTCAATGGAGAGGCCATCGAAAGTGAGAGATTAATTCCCAACACTCCAGCAACATTGGCTCAATGTTACTAACCATACCAGGGTTGTGGCTTTTTGACCACTAACCCTGCAGAACTAAGTTCTAGCCCGTAGTAGGTTCAAACGGTCTTAGTTTTACGTCTAATATTTTTTACCTTT
The DNA here is from genome assembly GCA_964017125.1 of Flabesymbios commensalis. NCBI lineage: Eukaryota > Metazoa > Annelida > Polychaeta > Terebellida > Flabelligeridae > Flabesymbios > Flabesymbios commensalis. The sequence continues at coordinate 27,583,056 of OZ024903.1, forward strand.
AAAATACATTTAGGAAAATATACATCAGACTACACATGGAGTACAACATATTTATTTTACCCAAAGCCTTGCCGAGTACATTTCTACCGAACCAATTAATATGAAGTAAATAGAAAACATAACACATGTAAATAAGCTCCAAACAAAAGTAAACATACCAACAAAACTAACATACGTGGTGACCTAGGTCACCACGATCCTTTGAAATATTTTTTAATAAATTAGCTACGTCTGATTACTATATAGTATCGATTTTCTGAGGTATTGTTATCTAAACACAACAAGCCAATTAAACTTCAAAACACGATCATTTTGTTAATTAGGAAAGATATCTTCCCCCCTCACAGATTCACACAAAACAAATATTTTGTATTCTGTTGGCGATAATCGGAAAGTCTCAATTTAAGAACTAATTATTTGATAATCCATCACGTAATTTACAACATACTTGTCAGTTTTTTTCAAAATCAGCTTTATAAATGAAAAGTTTATAGGCCATAACTCGGCGAGTTTTCAACCGGTGAAGCTGCAATTTTTAGTGCTGCTTCGTACGACAATGCAGACGCTAGAAACGATTGGGATTGGTGATCCGGATTAGTAACACATATAACGCATTATTGCCATCTTCTCCATCAATTTTGAAGCTTTTAGCAATTTTTTTTAATCATACTCCCATACAAGGTCCATGTTATGAAATATACTCGTCATCCCCTATATGTTACCCGTTAAGCGCTGGCTTCTAAAGAGATTGCAAAAATGCGTGTAACTTTTGAGCCAACAGACATGCATAGCACAATTCCGCTTAGCTATGTATGGGATTTTCAAAAAATAGTAAATAATATGTCGCAAAAAAAAGTCGTATCTCCAAAAGTCGCAGAGATATCGACCCTTCAATATTTATGAATTAACTTGTTGACGTCACAGGATTTGAGCCAAGCGTCGCAGCGCTGTTTAGGTGGGCTCATTAGAAAGCCTTTTAAATACTGATAAAAACAAATGTAAGTTTTAAAACGTCATAAGTATAACCAAAACTGAGAACAACTAAGATAAAACGCAAGTCCAAACTTCTATCACTGTTACTGCTTGCCAGCCACAGTCAATCTCTAGTTGAAATTGCCATTATATCAACAAACACAGACTCTTCTCAAGTTTGATCATTATAATGAAAGTATATATCACAATAAATTTCAATGAATAATCTTTCAATTTAGTAGATTATTCTAGTCCATTAGTTATCAGATATTTTCAAAAATAAAAACCGAAAATGTGCACATTTTTTGGGCTGGGTGGATCTCACAACTCACGACTTCACACACAAAAACAACCCATTATTGAATCTGAATTAACATTGAAACTACATCGGCATATTTTTTTATTTTTTTTTAAATATTTTTGGCAAGCCTAACCGGGGCTCATTTTTATTATATGCAGTGCGAGTGCTGTGCATATGCAGTCTGTAGATGTGGGTCGACACAGCAGGTCCGTATTGGTCGTGGGACTACTTGACAGGGCTGTGAGACCAACTTCCTGTCACTTGGTCCGGATGTAATCAGCCTGACCTTAGTCTGACTGACCATCAGACCTATATCCCAGAGTTACCTGGGCCCGGCCATCACAAGCACCTGCGGGCCCTTGGTAGCTAATCATCCCCAGCTGGGTCATAGCTCTGAGACGCCCCCGATGTCGCATCCTTTTAGTGGATGAATCTCGGTCAGTGGCTTGACCTACTCATTGAGCCTGTGTCGAACTCACCCTGGGTTGGGGCCGGTCGCAGAAAAATCCCCATCATGTCCGATGTGGGATTCGAACCCACGACCTCCCGACTTTGTACATCGGCATATGTTTCATCTTTTTTGTATTTGTACATGAACTGAACTAGAATTCCAATCGTTTTAATGTGCCCGCATCGACAGGGTGAACAAAGGGTCAGTCAATGCTAGACGCTGGCCAGGAGCGGTGATGACCATCAATTCTAGTGATGCAGCTGCATTCAGACAGCGTTGGACCGGCGCTCCATATTGACAATTTTCAGTACAATATATCAATATTCACGCGAAGCGTATAAAAATTGTGGTTTTAATAAAGGCTGTACCGAAATGGTAGCGACATTAATAGGTTTCCAACTCAGGTCAGTCTTATTGGATAATACGTAGTGAATAATAATGAGCTGCTAAGCCAAGGAATGATTTGTGAAAACGAAATAACAGGCCAAAAAATGACAATATTTGGCCACGCCCACTTTGAGTTCACATGCAAATTTTTGAGATGACATGTAATTTTTTTCTAAAAAATCATGAATTTCGTTTTGCTCATTATTTTTGGCTAGCTTGCTCATGATTGGCGCTTAAGCAAGGCCTCTGATTGGTGCATATTTCGAGGCCTGTCACGTGATAAAGAGCCCAGAATTTTGTGTATACGAGCATAGCCCCAACACATAACACTTTGTTAATTTTACAAGCGAGAGAAATTTTCGCTAATATGATGACTTTCGACAGCGAAATCGTAACCATTTCGGCACAGCCTTTATTAAAATAACAATTTTACTATGCTTCGCGTCAAAATTGATATATTTTAATGAAAGGTGCTGTGCCTCCAATGGTAACGACATAAATGGGATTTGTTGCAAAGTCGAAAATGCACAAAAGATAAGATTAAATAATTCTATAAGGAAATCATATATACATTTGTTTCCTTGGATTCAGATAAATCTCCATATATCCTCCAATGTTTATCTTTATATATATATTAATCATACGATTTTGTCTCAGTGGAGGCTTTGTTATAGGGTCCACATATTATTCACAAACTGTCCTACAGTTGGTGTAATTCTTGACAAAGCGTTTTCCCCACACCATTCTGACCATGTCTGCCAAGCGCAGGTGTATTGATTCTTTGTGGAATCTCTCCAGGATCCACAAATGAACTCAGCCAAGGTGTGATCAAGGACGTTCTATAACGTTCTTGGTGTGATCAACCCCTTGGTTCTGGAAGGTGTTCCGCAGATAAACCATACTGTCAGCTTGAGCTTCTGCAATGACGACAGGTTCCTGCCTGTGGTCAGGTCTCTCACCGTACTCTGATGTGGAGTTAGGCGTAGAGGCGCCAGAACTGACATCTGCAGGAGTCCCGGTATACCAAGCTGCCCTGTACCAAAAGGGGGTGACTAAAATCAAGGTCCCCTTGCACTCCTTCATCTTGGCCAGTATCAAAGGGATGATCTGTGGAGGTGGGAAGGCATACATCAGGTTGAACGCCCAGGTCTGGTTCAGAGCGCTCGTCCCAGCGGAGAGCTTGGCCCTCCTGTCCAATGAAAAGTAGGTCTCCACTTGAGCGGATCTGTTTGAAGCAAAGAAATCGACCTGTGGCGTCTGTTCCGACATTCGCAATCCTTGGAAGATTCAGAACCACTCCATGGTTCCTGCAAAACAACAGGATCTCCATCGTCAAATTGTTCAAATGCGCCTACTGTGTTCCGCCTTTCTTGGAAAGGTGGGCTGTCGCAGTGATGTTATCCACCATCTGTAGGGGTTGCAGGAGTAACCTACCGAGCCTTACTGCCCGTCGAGCCAAGACGGCCTTGCCTAGGAATTCTCGAGCAAGAGCCAGAGAGGGATTTGATAGAAGGGCGCGTCCTAGCCACTTGAAATCGTCCAGTTTGAGGCAAGAAGACTCGTAACTACCTCGAGTCCCATAGTAGGCCAAGGTACTCGAATTGTTGTCTGGGATCCAGATGACACTTCTTGGGATTTCTCTGGAATCCTGCTCTCCTCAGAATGTCCAACACGAAGGCTGTATGACGAGTGAGGTCCACCTTGTTGCGACCTAAAACCAGAAAATCGTCTATGCAAACGATCACTCTGATTCCGTTTGCCCTGCACAGAGTCACCAAAGGCCGAGTGAGACGTGTGAAGGCCTGTGGCGCTGAGCTGAGACCTAAAGGAAGTCATCTGAACTGGAACTTGTTTCCTCTTCACCAGAATAGATTGAACCGTCGCGATAGGGACGCGATAAGAACGTGCAGATAGGCGTCCTTCAAGTCGATCGTCGCCGCCTTTAAAGATGTCATTCAGAATGTCTTCTTTTTGATGTATAGATTCAGACTGCTCAAATTAATAACCGGACGGAGTCCCCCATCTTTCTTGCACACCAGGAACAGGTTTGAGTAAAACCCTTTGTGAGAGTCCTTCCGTAGGACCTCTTGCTTTTCCCTGCTCATGGGAAGAACTGGTGGAGGATCTGGAGAGGACACCGGAGACCTCGACTCGAACTCGAGTTTGTGTTCTCTGACTACTTCCCGGACAAAGGCGTCCCTGGCGAATGTATTCCACCAATGCCTGCTGGTCTCCAAAGTGTTATGTGTTGGGGCTGTGCTTACACATAATTCTGGGTTCTTTATCACGTGACAGGCCTCGAAATATGCACCAATCAGAGGCCTTGTTTAAGAGCCAATCATGAGCAAGCCAGCCAAAAATTTGCATGTGAACCCAAAGTGGGCGTGGCCAAATATTAGCATTTTTAGCCTGTTATTTCGTTTTCAGAAATCATTCCTATTGGATTAGAAGCTCATTAGTATTCACTACTTATTATACAATAAGCTCGACTTGAGTTGGAAACCCATTTATGTCGTTACCATTAAAGGCACAGCATCTTTCATTAAAACATCAGCTACATTTACATGTAGTATAACCATCCATGCATGAATCCATCTTGAGACGTAACGAATTAGCTCCGCCCCCTACTTTTGCCTTTGTATTGGGAAAATCGTTCCCAGTCGTTGGTTTAAAAATAGGAGCTGAGCACTCTAGTCTTTAAAAAGTCATCTAAAATAGTATGAAATATGACATTGCGGGTCTGTGGACAACATTTAAAAAGTCTTCTAAAATAGTATGAAATATGACATTGTGGGTCTGGGGACAACATGAGGCCTTTAAAATCACGATCACGACTGTAAAGTGTGTGTCGGTGAAAATTATTGAGATATGAATAATAGATTGGAGAATTATACAATAGCGTGTGTTTGGAGGTAATTATGTTCATTTGAGAACCCAAATTGTGAGAGTAGATGATCACGAGTTGATTATCTAATAATACATCGTTGTCTGGAAATTGTAACGAGAATAGTAACAGCCAGAGCTGTAACGGCACGAGTCGCAGTTGAGTGCTGTTACGCTCTGACTGTTACTATACGAGTTCCAATTTTCAGACAAAGATGTCTTATTCTGTTTATTGAACATATGAAAAACCATGACAGGCTAGATTACCTCTCAATCTCTCCTAGTCTCCACAAACTAATGTCTCCCATGATTCCTGTGTTTGTTATTTCGAAAGATCTGTAGGCTTGACATGTGATTGGTCTAGGCCTACCCCACGCAGCTGAGGTCTACGCCTATATGGGTCAGTCAGACAGGGCGGGAACGTTTAGAAGTCAATATGTAGTTGTCAATCTCTGTCTAGACAAAATATACACCCAGTGTCACCAAGCGCATACCTGCACTAAAGAGTGGCCTGTAAAGTTGGGCCTATCAAGGGGGCAAAGTAAAATACTGATTTTGTTATGATTTTAGCCTCATTGTGTGGCTTGAAGGTTTCATTTATTTTTGGTCTTAAAAAAGTTAATGTTCCACTTATAGGCGCCTATATGCGGAGGAATACGGTATATATGTGACATGAATATATATAGGCCTACTCTAAACAATATAGGTTATTAAACAGAATCCTTTAGTATTACTACTATGCTACCACTGGAGAACACTGCAAGGGTTCTCCTGGAGGCCCAGTGGAGTCACGTGTGGTACAAAACCACAGATACAAAACGATACAAAACGATTACTACAATGGCGGTGTTAAAACTATACTGGCTGTGCCACCAGACCTCATCCGGGCTGGTGTAACAATGTTTCAACCCAGTTCTTTTTAAAATCAGGCGTAATTGGAACGTATCGCACTTTGAATTTTGATACAGTTGACAAATTAAACAAACGTCTTTGATCTTCTTGCTCAATACGATAAATTAGCAACGAAATGTCCATTTTGGTGTATACACATCTATGATAGAATACAGTGTCCTAGTCGGAAATTGAATGACTAGTGTTTTTATGATAGCAGATTTTATTAATGTAAAAAAATATTTCTAGTTGGACTTCGCGTAGGAGATGGGTGGAGAATGTCATCATGACATCACATATTGTGATGTTATAATGTCATTCTCTACCCATGTTGATGTTGTCTAGTCTTCAGTCAGCTGTCGTATCTCTTTACTGAGGACGGATGTGATGTACATGGCTTTCTTGGCCTCCTCACCACCTATTTGGTCCAGTGCTACTTTAGCAGCTTCTCTTACATGGGAAATGTAATCGTTTCTCCTGCAATTAAGGAACACATCATTGTACTTCCACGATATAATATCTGTGATTTTTATTTTGTTATTATATATATAGAGAGAGCTACATTCTTATTTGGTCTTACTAAATACCTAACTAATGAGTCTTTTAGACACACCACAATTTAAAAAGGACTTATAAGATAGAACCTTAAGGGCTTGTGGTCGGGGATTGAAATGGCGCCACCAATTTACACTTGGCCGCGTATTATTGGGTCATACAAAAATTACAGTGGAAGACCGAAGGGCCGGTAGTCGGGAATGGAGGTGGCGCCACCAATCTACACATTTCTGCGTGATATCGGGTCATTCAATAAATACAGTGAAAAACCCAATAATACCAAATGGTAATTTTCCGTCTTTTAATCTTAACTAAAAGACGGAAATTAAAATACTCATTAATTATCATCGGGGTAGCTGAAATACACGATAACAAGGTGTTTTCAAATATATGATATATATATATATATATATAACTATATATATATATATATATATATATATCTATATATATATATATATATAAATATATATATATATATATATATATAAATACAAAAGGACATGTGTTTTACTTTCACATGTAGGGTGAATAAACCTTATGCGTGTTGCGAACACATGATTATTGTTCTGACTTTTGAAAACTATGTTGACTTTATATTTATCACAATCATACAACTTCTCAACAGATGATTTTATATTATCAGCAATTTATTCTCAGCATGTGAACCAATTTTCATCCCTTGGTGTGTGCTTAATCTGCTTTCTTATTACACAGACCTAGTTGAGACGTCAGAAATGTTCGGACTCTCTAACTAAGCCTGTATATTAAAAAATGACGAAATATTACTTTTACTAAGCATTGCAGTTGAGTTTTGTATATTTTTAAGGTTTCCAATTTATTAAATCCTACTTTAGTTTACAATAACATTGCAATTCAGGCGGGGGGGGGGGGGTGTTGATGATTTTTATCCAGCTGTGGCTTCACTTTAAGCAACATAAGTAAACATTTTATATATCTTCAAGTGATTTCTTACTATCCATATTTTTTCAAGTGATCTGTCATTCTGAATTCAATCAATTAAATCACATGATAAAATGATTTAATCACATCAGGCCTACATTATTTACATATGAGCAAATCTACCTGTTACCATTGGTTTTACATGATCTAAATTACGCTCCTAATTATAAACAACTAGACGTTAGCCCAAGTTAAATTGAGATTTACTCTAATTAACTCTATTGAAGTAAATTTCGCTCATTTACAGCTTTAGGCATTCCACCTTCTTCACTGTGAGAAATAATAGGAAAGAACAATCACTAAAACAGTTTAGCTGATGCTAAACCTTATTCCTCTAAATTGGATTTTGTGCCATTTAGATTAGAGCTTATATTGTCAAAATTATCAAGGCTTATGCAATATGTTGGCTGAATGTTGTCATCGTGGATGTTGGACAATATTGAACCGACGTTTTCTGTCAGCAGGGGTAGTTGAGAGAAAAAAATTACCAGAGCCTTTCGAGTTTCATCACCGCAGATTCTGCTTTGAGATGGCCCAAGGCGAGGCATGCACTTTCCCTGACTAGTCTGTCTTTCTCGTCCAGACATTCCAGGAGAGCATTGATCACCTTTGGTGCGTCTGACTCTGTACGAGCCAGAGATATGGCGGCCACTGCCCGCACATTGTAGTCAGCATCACTCAGAAGGTTTATTAGGGCTTGCACAACGCAATCACTGCGAAACTTCCCTGTCAGTATATTGAATGAATGATCATATAAATAACAATAGATAACCGAAATAATAGTCCTACCAAGCATAATATTATTCCATTTTTTTTATAAATGTATATAGATTTTTGCTATTTTAAAACAAAATAAGTATATAATGTATTAAGTTAAGTATATTATGTGCAATTTATCATTTAGTCTTGTTTCACAGCTTGGAAATCGTGATTCTCTGGTGCGATAAGACCGCAATTGGTTGTTAACACACTTACACAATCAAGACGTGCCTGAATCACCGACATGATAAATGTATTCGATCACACAATAACACTCGGTTATTATAAAGGCCCACGCCTCACTGACCTAAATTTTCAATGGCCTCCACTCTGACAGAAGATTCCATGTTGAAGACTTCTCCCATGGTGTAGCTCTCTACAGCTTTATCCTGTACTCTTTCCCAGAAAGAGAACACCTTCTCTTCAACCGTACAGAAATCTAGAAAAAAGATTAATCTATTGTACTTGGAGTTGTGAGTCGCGGCTATGCACAATTTCAAATAGATATTAATTTAAATTCCATAATATGCTTAAAATCACTCATGGGTAGGCTACATTTGAATGGGTACTGTTGTTGAATTTTAGACTCAACATTTGTCATTCCTTTAATAAAAACATCGATAACGTTACAAACAATTATGATAAATCGGACTTTAAAACAAAAGAAGCATTTTAAAAATAATATTATGTTATCAATTCCCATTATCTGCGATTTTACTCTGCAGATAAGGCCCAGTGATATATATGCAACCTAACCTATAAAAGTATCTTGGGTGATCATTCCATCTTTCACGTTCAGTTCCCTTTGCAGAATATCTACAAGCCACTCTCTGCTCACTCTGACTTTTGTCTCTGTCATTGAGTCTCCGTTCTCAGCACAGAACAGTTTATCCAGACATAACTTGTAGTCACCGTTAAACTTATCTAGAAAACTGAAGCAAACCGCGGACTACATCACCCAGTATATAATCAATGACAATAGCAATAGTTCCATATCACCTAGGTATGTGTTATTTTGGCTGGATAAACATGGCGTTAAATGTAGAGGGCTAAGTGTTGGGTGTACACTGTGGCAGAGTTTATGGTCGATGTACATGATTGTGCATTCCGGCGCCGTGGGGCTGACAGACTGAGTTCTGGTGGTTGGTGGAGTGCTGGCGCCTCACCAACCTTGGGCCCATGTCCACGTTCTCCGCGCATTCTGGTGTGTCCATCGAAACCAATGAGTCTATGATTGTATTTGTGTGCTCTGTCAGCCAATGTGATCCAGGGGCGGCTTTAGTTTCGAGGGCTGGCATATCTGATCGGCTAACAATATTTGTTGTGCATCTGTGCGCCTATTGAAATAAGTGTTTGCTCTGGTCATAGAGGTATCACATATTGTGTAAGTGGAGGTATAGATGTTGGAATGAATGAATACAACGTCAATGTCGTATCACATACTGCTCAAATAATTTCTAATGTCATCCGACCATCTCTGGACGTTTGATACAAGTCCTAGGATTTACGGTATGGTGAGCTCCACACTCGCTCTCCAAGGATTCAGTGGTGAAATTCTCAGAAAAACATTCGAAATATGATGGTACAAGACTTTATGAGAATAACATTTTATTATTCTTATTACAATTATAATGTCAATGTTAATGATACAATGTCAGTTCATGGCATTGTGATGTCAGGGTTTGCTATTATAATGTTGGGATATCACTGGATATGACATGGATATGACATGACAGATATGATAAGACATACTCTACATGTACAGTTTTGCAGTCTAATGGGTGCCGGTATGGATTTATAATGCCACGATGACATTAAAGTATCAGGAAATGTCATTTCAACGTTATCAAATAAAATGTAATTATCTTTATTGATCACATAGGTCCAGATATGTGATATTAATAGAGAAAAGGATATATCTGACATTTTTATGCAATTCAAATTTTAGCACTCTATATATATTTACACCATATGGCGATATTATATAATACCATGATGGCACAATTTTGTTATAAATAATATTATAATGTTGTTGTCGGTATATTGCACTACAATGACCGATCAAAAAATATGTGAAATCCTTTCGACTACAAGAAAATAGTCATGACCGTGAGCTTCATAGGCTCTTTACTTGCAGCTTATAAAATAAAAAAGGATTTTAATAGTTGACATTACTATGTTTATAACACTGGCCATGTCACGTGCAGACAGTTGTGGGAGCTTGCGTCTCACCGTTCGGGCTGGTTCGGGCGTCTCCGACCTTTAACGAGAGGTGGTGGCCCGCCTAGCCTCACTTTCGAATCGTGCCGCATCAGCCGATGCGCGTCACTTACTCCCAGGCCGCCGAGTCGAGCGGATTTCTCGCTAGACTCAAGCGCCAAGCCGCTGGCTAGGTTGTCGCGTTCTGCATGGAAATGTGTGCACTAAAGTTACTACAATGTCTAGACTAAATAAACAAGAATAAACTGGAAAATGATTTAACCAAGTTATTTGTGTTCTGTCGTCCCGACAGGAATGAAGACTGAAGTGAGATGGGACTTGTTCCACTAATCCCCTATTAGTGATAAGCCCTAGACTTACACGTGTGGGTGAGGACAGATAGAACTGAGACGAGGATGAACTGGGACACCTCTAATAACATCTGTTGTTTTAACCAATCAGCTTTACTGTGGCCCTTAGTTGGTTACCTTCATAACCCCCTCGACCCCTCACCCACAACCATCGACCCTCGACCCAAAATTATTTACAGTGAGGTATATTCAAGGGTACCGTCGAGCCCCAAAGACTGTACATTTTTAATCCCAGGTTATTAAAAATCGTCGCCCTTTTTATATGTTATAGGCTAACTTTAAATATTACCCTTTTCACCATACTGTTGTTTCTAGAAAACGTTGGGTCGATGTTGGTTTAGTAGGGCTTAACCAACTTTGGTTTGATGTCTCGTGCTTGATTGGTAGAATAATGTTTTATGTCGTATTATCTTTACAGACTTGGCCCCTTTCTGTGCCCTTGTTGTGTCAGCATCTGTTGATGCTGGCGCAGCTTTGGTTCAGAGTTAGGTCGATGTCTTGTGCGGAGATATGAATGACTTTATCCATTATTATTGTATTATTATTACTAATATAATTATTGGAAGTTGATTACAGGATGATTAAAATTTATTATTATTATTATTATTATTAACCTAATTATCAGATAATAGATGAAAAACCTGAAATTCTGCTGGAGAGGGCCTGGTCTTAACCCGAAGTAAATCTTGCCCAAATTACCAGATTAAAATTATGGTGTGCACTGGTCTGGAACAGACTGAATGAGTGATACCAGTCAATGAGCTGAAAAGCTGGTTGAGTTTGAATCAAATCAAATCAAATCAAAAATTATTTGCAAACCTTGTCAAAAATTCCTGAGTTCAGAGGAACAGCGCCCTTAACAATTTCGCACACAGATACATTAAGGCAACATAAAATTGCAAAAATAGTGAGGAGGAACTTTATGTTGTTATTCGTTGTCATACTAGGTGTTGTGCTTTTGCTTAAATACAGTAATTTTGTAAAATAAAGGTGGTTTTTTTTATTGAGGAAGCGTTCCGGTTTATGCAACAGTCAATGTAATCCCCGACCCACCCCACCGCGGGGCAGCCTGGAGGTTACCAAGGGGGCTACCTGGGGGTTTGCTGTTTGTTCAAGCCCCTGGGGTGTGGGAGTTTTCTCAAATTTTGTCCCCAGGCTAGATTTGTCGATATTGAAAATCATTCTGACTATGTATTCAAGTGACTGCTAACAGTTGCAAAATAAAAGTCTAATTTAACAAGACATTGAAGATGTCATGTTAAAGTTCAATGGAGAGTTGATGTGCGAAAGTCATACATGCTCAACGTGATGGGAGGGGGTACAGGGAAATCAGCCATGTTCAAGGTGATGGGAGGGGGTGAGAGATGTCAGCCATAATATCAAGAAGGGTGGAGGAGCGTCAGCCATGTACAAGGTTATTGGGGGGGGGGGCGAGGGGGGGGGGATGAGGGGCGTAAGCCATGTTCAAGGTGATGGCAGAGGGTGAGGCGCGTCAGCCATTTTCAAGGTGATGGGAGGGGGTGAGGGGCGTCAGTTAGGTTCAGTTGATGGGAGGGGTGAGGGGCGTCAGCCATGTTCAAGGGGATGGGGGGGGTGGGGGCGTCACCCATGTTCAAGGTGGTGTGAGGGGTGAGAAGCGTAAGCCATGTTCAAGGTGATGTGAGGGGTGAGATTGTGTCCTAATACTAATTTAAAAGTCAAACAATGAGGGTAGGTCTGTCGTCACATAATATAATTATTATTATAAATCATTTATAAATACACACCAGGATATTTGGGTGGGGGTTTTAACGGGGGGTTATCAGGGGGTTTTGACATAATATGTGTCCCTGGTTGTGGGGACTTTTGTGTTTTTGGGACACCCAAATTGCAAATCCCCCACATAGCCCCGCGGTGGAGGGTGTAGGGGAATTTGTTGACTGCTGCATTATGCTGGAACACCTGATAATTGCAAATTGACAACACCATACGTCACATGTGCATCTACGAGAACCAATCAACGTCTTCATTACAAATAGCTGATAACGCGTGTTCGAAGTGTGATTCCAATTTATCAGTCAATTATTTGGGCTAGACTAAAATTGAGTAACATTTCGTTTGACGAGACAAAACTTATTCAAGATTTGTCAAGAATAAAATATTATTATGCGGAATTTATTCTAGGACCCAGCAAGTCACGACAGTTGCGTCAAGTGCACCTGCTATATTTCTACACGCTCTAGGCCTACACCGACTGCATTTAGATTAGCTATTTTACTATAAAAATAAATAATACTCTTAAACTCTCACTCAGAGTTGACTCTTACTCTTCCTTATGCCGACTGAATATACACCGCATAGGCCACCTGTTGCCTAAAGCCAGAATAGTCTCTATGACTGGCATCCACCCAGCTGAGCAAACACAAAAACATTTTAATGATATTTAAAAAATGTTGGACGAAAATCGGAAATGGTTATTAAATATTTAAACGTCGGGTCAACAGAATATTATAAAAAATCAAATAAAAATATTTTTCAAAAACATCATTCAAAAACGTTTTAAAAACATTTTTACAATATTTACATTTTATATTAAAAAGTGCATTTTGAAAAATGTCATTACGTACACATTTTATACTGAATGTTTTGCATAATATTTCTATTCAATGTTTTATAAAATTATTTTGACCCGACATTTTAATGGTGTAAAACATTTTCATGTGACTTTTTTAAACATGTTTGAAAATGTTTTGTGTTTGCTGGGAAGGTTATGCAGCGCGGGTCATAAAATGGTCTTGTATTCAGGGCTACGTCAAATAATCCCATGCCAATTGGCAATGAATAAAGCAATATAATTATGTCGTGTAATTTTAATAGGCCTATATAAACTAAAGTTTATTTTTGGTTCACACTAAAATACATAAATAAGCTACTGAAATATAACTATTTTTTAATATTTTTTTTTACTGTCAATTACTTTGAAATAGAAGAGGTTGATATATGCTACAGATGATGATGGCGCATTATTCCTTTATTTGAGAGGGGAGTGATGACATAAATGTCCTTTTGTGGTGATATCATGTGTTCTACTGTAGGCTATTTTTTTTAATAATAATTCTAATCTCCAGCGCTACAAGTGTGTGCGTTTCAAGTGCTGAAGGTTGTCATATTTTTCAGCCTATGTATTTTAATATTCTATACAGGCAATGTCGCGTTCCAACACAGATATCTGGTTATAATATGCAAATTGTTAAAATAATCATTTAGAATTTACAATTTTGTATTTCAAATTCGTCCGTTTTGCACATTTTCGAAACAGCCGATCAGACCATATTGCTGCGGTGTGGTAGTTATTGGCTCTAGCTGAGTGAGGGCGGTTGATTTGCCCCGATGTTTTATTAGTGTTGGTTCAGCGTCACATACATACGTCTCATGCGATATTTGGTTTGACTAGAGTTTACTGTCAATTGTGTTTACACCTGTCGCGACCTGTCGTCAGTCACAGCATATATGCCATATATTTCTACATTTTATTGCTGTGTTATTTGTGTGACAATTGTTTGTCTATAATTTCCATGTAGCTGCAACTTGGTCATTGTGCTGATCATCATATATTGCCTGACATACGTCCGGCACTAAGCTGCCTTTAGTGCTGGAAGAAGAAGAAGAAGAAGAAGAAGAAGAAGAAAAATGTTTATTCAACAAATGACACTGAAAAAATACAAATTAAATAACATGTCAGGATGACCACCATTAAGACTCAAAGAGTCGCTGGCATGGAAGCCACCTAAGTATAAATAATATAAAATATAAAATACTATATAATATAGTAAATCACGATACAAAATTATCATACAAAATATTATGCAGCTTGTCAGATTAAATTTAAAAGGGACTGTGCAAATGAAAAAGTTTGGATAAATATGGGATAGGATTTTAACTCAAAACATAAATTTATCAAATCTCAATAATCTTCACCCAGCTGAAACTGTCAGTCACGTCAGCGAGACACAGCCACAAAATAGGTAAAAATTACAAAATAAATAACATTGTGGCCAAAAGGAAAATGTATATATAAATATATATATATATATACATGCACATATTCAGTGCATTAGGTAGGTGTTGTCAAATTACAAACATAACAATTATGAATTAGACAAATGTCAGAATATTTCTCTATTAGATAGTGTTTAGTATATTGTCCAAAACCTTTTAAACTATGAGTGAGTACCTTTTCTAAAATTGATAAATGTGTGGTATTTAATAAATGTGGCATTTGGTTTCTGATACAATTACGAGCAAACTCATGTTTAAAATGGGCATTCCTCAGTTTGTTTTGCCCCCTTGTGTTATAATCATGAATGTCAGAGTTTAGGGCAGAGTTTAGAGATTAAAGTCATAAAAATGATCAAGAAGAATGTTGTTTATTAATTTGAAATACAATTTTAGTTGTTGATGAAGATGTATATCATTTACTTTCAAAATATTGAATTTTTTAAAGATAGGATCGGAGTGTGTATAAAAACTACTTTAACAATAATTCGAATTGCTTTTTTTTGAAGTTTTAAAATCCGATTTGAATCATGACCCCATGCTTATATGCAATAATTAATATGTGGAAGAATGAGAGAATTGTAAATGGTCAATAGTGTTTTTTGTGGTATTAAGTGTTTAAGTTTATTTATCACACCTATTGTCTGCGATATTTTATTTCCTTTTTTATTAACATGTGAATTCCATTTAAGGTGTTTATTTATAATTAGTCCCAGATAATTAAATTCATCCAGACATTCGATTAACGTATTGTTTATTTTTAATTTTGGAATTGTTACACGTTTCTGTGGTTGATGAAAGAGCATGAACTTTGATTTTAGTTTATTTAAGGACAGCTTGTTAACTAATAACCAGTAACCATTTTTTTCTAATTCATCATTTAATATATTAATATTTAGCCCAGAATCATGTTTAGCATAAAAATCATTTAAATTTGCGATAAGGGTTGTGTCATCAGCATAGATTATGCATGAGATATAGTGGTATCAGATGAGTGACGGACCAAATGAGGTAGGCATACCTAATTAGCACGCTCATAACCATGCTAATTTGCAGGAAACGGGAACGTATCATCCCGAGAACAAAGCTACCTTCAATTACAAAAATTGACCTAAATAAATTTTTCTGAAATATTTTAAAACTTTAGAATTTGTCATTCTGTATGTAATAAGAGAGAAATTGTATCCACAATGATCTGAAGATTGTTTGAAACCTCTGAGTTTTTAATTACCTGGTGGTTTTTTTAAATACAGTGTATTGTGCCCGAGGGCACCCATTGAACATCCCTTATTTCAGGTTCTTTTCTGCCAAGTTCTACACCCACCCTAATGATGTTCTAAGGATATTTTCCTGTCATTATAACCACTCGGACCTTCGCCACTTTCGGGGTCAAGCAAAGTGACACGTAACAGGACTTGGCTCCCAGACTATTTACATCTGTTCACAATCCTCTTTATTTCTAATATCGATGGTTCAAAGGAGATACGTGAAACTGTCCCACTTTACTCTACCAGCTGTCTCACTTCTCCTTGAACTTAGAAAATGCGTAACTGTATAACATAAAGTAGGGTCAAATGACGACCATGAAATGGTTTCTAGTTCTTATGGTTCCTAAAAAAATAATTGTTGGTTTCCGATTGCCGACCGACCCTTGCCGATGTTTGCGACTCATTAAATTTTATGCATCAAAAATATAAAATAAAATATTTCCGACCGTCCGTCGTTAAACGTTTAGGCTACAACAAAAGTAATTTGCAATCTCCTTATAAGAAAACAAGTTTGTTTATCCAGTTATCGGCAGCGTCAAACTCGGCGATCGTCATACGTTGTTTGTTTGGAATAGCTAGCCTCGCATAAGGCTGCCAGGGCCTTTCGTCATTGTCGATCTGTTTCTCGCACTCTGGCAGTGATTGGCCTGCTTGTGTACAAGTCCGGATAATCCCTCACTCGCACTCTATGCCACGCGCAGGCATACCATACCTGTATTAATTTATGTAACATCTATCCAAAACAAAGTAGTTCGTTACTGCCATTGTGCTGATTTTTCCAGAAGCTCAACAGATTTGTCCACAAAAGATGTAAAATAAATATTGTAATTAAAATTTTTTAGTGGAGTTTCAAAATGTACTGTTTATTTTAACGTCACAGCACCTGTGTCTCAGCGTAGGAATATGTCAGATGATTCCTGTCAACATTGTTTTTAAAACAATTTAGGTCTATCTAATTCCTATTTTGTATTTATCGTGCGAGAAAATGCATAAAGGTCACTCGTATCGTGCTAGTGTGGAGATTATGGCACTGGTTCAGTCCACCAGGCCTCGTCCGCAGGGTGACCTGAACCAGTGCCATAATCTCCACACTCGCACTCTCTCGTGACCTTTATCCATATACACTAGGCCTATCTCCGGCAAAGATCGAATGTATCGCGTGTTTGTTTACAAACATTTAAATCATTGCAATACAAGACTGTCAAGACAATAATATAGGCTTACATCTAATAGAATTATTACTAGAAATAGACGTCATTCACGAGAATGTAAGTTACACACATACTTCTCTCGATAAGTTACATTTCACATGTAACATATATAGGGGCCTAGCATCATACAATCACTCAAATATTCAGCACACTGACCGAGTTGCAGCTGCATAGAAATTACAGACAAACAATTGTCACACAAATAACACAGCAATAAAATGTAGGAATATATGTCACTAGAGACGTATGTATGTGACGCTGAACCAACACTAATAAAACATCGGGCAAATCAACCGCCCTCACTCAGCTAGAGCCAATAACTACCACACCGCAGCAATATGGTCTGATCGGCTGTTTCGAAAATGTGCAAAACGGATAAATTTGAAATACAAACTTGTAAATTCTAAATGATCATTTTAACAATTTGCATATTATAAGCAGATATCTGTGTTGGAACGCGACATTGCCTGTATAGAACACTAAAATACATAGCCTGAAAAATATGACAGCCTTCAGCACTTGAAACGCGGGCGGGGGCCCTAGGGTAGTGGTTAGCACCGCTGCCTTTCACGCCAGAGTCCGGGGTTCGGTTCCCGGTCTCGGCGGTTTGAAAGAAACAAAATTGTTTCTTCCCCATC
Organism: Flabesymbios commensalis; assembly: GCA_964017125.1. NCBI lineage: Eukaryota > Metazoa > Annelida > Polychaeta > Terebellida > Flabelligeridae > Flabesymbios > Flabesymbios commensalis. Next base: position 27,600,940 of record OZ024903.1, read on the forward strand.
CACGTGTAAAAGTTAGTATTGTGGGGAGCTTCCGTGACCGAGAGGTAGCGTGCTCGGCCTAAGACCGCCAGGGCTCGAATTTCGAATCCTGTGTCTGGAGGACAGTGTCATCTCAATCATCTCACCATCCTCAGGAGGTTCTCCTGGCCCAGTTTAGCCTATATGTGCACAAAGGTGGCCTAAAGCCCGATTCATTTCATTTCATTTTTTTTACTTGAAACGCACACACTTGTAGCGCTGGAGATTAGAATTATTATTGAAAAAAATAGCCTACAGTAGACTTATGTTATGTTATGTTATGGCAATGCCAGTTAACATGATTTTAGTTATGTATGTCATACTATGTATATTGTCATATGATTTTAGCAAATTAACAATGTTGTATATACATGTACATATCTCTATTTCTATGACAAATAAGTCTGGATTGACTTTCTTTCTGTCAATAAAATATCTGTCTGTCTGTCTGTATGTCGAACATATGATATCACCACAAAAGGATATTTATGTCATCACTCCCCTCGCAAATAAAGGAATAATGCGCCATCACCATCTGTACCATATATCTACCTCTTCTATTTCAAAGTAATTGACTGTAAAAAAAATATTAAAAAATAGTTATATTTCAGTAGCTTATTTATGTATTTTATTGTGAACCAAAAATAAACTATAGTTTATATAGGCCTAGTAAAATTACACGACATAATTATATTGCTTTATTTATTACCAATTGGCATGGGATTATTTGACGTAGCCCTGAATGCAAGACCATTTTATGACCCGCGCTGCATAACCTTCCCAGCAAACACAAAACATTTTCAAACATGTTTAAAAAGTCACAGGAAAATGTTTTACACCATTAAAATGTCGGGTCAAAATAATTTTATAAAACATTAAATAGAAATATTATGCAAAACATTCAGTATAAAATGTGTACGTAATGACATTTTTCAAAATGCGCTTTTTTATTTAAAATGTAAATATTGTAAAAATGTTTTTAAAACGTTTTTAAATGATGTTTTTGAAAAATATTTTTATTTGATTTTTTAAAATATATTCTGTTGACCCGACGTTTAAATATTTAATAACCATTTCCGATTTTCGTCTAACATTTTCTAAATATCATTAAAATGTTTTTGTGTTTGCTCAGCTGGGTGGATGCCAGCCATAAAGAATATTCTGGCTTTGGGCAACAGGTGGCTTATGCGGTGTATATTCAGTCGGCATAAGGAAGAGTAAGAGTCAACTCTGAGTGAGAGTTAAGAGTATTATTTATTTTTATAGTAAAATAGCTAATCTAAATGCAGTCGGTGTAGGCCTAGAGCGTGTAGAAATATAGCAGGTGCACTTGACCCAACTGTCGTGGCTTGCTGGGTCCTATAATAAATTCCGCATAATAATATTTTAATCATTACAAATCTTGAATAAGTTTTGTCTAGTCAAACAAAATGTTACTCAATTTTAGTCTAGCCCAAATGATTGACTGATAAATTGGAATCACACTTCGAACACGCGTTATCAACTATTTGTAATGAAGACGTTGATTGGTCCACGTAGATACACATGTGACGTATGTTGTTGTCAATTTACAATTCCCACGTGTTCCAGCATAATGCAGCAGTCAACAAATTCCCCTACACCCTCCACCGCGGGGCTATGTGGGGGATTTGCAATTTGGGTGTCCCAAAAACACAAAAGTCCCCAAAACCAGGGGCACATATTATGTCAAAACCCCCTGATAACCCCCCGCTAAAACCCCCACCCAAATATCCTGGTGTGTATTTATAAATGATTTATAATAATAATTATATTATGTGACGACAGACCTACCCTCATTGTTTGACTTTTAAATTAGTATTAGGACACAATCTCACCCCTCACATCACCTTGAACATGGCTTACGCTTCTCACCCCTGGTGACGAACATGGGTGACGCCCCCATCCCCTCCCATCACCTTGAACATGGCTGACGCCCCTCACCCCTCCCATCAACTGAACCTAACTGCCGCCCCTCGCCCCCTCCCATCACCTTGAAAATGGCTGACGCGCCTCACCCTCTCCCATCACCTTGAACATGGCTGACGCCCCTCAATTATATTAGTAATAAAAATACAATAATGATGGATAAAGTCATTCATATCTCCGCACAAGACATCGACCTAACTCTGAACCAAAGCTGCGCCAGCATCAACAGATGCTGACACAACAAGGGCACAGAAAGGGGCCAAGTCTGGAAAGATAATACAACATAAAACATAAATCTACCAATCAAGCACGAGACATTAAGCCAAAGTTGGTTAAACCCTACTAAACCAACATCGACTCAACGTTTTCTAGAAACAACAGTATGGTAAAAAGGGTAATATTTAAAGATAGCCTATAACATATCAAAACGGCGACGTAATATTTGACACAAGGTTTTGGCACTCAACTTTGCAATACCTTCATGTGAAAGGATAAATGACAACAGTTCTAATTTTCGGGTGGACAGTGACGGATCAATCATGAAAACTGCTTCTAATAAACATGATAAAGGCGCTCGCATGTCAGAATACACAGGACACTCGTGACACACATCTTCAACAGTCTAAGCAAAAAGGGGCAGAAGCGTTCGTTCATCAGTCTGCACGTGACATGGTCAGCCATTTGACGGCCCAGTGGTTTACAATATACCAGGTGATTATAACTCACGATTTCCACTCCACTTTAGCCTGCTCGCCAAAATGTCTGTCCCAGAAAGATTTTTCCGTTCGCTCACTCACACTTTCTGTTACCTGACAGAATCCGTTCAGGAGCAGATCTTTCTTTGTCTGACTCTTGTGCAAAGAGCTGCGCTGATCTTGACAGAATGCTGTAGTAAATATAACGAATAGTATATTGAAGCTGTTATAAAAATGTTATAGTAATTATTAATTGGCATTTAAATATTAAGACCACGTTCAATGTGGGCCTCTGCAACATAATACTCATAATACAAATAATAATGATTTTTCTCCTTTGAGACGTTGGTGGCTGTAGATGACCACTGTTCATACTATTTCAGTCGGTGGCCCATGTGATTGTTTTTAATTTTGAAATGGCCGACTGAATTACAATGGAGTATCGCAACATAATTTGTATAGCTCTCACGTATATATGGGTAGTTTCACAGTCAGGGTACACACTCATGAATATATGGCTTATTTGTTTTTTTTTATGTTCATTTAAAGTTACATTGCTTCAAAAACAGTCAATCACACCCAAACTTTAAGTTTACACTGCAAAAAAATGAACAAAATCTCACATGAATTAAAAAAAATATTCCCATGGTGTTTAAAAAACAAATAATGTGTACTGGATATGTAATTTATCTGTGAATTATGCATTACTCATGTGTTTACTGCAATGCTGCCAAAAACAAAAATATTCAGCAGAAGAAAACAACTTACGTAATACATTTGTCATTTTGTCATTTTTGTGATTTTTTCCGTCAAAAAATGTCCTCTCCGAATAGCACATAGTTATTTAACATTGTCTTTTGTTCTAAATAAAGTTGATTATTTTATGTTTACATAAATGTAAAAAAGTGTTGAAAAAAAATGCATAAAAGTTTTAATAAAATATGATCAACTTGAAAAGTTATGGTTTCTAATACACAGGGTAAACAGATCTTTAACTCTGGTTTTGGTTACAAAGTGCTCATACATCCAAGGATCAGTGAGTTTATCATCTTTGTTTATTAAACAATGGTTAAGTGAATATTCTTTAAGGCTTTATGTCCATAGGAAAAAAATCCCTCAAAAATTGTCCTCTCCGAATAAACTAAATACATTATTTTTGTCCAGTAAAGCATGATTTAGTTTATCTATCCCGGGGGTAGTATCACTGTGATATAAATGCATATATTAGCTATAATTTTTACATTGGCTATAAATTTACTCTTTTTAGGCATGCCAAAAAATGTTCTCTCCGAATAAAAAGAAAAGATTGGATTTGGAGATTTTGTTCACAATTGGAATATTATCTGAATTGTATTAGTAGCTTATGTATTATTGGAAGTTAATCAAGTTATAAGAGCATTAAAAAAGGGCAAGGTTTTCTTTTATAACAATTCATAGAAAATATTATTTAACTTTTCCAAATGCTCTCTTTCATTGTTAAATTTAAAAAAAGACCTAAAAATATTTTTGTTATATTATTTTAATGAACGGATATCCATGTGAGATTGTTTGAACTAGTCAAATAGCGAGGTAGAACCACACAAAATACATTTAATTTGTCACATGTCAAAAAAATGTCTTTTCCGAATAAAAAAAATTGAATATTTTAACACATCTTCGATAAGTGATGTTTTTTATTAACAATATTTACAATCACACTTTTTTTAACACGGCATGTAAAATATGCTCAGTGTTAGTTTAATAATGTATTATTAGAAAAAAGTGATGTGTATTGATAAATGAAACATTGTGCTTAATCATGGATTTATATGTACTGTACCTTTTTTATGCTAAAAAATAGTTGAAATAAAAAATGTACATATGCTTTTTATAAAGGTGCTTTCGTATAACTTGTATGAGAACTGTGATTAAAGTAAAATAAATAAAATTTGTGAAACAACATTTTTTGTAAACTAAAAAGGGCTTTGAATACAGTAAAAAATAACCTTAAATTTCATCTCAATTGAATAAATTGATGCATATGGAAAAAATCTATGATATATAGGCCTAAAAAATTACATACGGGTCTCTGAATATACATACCAACCGAAAAATAGAAAAAGAAAGCAATGAAAGGATTATAGATTTTTCAGTAAAATGAGACACTTTAATGTTCCCTGACTGTGAGACTACCCGTATATATACAAATATATATGATGATACCTCGGACAACTACTCAGAATACTAACTGCTTCCACAGTGGTCCACGGGTTTATTATGACTCATATAATTTTAAAACAATCACATCAATTCTTCTAAAGAACTATGTCAGTGTGAATTACATTTTAATTTACATTCAAAAGTTTATGCTTCCACTTGAACAGTTAACTAAATATTAAATGGTCGTATCTGCCACCTGCTAAGAGGTGTGGCATATACGATCCTTATGTGACGACAGCGTCTTAATACATCTAGCCTTACACTATGTCACACCACTGTAAAAATAGACTAAAATTAAGAAATAAATACCAACGTTATCGAACTTCGAGAACACGTTATCAAAGATAGCTAACACGTTAAATAATTTCGAAGACACGTTATCGTAGTTAGCTAACACATTATCGAAGCTCGAGAACACGTTAATTACCTTCGAGAACACGTCATCGAACTGTGCAAAGCAGTAGGCCTACTTGCTAGAGAGATGTTATTTTATATCGCAGGGCAGAATTTTCAATCATCCGAAATATTGGATATTATCTTTAATAAATAATCCAATCGGAACAATGACGTTTTGATATGGCAAGCCATCGAGGTTAGCTAACACGTTATCGAAGTTCGAGGACACGTTATCGAAGTTCGAGAACATGTTATCAAAATTCGAGAACACGTTATCGAACTTTAAGAACACGTTATCGAAGATAGCTAACATAATAACTAATTTCGAAGACACATTATCTAAGTTCAAGAACATGTTATTGACGTTCGAGAACAAGCTATCGAACTTCGAGAACAAGTTATCAAAACTAGCTAACACGTGAACTAATTTCCAAGACACGTTATCGAAGTTAGCTAAAACGTTAATAAAGGTAATTAACACGTTATCGAAGTACAAGAACATGTTATCGAAGATCGGGAACACGTTATCGAATTTAGCTAACACGTTATAGAATTTTGTGAACACGTTATTGAATTTCAAAAACACGTTATTGAAGTTAGAGAGCACGTTATCGAAGCTTGAGAACACGTTATCAAACTTTGAGAACAAGTTAGCAAAACTCGCGAACATGTTATCGAAGTTCGAGAACACGTTATCGAAGTTAGCTAACACAGTATTGAATTTTGAGAACACGTTATTGTATTTCGAAAACACGTTATCGAAGTTCGAGAACACGTTATCGAACTTTGAGAACACGTCATCGAAGATAGCTAACACAGTAACTAATTTCGAAGACATGATATCGAAGTCAGCTAACACGTTATCTAAGTCCGGGAACAAGTTATTGACGTTCGAGAACACGTTATCGAACTTCAAGAAAACGTTATTGAAAATAGCTAAGACGTGAACTAATTTCGAAGACACGTTATCGAAGTTAGCTAAAACGTTAGCAAAGTTAATTAACACGTTAGCGAAGTTCGAGAACACGTTATTGATGTTCAAAAAACACGTTATCGAAGTTTGAGAACACGTTATTGAAGTTCAAGAACACGTTATCGAGGGTCAAGAACACGTTATCGAAGTCAGCTTACACGTTATCTAAGCTAACTAACAGGTTATCCAAGTTCGAGAACACGTCATTGACGTTCGAGAACACGTTATCGAAGTTTGAGAACACGTTATCGAAGTTAGCTAACACGGTATCAAAGTTAACTAACACGTTTTCAAAGTTCGAGGACACGTTATCGAAGCTCGCGAACACATTTTTGACGTTCGAGAACACATCATCAAAGTTAGCTAACACGTTATCAAAGTTATCTAACACGTTATCGAAGTTCGAGACACGTTATTGACGATTGAGAACACGTTATCAAAAGTTTGCGAACACGTTCTTGAAGTTCGAGAACACGTTATCGAAGTTAGCTAACATGTTATCAAAGTTAACTACCACGTTATCGAAGCTCGAAAACACGTTATTGACGTTCAAGAACAGGTTATCGAAGTTTGAGAACACGTTATCGAAGTTAGGTAACATGGAACAAGAAACCAGTTGACGAGTTCTCGAAGTACAATAACGTGTTCTCGAACGTCAATAACGTGTCCTCGAACTTTGATAACGTGTTAGCTAACTTCGATAAAGTGTCTTCAAAATTAGTTAACATGTTAGCTATCTTTGATAACGTGTACTCGAAGTTAGATAACGTGCTAGCTAACTTCGCTAACGTGTTCTCGAACTTCGATAACGTGTTTTCAAACTTCGATAACGTGTTAGCTATCTTCTATAGCGTGTTCTCGAAGTTCGATAACGTGTTTTCGAAATTCAATAACGTGTTCTCGAAATAGAATAACGTGTTAGCTAACTTCAATAACGTGTTCTCAAACTTCGATAACATGTTTTCGAGCTTCAATAACGAGTTCTTGAAATTCGCTAACATGTTAGCTGACTTCGCTAACGTGTCTTCGAAATTAGTTAACGTGTCAGCTATCTTCAATAACGTGTTCTCGAAGTTCAATAATGTGTTCTCAAAATTCAATGACGTGTTAGCTAACTTTGCTATCGATTTCGCGAACTCGATAATCTGTTCTCGAACTTCGATAACGTGTTTGCTAAGTTTGATAATATGTCTTCGAAATTACCTAGCGTGTTAGCTATCTTCGATAACGTGTTCTCAAAGTTCGATAACGTTTTAGCTAACTTCGAAAACCTGTCTTCGAAATTAGTTCACGTGTTGGATATTTTCGTTAACGTGTTCTCAACTTCGATAACGTGTCAGCTAACTTTGAAAACGTGTCTTCGAAATTAGTTAACGTGTCAGCTATCTTCAATAACGTGTTCTCGAAGTTCAATAATGTGCTCTCAAAATACAATGACGTGTTAGCTAACTTTGCTATCGTTTTCGCGAGCTCGATAATCTGTTCTCGAACTTCGATAACGTGTTTGCTAAGTTTGATAATATGTCTTCGAAATTACCTAACGTGTTAGCTATCTTCGATAACGTGTTCTCAAAGTTCGATAACGTTTTAGTTAACTTCGATAACCTGTCTTCGAAATTAGTTCACGTGTTAGATATTTTCGTTAACGTGTTCTCGAACTTCGATAACGTGTCAGCTAACTTTGAAAACGTGTCTTCAAAATTAGTTAACGTGTTAGCTATCTTCAATAACGTGTTCTCGAAGTTCAATAATGTGTTCTCAAAATTCAATGACGTGTTAGCTAACTTTGCTATCGTTTTCGCGAACTCGATAATCTGTTCTCGAACTTTGATAACGTGTTTGCTAAGTTTGATAATATGTCTTCGAAATTACCTAACGTGTTAGCTATCTTCGATAACGTCTTCTCAAAGTTCGATAACGTTTTAGCGAACTTCGATAACCTGTCTTCGAAATTAGTTCACGTGTTAGATATTTTCGTTAACGTGTTCTCGAACTTCGATAACGTGTCAGCTAACTTTGAAAACGTGTCTTCAAAATTAGTTAACGTGTTAGCTATCTCCAATAACGTATTCTCAAAGTTCGATTACGTGTTAGCTAACTTTGATAACGTGTTCTCAAACTTTGATAACGTGCTAGCTAACTTCGATAACGTGTCTTCGAATTTAGTTAACGTGTTAGCTATTTTCCATAACGTGTTCTTGAACTTCGATAAAGTGTTGTCGAACTTCGATAACGTGTTCTCGAGCTTCGTTAACTTGTTCTCCAAATTCAATAACGTGTTCTCGAAATTCAATAACGTGTTAGCTATTTTCGATAACGTGTTCTTGAACTTCGCTAACGTGGTCTCGATCTTCGATAACGTGTTCTCGAACTTTGATTATGTGTTAGATAACTTCGATACTGTGTCTTCTAAATTAGTTAGCATGTTAGCTATCTTCAATAACGTATTCTCGAAGCTCGATAACGGTTTAGCTAACTTCGATAACGTGTCTTCGAAATTAGTTGACGTGTTAGATATTTTCGATAACGTGTTCTTGAAGTTCGATGACGTGTTCTCGAACGTCAATGATGTGTTTCCGAACTTCGATAACGTGTTAACTAGCTTGATAACGTGTCTTTGAAATTAGTTAGCGTGTTAGCTATCTTTGATAGCGAGTACTCGAAGTTCAATAACGTGTTAGCTAATTTTCGATAACGTGTTCTTGAACTTCGCTAACGTGGTCTCGATCTTTGATAACGTGTTCTCGAACTTTGATTATGTGTTAGATAACTTCGATACTGTGTCTTCTAAATTAGTTAGCATGTTAGCTATCTTCAATAACGTATTCTCGAAGCTCGATAACGGTTTAGCTAACTTCGATAACGTGTCTTCGAAATGAGTTGACGTGTTAGATATTTTCGATAACGTGTTATTGAAGTTCGATAACGTGTTCTCGAACGGCAATGATGTGTTTCCGAACTTCGATAACGTGTTAACTAACTTGATAACGTGTCTTTGAAATTAGTTAGCGTGTTAGCTATCTTTGATAGCGAGTACTCGAAGTTCAATAACGTGTTAGCTAATTTTGAAAACGTGTCTTCAAAATTAGTTGACGTGTTAGATATTTTCGATAACGTGTTCCCGAAGTTAGATAACGTGTTCCCGAACGTTAATAACGTGTTATCGAACTTCGATAACGTGTTAGCTAACTTCGAAAAAGTGTCTTCGAAATTAGTTAACGTGTTAGCTATCTTCCATGACGTGTTCTGGAAGTTCGATAACGTGTTAGCTGACTTCGATAACGAGTCTTTGAAATTAGTTAACTTGTTAGCTATCTTCGGTAACGTGTTCCCGAAGTTCAAGAACGTGTTCTCGAATTCCTTAACGTGTTCATATATTATTTGTCTCGTGTCAATCAATGCACTAACATCACAGTGAGTTTCCTGACATGATAATTTTGTTTCAGTTACAAGCTATGTTTTCGATAACGTGATTTCTTTAACTTCGAGAACGTTTTCTCGAGCTTCGATAACGTGTTTTCGAATTTCGATAACGCGTTCTCGAATTTCAATAACGTGGTAAAAAGCAATGTTTTTGTCCACTGTGGTTTGCCATATCAACACCTCATTCGTCTGATTGGATACATTTATTAAAGATAATATCCAACATTTCGGATGATTGACAATTCTGCCCTGCGATATAAAATAACATATCTCTAGCAAGTAGTGTAGGCCTACTAGCTAAACTTCCATGTTTCAGTTATAGTGCTACTTGCGGTATACATCTCTGAGTACTGGATGATTTATTAAAAACATCTACCTTCTCTTTCAGAAAGTAATCCGCATATGCTCGTAGGTTAGCTTCCTCGATAAACAAATGCTTTCCATAATTATAAATTATTAACGTAGCAATCCTTTTCAACTTTTGACGATGGTAGAAATATATACAAATCAGGAATTAAAATATTATCAACAAAAATTACACTGATTATAATTGCTACTATAATTAAAAATAATAAAATACACGTGTAAATTGTTGTCATATGGAAATAGCTTCCAATGATGCCTTCTAATTTAAATGTTTTTAGTAACATTTACGTAAAAACTGGTAAAGGCCCAGTCACACATACCATCACGCACGTCCAGCGCACAAAAAATGAAGAATTTTGGTCAGTGCGTTGTAACTCGCTGGGCGTGCGTTAGAATTAGTTGATAATTCGCTGGGCGTGCGTTAGAATTCGTTGATGATTTGACTAGAGCGCCTGATGAACGCCATTCATTTTTTTAACCTCTGCGCACATTTTCTACATGGTCAAAAATGTGAGCGTTTATCCACGTGTGAATGTAGACGCCAGAAGAACGTCAGACCAGCGCCAGTTTAACGTTAGGCACAAGTAGAGCACACGCTCTAAATGCGTTGTGTTTTCGTTGACCGAGGTTTGTCCCAGTCACACATAAACACCGATAAACAACGCACAGTCCACCCATAAAAAAATAGAAAAAACAATTTGAGTCCGGATTGTGAAAAACGTCGCAAGCTGGTAGCGAATGCACAGCGTGTTTCCAACGCAAAGTGCGAATGAACAGCGCTTTGCTAACGCGTTGGACGCAAAAAGAGCGAATTAAACCCTATAATGCTAATGACGACGATAATAGTAACTTTTATCAGTTTGGTTTGTACATAAGTAACCATTTTTAAAAGAAAAGATGTGTCCTAAATTTATCATAACATTAGGGCTCTAAGGGTTAAGCTGCAGAAATACCATAGTCACAGCCTGTTACTCGAGCGCTGGGCGAACTGGCGACGTGTTCCCAGCGCCTTCTTCCAGTATATGTTGCGCAGGGCAGGCGCGTTGCCAGCGACTGCCCGGCGCCCTCAACGGGCAGCCATGTGATACAAAGCAAACGTATTTAGTGTTGATATGACGTTGTTTTAGCGCGCCCTACGTGTTTCTGGCGTTCACTTATGCGTTCATATGCGTTTAATATTTTAAACATACCCAACTTCCTTTGGCGATTAGAGGGCGCACAAAAATATGCGTGGCATTAGCGCAGCGCGCTCCACGAACCAGTAACGAGTGTTGACGCACGACGAAGCACGACAGACGCTCTAGCAAGAAATAATCAAGTTTCAGTGCGTGGATCGTGCGTGTACTATGTGTGATTGAGCCTTAGGGCTGGAAAAAAAACTCAAAAATGCCGGCACGGTGGACGGTGGCCCAACATTGAACCAACATTGGTTCAACGTGTCGTGTTTGCTGGGTCTAACGCATGTCCAGCGAACATATAACGTATATGGGGCGTTCTAAATGCTTTCTAACTTATTCGTGCCTCGCGTTTGCGATGCGCGATTTATTTGCTAACTTTGTCGCCCTGCTAACGCTTAACGCGGTGGCGAAACGCTGTGTATTCGCTAATTTATACCCCTGATTTATTTATAACACGCTGTATATTCGTCTTAAACTCGCTGGTTCTTTACATATCCTGACAAAATTCATGAACGCACAACAACGCACTGCTCTAATTTTTGTCACTCAAGGCGTGGGCTGTGCGTCGTGTATGTGTGACTAGGGTATAAAGCACCTGCGTGTATGAAACAATGCATACATAAACATTAATGTACAAATAACAAAGATCCGGCAGAATCTCTAGAAATGAATTATCGCACAAAATTAGACAGATTTGACTCGTTTGATACACAATTTCAAGTGTGTGAAAATTAGTAACTGGAATGACAGAAATAGTGATGCGGAGCGTTTTCACATGATAATACAGTAAAAACATAACTAATTTGTTCGTAAGAGTTGACAAACTGGAGAAATGGAGAGAGAGTAATAATAGACATCATAGTAATTGAATAATAAGATACAACAGATAATGAAAAATAATTAGACAAAGTTATCTAAAAAAACAGTCGAAGGGAAACGCTTTCCCACATTTACTTGTGAGCTAACATTGACTCTGTAGGCCCAGGACTTTATTATGCGAAATACATTTTGAATGAAAAAATGAAGATGAAGTAATAATCATCATCATTATACATTTAATCATACGCTTGTTTAAAATACCAATAAATATGTTTAAAATACGGTAGGCTAAAATATAATAAATGTACTTAATGATTACATTAACTGCATGTCCTGAAAGAAACAACCCTAGAACAGTAATATCAATTATTATAGTAGCCTCTCTGCATTTATTATAACTCGTGTCACCAGTTGTTAAAACTAAAATAAGTCTTAATCTCTGACTAAAATTTCGGCGTCGACCAAACATAATGGTACACGTATATATTATGCGTAGCCTTTTCTTTATATTATTGTTATCAAGTCGCATTGCACATAATAGCCTTCTCAATCAATAAAAATCTATCAATTAATCAATAAAAAACTTCTACAGCGCATATTTCCTCAGCGGACAGAGCTCACAGGCGCACGATTGTGTGTGGTGATTGTGCTGGCAGAATATTGTTATACACAATCATATGCATTTTGATCAACGCTAAAAAATGAAGCAAATAATATTATTTATTTCTTACAGGTTAATATCAGGCTTAAAGTAGGTGAGTTATGATTCGCTGAGTAAGCAATGTGGGCGCACAATGCATGTGGCCCGGAGTGAAAATTACTCTAAGAGGTCATAAGTGTAACGTTTACTCACTTAAAGTTGTGGGACGCGGTAGCGAGACACAACTTTAAGTGGGCGAAAATTGTAATGCCGTAACTTTGCTCTTTAAGAATGAATATGTCAGAAGAAACGTTGACATAATGTAGTTGTAAAGTTGGTCCACCGTCTTAAACGCTGACTCAACACTACACCCCCATGAGGTCAACTTCTCGTGCTGGGATACACATCAAGGAAAAGGCGATAAACCAATGTTGTTTTAAAGTTTGGCCGACGCCGAAGACAGTGGACTAGCTTTACATCAACGTTGGCTCAGCTTTTAAAAAAGGGGTTTCATTTTTTTTTAATTGTAACGTTACATTTCTAGATAAATTATATATTATACAGATTATTTTCAAACGCATGCAAAAATAGATGGGATAATTTAGCGATAAGGGAATATGACATACATTTCTTTTCCACGTCGTGGGCGTGCTTTTTCAGCTCTGATACCAGCTGTTTCAAGCTTGCTTCGCGACTTTCGTCGTCCATCATCATGATCCAGTCGATTCGGGCAAGCTGCAGACGCCTTCAAATCATAACGAAAAGCACGTGTCAAATAGGCCTTAGACCACTTTGTTTAATATCTCTGTTTTAGATCAGAAAAAATCCAAAATCTAATGAGAGAGGGCAGACAAAAAAACATTTAGGAAAAAAAAACATTGAACATATTCTTGGAAAAATTGATGAGGGCGACCAAATAAAAAAAAACATTGGTCATATTTTTGGAAAAGTTTATGAGGGCGACAAAATAAAAAAAACTTTTGACCTATTTAAAAAAAGTTAATGGGGGCGACGAAAAAAAACAAGCAAAAAAAACTCGAAGGAAACTTTTTTTCGGAATGTTTTTTTTTTTATCTCCTGAAATTTTTCACGAAAATCGCAACAATCTAATGCGCGCGCTGGGCAGAAAAAAACATGGTTTTTTTGGTAATGCGCGGCCTAAATCTAATGCGCGCGCTCATCTAAAACAGAAAAAAACATAGTGGTCTTACCACAGATTGGTTTTGTATAGATATCTAGGAGCTTTAGTATCTAGGCCGAAAAAATAAGGTGAGATTATTGTTAACAAACGCTAATTCAACTTTATCAATAGATACGACCATGGAATAACTCTTCAAAAGTTTATTTAAACATTCAATCAAACGTTTATATTAAGTTTATTGGCCCAAACGATGGTGATGATCATAATTACGATACTCCGGTAAATAGCCTACTGTTGTATTTTAGCATATTGTATTCTGTGAAAAGCAATGACTACCGGAAACCCTTTTGAATGGCTACTCATTGAAAATAATGTTATGTAAGTCCCCACCCCCCCCCATACTTCATTGTATTAGATTGCTAGGTGAAAACATTGCAGGTCAAGGCTATTGAGTTTCAGAGAATTATATACAACAATAGTTGGACAACTTAATAAATTGATAGACAACCTATATTTCTACTACCTAATCCTTTTTCTTGTTTAACATTTTACCCACTTGCAGTTGTGTCTTGCTACGTCGCGACACACAACTCAAACATTTGCACATCTTGATGTTTAAACAATCATTTCATTCCCAATAACAAGGATGTAACCATTCAACAGTCAAATTCCTGGCAGCAGCCCCACCCCAACCGCCAAATTCCTGGACGGTTGATAAAATAAAATAAGTCCTACATGTAAATTTTGTATATCATCATTTTGCTCTGAGCAAACAAACTGGGTCTCATATTAAGGGGCGAATACTAATAAGTAGTTAGGTTGTATCATAGGAGGCACCACTCGCATAAACTGTAATTGAGTGTACATCAATAAAGATATGAAAGCGATATCACACATATTAATCAGAACTTAAAATAGACCACTCACCCGTAAACGAATGAGTTTGTTATATTTTTACCGCAATAATACGTTCAAATAAAAACAAGGTGATGTCATTATTAACACTGTTTGACAGTAAGACGCGATTTACCGACATTAACCGACAGATAGATTTTCCATTTCTTTAGATTCACTTTGTGTTGTTGAGCTGTGACCTCAGCTAAGTTATCTGAACAATGGATAATTTATCTGTGTGTGACATCGGTTACATACCTTTATTGTATACTTAGTTTTACAGTTTATTCGAAGCTCATTAGAGTAAGTTTATGCGGGTGGTGCAACCTGTGGTTGTATGTTGCTGGGGTATGACCCCAAGGTCATGTCAATGACATCCCAAGGTCATTTTAAAGTATAGATGTTGGTTAAACTGGCTAAAAAAGCTAAAAAATAATATATTTTTATCTATTTTACTGGCTATGGAACATAGAATCACCATCTTATCACGGCCGCCTGGGGACACGCTTGCGATTAAGAATTGGACGGGGATACCGAGTCAACATTGATTCAACGTCTTGTGTCTGCTGGGGAAGTACAGATATACGACAGGTCTATTATGCTGGTAGCACATACATACCTTACCGGGGAGGGCATGAGGGAGAGACGGGGGGAGACGGGCGGGGGTCGCCGGTTCATTGGGCTACTATGCGGGTTGAGGGAAGGTGAGCTGTGATATATATGTGGACTGTGGTTAGTTTCTGGGTAGACATGTAGGTCAGGCCTACGCTATATGTTTTCAAGATTTGGTGGATAAGTGATAATAATAGTAATAAAATGATTTTGTAGGGCGATAGACACTGTTATTGTCCCTCCGCAGATGCCAGCCGCCCTCAACTTGCATCTGCGGAGGGACAATAACAGGGGAGTAACAGGCAGGGGGAGGGAAGGGGAGGGGGTTTGCCCGCTGTAGCTTGGCGTTTGCAGTTACGTTCAGTAGTTATCGGCCACTAATATCCCTGTCCGATTTCCAATCGCAGGCGAGCGTGCCTGGGGAGTATTACAATTGAAAATTAGCATTCATCAACTATAAAATTAGTAAGTCACATGTAAATGGGAGGGTCGTGGCGCACTGGCTTGAGCGCGGAGCTTTGCCAATGTCACTGCCTGCCGTGCGGTTTCGAGTCCCGCTTGGTGCAGGATTTTCAGAGAAATATCATGTTTCTCCCCTCTCAATATTGGGATATTATTTTCGATGTTGTGTCCTTGGGCAAGGCACTTTACTCTCACAAGTGTAAATGAGTACCTGGTAGGACAGAGATGACAATGTGTGCGATTAGTTCCTGGCGCCGAAACGGCTGCAAGTGCTGTATGCTCTAAAAAAGGAGTTGCAATGGTACATGAGTAAACAGGTCCAGTGACCAGTAGTAATATGTGTGAAGCGCACTGAGCAATGTATGTGCGCTAGAAAAAAACTCACCATTATTAGGACCGGCCAGAGGCCGGTATCCTATTAAGTTTATTTTGCCTGAGTTTGTGTCCTATTTAGGGGAAAGAGGGATGCTGTGTGTGGGGAACGGTTGATATTTCTGTACACCAGTCCTTATGAACATGTCGGATGTGACGTTTCAGGTCCTTAGGTTAAGTACTCTTGCCTTTAACAAGTGTTCAGAAATAATAATATTCACAATTATATTTGTGGTAAAGTCTATAATAATAGCTCAAAGGGTTTTGGCTAGAATAATGTTGGCCCAGCGTCGCAGACCGTGGCCCAGCATTATTTCACAATTGGGCCAATGTATCTGGCTTTTGGCCTTTCTGGCCACGGGGATGAAATTGTCACCCCTATAACAGTTGCCACAAAGTGGCCTATGTATACAGAATGCTGGGTTGTTGTTGGGCCATCGTCAGACACGTTGGATCAACATTGAAGCAACATTGGTTATTCGTCCAGTGATTGCTGTAGATGCTGGTGTAGAAGAATCATGCGTTCGGTCAGTGTAGGAGTATTGTTGAGCCAGCGTCGTACACGATTGACCGGCATTGAACCAGCAATGGGCTGCGACTCTGGCCAACGCTGAACCGGAATTGGACGGGTTGGCCTACATCTAATCGTGTGTATCGTGGAGACTCGCGCAGCACGATTCACTGGCAAGTATCGAATCGCTGTTGACCTGAACCGGCGATGGTAGTGGAATGAATAAACGTTGTAAATATATATTTTAACTTTCTCCTTGGTCCTTTTCTTAATTATATCCTGGACATTTAGGATTCTGGCCCATGAGGAAAACCAATACAGTTATCTTTACAAATGATATGAGTCGTTTTTTGTCTATAGCACCAATACAGACTAAAGCCGGGCCTCGGAGTTAGGGAACTCCTTTTCTAGTTATTATTATTATTAAATGAAGAGCTGAAGTGAACTGCGATGATGGCAAACATTATTTATCGTGTAGTGCATGCTTGATTCTATGTGATATCATATCAATATCAGCGAAATATATTGAAACTATTTGGAGGCAGGTCCTGGGAATACTCGGGACAGGCGGTATAGAGTAGGACTGTGCTTAGCGCTTAAAGGGTTAACAATAAACGGGTATTTAGGCGACATCATTAGCTCATCATTTTTGAAGGTCACATTAAAACTCTAGTAGATAATTACTTCTATTTTTAAATTGGGATTCTGTAAAAAAAAATGCCAAAATGCCATCTAGAAGAAAATTTGGTATAATATCTGTAAAATTTCCGCAGCTGCCACAGAGAGAAACTTTCTCTGCTCTGCCATGGGTAATACTTAAGCATGCTATATGCTTTACCGTTTTTCATCAAATAATGCTTTTATACAAACGACGGTTTAATAAGGAGTGAGGGTGTTTGATCAAGTGCTCTTTATAAGATTTTCCTGGCGTGAAAGGTTTTGTGTGGACCGTCGTTGCGACTAGATCACGCATGCGCAACATTATCGTGACAATGTCAAATTTTGCGCAAAATAAGCGTGACAATGCGTGGCATCAAGCACACTTGCGTGACATTGTAGCAGTATACACATTGCGCAACTAGTGCATGTCAGCTGGCACGCTGCAGCTAAACTATGAGCGACGCTGTCGTAATGCCGGGCTGCGCGCCACTAAAATGGCACGCAATGGTACTGAGCTTTGCGTGACAGTTTTACGACAAGTGTCAGGGTAGTATATGACACTTGCTGCCTTGTACTCACATGCCTGTGTCCATCATAGGGGATAACACGTCTCTTTGCTGTAGAGATATTGGAAATATGGATTTGTTGGAGACATAGGCCAGGGCCAGCTCGTCCTTACAGTATTTAGACTTCACCTGTGACTCGCTGAGGAGGGCTACAAATAACTGAAACAAATAATATATTATAGTGTGTCTAACGTGCACTAGACAGAATGTAAACTTGTCTTTTTTGCTGCCATTTAGAATAACTTATAGTAGCTATTTTATCTCTGATTTTGGTACGGGAAACATATATGCCCCATGTACATACCATGATAATACTGTATGGTGTTTGACGTTATTTTAAATAGTCATGATGAATATTTTAAATACCATAAGTTTGTCTAAATGTGTAAATGGCAAGCCGGAATGTAAGTGTACATACCATTTCGATATGTGATTCACAGAACTAACCATGCTAACCCTGCTGTAACCCTGTATAAATATATATATATATATATATATATATATATATATATATATATTATATTTGACTTAACACAACAAGTTGTTTCACTTCGGTGCGTTATTGCAACAACACTAATCACCCATTCAATCAAACCAAAATTTCAGAGATAGATTAAACACATCAATAATATATCAGACAGACAGACAGACAGACAGATATTTTATTGACAGAAAGGAAGTCATTACAGACTTATTTGTCATAGAAATAAAAGAGATATATGTATATGTACAATTTAAACCAACTTGAATTAGCTAATAAAATAAATGAATGTAAAACAGCTTTGAACATATTATTGCAAGAAAAGGTATCAGGCTTGATCTTGCAATCAAAAATAAAAGATTATGAAGAAGGAGAAAAAAGTAATTCTTATTTCCCTAATTTAGTTGCACGTAATAAAGTTTAAAAAACAATGACAAAATTAATGAAATCAGATAACACGTTCACTACTGATAGGAAAGAAATAGCATTAGCAGGCAAAATTCTTCGGCCATTTATATAAAACTAAGTTTAAAAAAAATACTAAAGAAATAGAAACGTATCTAGATAAAGTGAAAAACGTAAGTCTGTCAGAAGTTGAAAAACTATTATGTGAAGGCCCATTGACAGAAGAAGAGTGCTTAGAAACCCTTAAAACCTTTTCCACAAATAAAACTCCGGGTAACGACGGCATTTCATTTGAATTTTATCAAATATTTTTGAACAGAATAAAAACACCTCTAGTAAATTCTTTCAACTCAGCATTCGAATTAGGTGAATTAAGCCCTTCACAAAGGCAGGCAGTAATCACACTTATCGATAAAGGAAAGGACATTAATTAAAAATTGGCGACCGATCTCATTACT
This sequence comes from Flabesymbios commensalis, assembly GCA_964017125.1. Classification (NCBI taxonomy): domain Eukaryota; kingdom Metazoa; phylum Annelida; class Polychaeta; order Terebellida; family Flabelligeridae; genus Flabesymbios; species Flabesymbios commensalis. Next base: position 27,620,156 of record OZ024903.1, read on the forward strand.
AAATACCGACTACAAAATCGCTTCAAAATCAATAGCAAATAGATTCAAACATCTTCTTCCAAAACTGATACATCACAATCAAACCGGATTTATCGAAAATAGGAACATACAAGAAAATCTTCGAGTGATCTCAGATATATTTTATTACACAAAAGAATAAAACATCCCAGGATTTATGATTTCCTTAGATTTCCAGAAAGCTTTTTAGACGTAATATTAAAAAAGTTTAATTTCGAACCCTCTTTGTGTGGATGGATTCGGACCTTTTATAATAACATTTCCAGTTGCATTTTAAATGCCGGTTCAACATCACCTTATTTCAGTATAGAAAGAGGTGTACGTCAAGGTGACCCTTTATCTCCGTATCTTTTTATTCTCTCGCTAGAGATGCTCGCTATTCTAATAAGAGATGAACCCAACATAAATGGAATCAAATCTCATGATGTTGAGATAAAATTGTCACTGTACGCTGATGATATCACTGGTTTTTTTAATGATGAACTTTCAGGACATAAGTTTATTGAAATTGTTAGTATGTTTGGCAAATTTTCGGGATTAGAACTAAATATGGAGAAAAGCATGGCAAAGTGGCTTGGCTAAAAAAAACAGCGTTGAAAAACCATTACTAATATCATGGCCGGACAAACCAATAAAAATTTTAGGTATTTTTTTCTCATATGACGAGCAAGAATGTAATGCACTAAATTTTGAGAGTAAAATCAAGAAAATTAGGCGAATAATTTATCAATGGAAAGAAAGAGACCTCACCCTAATTGGTCGTATACAGATAATTAAAACCTTCATTATTTCGCAATTTAAACATATTACCTCTGTCATCGACATTCCAGAATTTCAAATCAAACAAATTGAAACTATAATATATAATTTTGTTTGGAATGGAAAAAGAGATAAGATTAAATGAAGTACATTACGAATACGTAAAGAGTTAGGGGGTTTAAAGGCGCCAGATTTCAGATGTATTATTCAAGCTGCGAAGCTGAAATGGTTATTTATGTTACTAAACCCAGACGGGAAACCGTGGAAGTTCTTATGTATAAATTTATTTGCAAAAATGAATATTGATTTAAATGTTTTACTTAAACATGTTAAATGTCCATCATGTTTTACAATCATAAAAAATAGTAAAATTCCCTATTTTTATAAAGATGCTTTAAAAACCTGGGACATGCTACTGGAAACAACGCCATATACTAGAAATGATTTTTTATGGTATAACAAATTGTTCCCTATCGATGATAATGCTGTATTTTTTAAACAATTGAGTACATCTGGTATTAATTATGTATACGATTTGGGGGACCAAGAAGGTAGGAAAGAAGAGGAATTGTTTCATGCTTACAGTTACCGATTGTAATAGACAGAATAGATGAAAACAATGAAATGTGCGAATTTCGATTTGGTAATTCCACTGATGGTCTCGATTTAACGAAAATATATATCACTCTGTATTGGCAGCTCATAGAGCATGACCATAATGATGTTATAGTACCCCGCATAGGGAGGCACTTTCCAGAGGATATTGATTGGAAATCTGTTTACAAAAGAACATATAAAATACCCTGTAATACAAAACAACAAGAGTTCCAATATAAATTATTGAATGATATTTTACTTAATAATTACTGGCTTTTAAAATGGGGTTTAAAAGATGATGATATTTGTACATTTTGCAATGAAGAAACTGAAGATATTTGTCACGTTTTCTGGGAATGTATGTTCACCCAACATCTCTGGCAGAAGGTTTATAAGTATATTTTTAAAACAGGAGCGCCAGTGAAATTGTCTATGTATCTGGGAGTTGACGATGTTAAAGAATGTATGATTATTTTTTAATGTAAAAAATTTATTTATCTATTAAAATTAGAATGTATAATACCCACCTACGATCGATTTATTAAGTATTTCGATGGAATTAAGCACATGGAATTCTCCATAAAATAAAAATAGTTTTTCCCATTTGAAGCTGCAAATGCTATTCTAATTTTAAAGTTCATGTGAGAAAATATTCATTCTACAAATAATTTCATATGCATATAATTTTATAGTTTATTTATTTATTTTCGAGATCCTTTTGTATTTGTTTATTATTGTTTGTCCTTTTGTTGTAATATATATATTGCTCGAGAAGGATTGGTACAGCCCCGTTTTTCAGGTTTTACCTTAGAGTCAATGATGGCGTCCCCAATCTTAGTCAGGAAATCCACGCCTGGTTGTAAGCGTATCACGTCAACCCACACCTTAAGTCCCGCCTTCTCAAAGGCATCTGTAGAACAAACAAAATGCAACCGTAATACACTGAAACGATAGTCTGTGATCGACGTCCTGAATATTGTAGCTCCCGTACAAAAGTAAGAACTTACTACTTCTGTCCTTGTTATCGTCAGCACAGCAAGTAATATAACTCTCCATCTGAGTATGATTGGAAGATATTAACCATAACCAAAGCGCTAGCCAAGTTAAGAAAATTAAATTTTCAATCGCTTTAAGTTGTGACTCACAAATTCAGGTTGATGAAAATTACACCTATATGCCAACATTATTCTACCGCAATCTGATAATAAAGATAATAATAAAAGAACACACATCAATACCATTACATAATTATTGTTTTATTTATAGCTCTATTTGTGCAAAAACATATAATTTATTTATGTACCGATTGTTTGCATTTGAAATGGTGATCAAAGGCCTGTACCGGATGCACCTCGCAGAAAGTAAAGAGGTGTGACATTCCATTCACACCACGACTGGGATAAGTGTTATTTGTAAGCAGGTTATGACCCACACTCACGAAACCCGATGACTTATGTAACTTACGTGTGATTGGTGCTATATTTTGACTCCGTTTATTTCAACTCAAGTCCATCTTGAGCATAAATCCAAAGAGTGGCACTTTACATTGATCTAGTGCCTGTGGGGTCATATACATTTATTGTTTTGAATATAACCCACAACGAATCGTGTTGATAAAGAATTCAGTAATTTACTTAGGCCATGTGAAATTCCCATTGAGTGTCCGTGGACGATAAGCCCATTAGGCTAGTCGATTAGGGAAAAAAAAATCATCTTACGAAACTCTTAGACGTTATGTTCTTCAATACCTCTAGTATCACACAAAAAATACCCGAAAAAAAACACCTTTGGGAAAAAAATTGACAACACTTTTAAAATTTGATCAATTTATACGAAATATGCCCATTTTTTTCTACCTTAAGACATGACTACTCAGATGTATGCGCACATATATCTGGACATTTATTTCGCAGAACAATATTCAAACATTGTGTATAGGCTCAACAATCTTTTGGAACGAGTTAGGTTAGGGTATAACTTGTTTACTGTTCGACGAAAGTGTGGGGAAATAAAATACAAGATGATCGCAATTTATAATAAAATGACAGCATGCCTATAGGCCTATTTGCTACATAGTTTACATTTGTTGTCAAAAATATACTCGGCTGGTCAAAATCAAAATCGAAGATGGCCGCCATAACTGACAAATGTGATGTAATGTTCGGATATATTGTCGGCTAAAATACAATTAAAATACCTAATTGTCTTACTTTGGTGAAAATTGATGAGTTTTATGCCAGTCATTTCGACTCAGTGCAATTTTGACACAGAGCCATTTCGACACAGAAGAGAGACACTTCGACACAGAAACACTCTAAAAAGTGAGTCATTTTGACACAGCTTTGGACGTTTCGACACACTTTCTCACAAATGCATATTTGTGTTCATTCATGGGGTTTCATTACATGGACTTTGTCTTGATTGATTTGAAAATTCCATAAATTATCTAATTTGCATAAATTAGCATAAATTAACATAATTATCGCTAAAAATGCACATAAGCCAGGTCGAAAACATACAAAATGTTTTAACTTTTTGTCAAAATCACTCACATAGGTGTTTTTGGTGTCTATACCCAGGTTTTTCACCACATGGAAGTCGTTTCACTACATTTTGAAGTTTACAGATCAACCTAATTTGCATATATTTGCATAAATTAACATACTTGAAGCAAAAAAACTATAAAATGCTCTAACTTTTCAACGAAGTCACCCACTGAGGTGTTTTTGGTGACTATACTAAGGGTTTTCACCACATGGAAGTCGTTTCACTAACTTTAAAGACCACAGGACAACCTAATTTGCATAAATTACCATAAATCAACATAATTGAAGCCAAAAAAACAATAAAATGTTCTGACTTTTCGACAAAATCACCAATAGCGGTGTTTTTGGTGTCTATACTCAGGGTTTTCACCCCAGGGAAGACGTTTCACTAATTTTTGAAGACCTCAGAGCAACCTCATTTGCATAAATTAACATAATTGGAGCCAAAAAACTATAAAATGTTCTAACTTTTCGACAAAATCACCAATAGCGCTGTTTTTGGTGTCAATACCCAGGTTTTTCACCCCATGGAAGTCGTTTCACTAATTTTTGAAGACCAAAGGACCACCTAATTTGCATAAATTAACATCACTTAATATAATTGAAGCAAAAAAATATAAAATGTTCTTACTTTTCGACAAAATCACCAACAGCGGTTGACCCAAGAAAAAATCGACAAAAAATTGAATGACGTATTTAGATCACATCGGGAAGCCAATATCTATCATGTTAATGAAAATAGCGGTCATCTTGCATTTTTGGTTCTATACCGACTCCTGCCTGACCTTTTTCGGGGTATACATGGTATAGCCTAGCTTAACCTAGCTCAGAAAGGTTCCTTGACTTATAAATGATTCTCATTTTTTTGGGGTGCAAAAAATTCATCTCAAAATATAATGGACGGACAAGAAACTAAACGTAATTTGTGTAAATTGGTCAAATTTTAAAAGTATTTTCAATTCCCCCCCCCCCCCCCCCAATACAAGGTACATTTCTCGGGACTTTTTTCTGTGATATTAGAGGTATTCAGGAACATAAAATCGAAGAGTTTGATAAGATGGAATTTTTTTCCGCATCTCAGTGTTTCACAGCTAGATCGACTGGCCTATGTGAGTCATTCAGCCATGCATGTTTGTAACGCTGGGCCAGCATTGAACCAACACTGAATCAACGTCTCGTGTCTGATGAGTTAATATTTCATCATGTCGCCCCATCACTCATTCTTCACTGGTTAAGTTTAGATAGGCCTGATGAGACAATTTTTTTTATATAATAACACATTTTGTGACAGCGTATGCGAGACACAAGATTAAGTAAACTTAGAACTAACTGCTCTTGTTTGCTGTTCAGTGTAGTAGGCTCCCATAATCAAACCATTGTGCATTTTATGATTAAAGCATGAAACTTCTACCATTATTAGTACATACCCTGGGGTTTATTTTAAGATGTGGAGGTAAGTTGGATTTGACCCCTGGTGACCTCTAGAGGTCATTGACATTGACGAAATATCCAATTGCGTTGAAAATTGTGTATTACAATATCTTTAAAACGTTTTTTGTATTCCAGAAGTGTACCAAATACTCTTAAGAGACTGCTGTTAATTATAAACATAACACCAAGGTCATGTCAAGGTTACTTTAGGGTCATTTGAAGGTCAAAATGGCAACAAGTAGTGAAAATATCCATTTTAATAAATTTAAACAATACTAGTGGTGCAGTCATCTATTACAAAGGATTGATTTTGACACAGTCTTGGTGAGATATATTTTCCACGCGCATTTTAGGAGATTGAGAGCAGTGTCTAACTTGGGCGGGGAAATACACCCTAAGTATGCCCTCTACTACACCCCTTCCTCAATGTTTAATTGGACGAGCAAAATTACAGTGTGCAGCAGCTGTTAAACATCAGTTCGGGCTCCCATGGCAATCTATTGATGCATAATTGGGCTATGAAATCTGACGTAGGTTGAGATTATGTTTTACTGGGGTACCGTCAAAAAATAATGTTAAGGTCATATCAAGGTCATTTCAAGGTCAAGCTGTCAAAAAATCATTAAAAAAATTATTTTTACTTTCATACAGGATACCAGAATTAATTCCCAGGCTGCATCAATTATTACTCGGGTCATAGTGTAGTGGTTAGGCTTCCATAATGAAACTATTGTGCATTTTATGATTAAAGCATGAAACTTCTACCATTATTAGCACATATCCTGATATTTATTTTTAATTGTGAAGGTAAGCTAGAATCGACCCCTGGGGACCTCTAGGGGTCAATGACATCAAAAGGTCAAAATTCTCATTCGCGAAGCCAAAAGTGATGAAAATTGTGTATTACCATATTTATAAACTATTTTTGTATTCCAGAAACATGTCAAATGCTTAAAAAGACTACTATTAATGATAAGAATAACATCAAAGTCATAGCAAAGTTACATCAAGGTCATTTCAAGGTCAAAAAAGAAAAAAATTGTGAAAATATCAACTTTTTATCAATTTCAACACGGTTAGTGGTGCAATTAAACATTACAAAGGCTGATTTTGAGACATTATTGTTCATACATATTTTCGACACACATTGTCAAGACATTGAGGGCAGTGTCAACCCTCGGAGGGTTGTCACACCCTTATTCCCCTTATTACACTCATTTCTCAATGTTTAATTGGACGAGCAAAATTGCAGCGTGCAGCAGTGTGAAACATTAGCTTGGGCTCCCATGGCAAAATATCGATACATAATTGGATCACATGGTTTGGAATTATGTTTTACTGGGATACCGTCTTAAAACAATGTACATGTCATATCAAGGTCACTTGAAGGTCAAACTGGCAGAAATCCTAAAAAATATGTACTTTTACTTACTTACAACCCTGTTGACCTCTTGAAATTCAGCATTTATTTGCAAAATATGTATCAGATAGATAATTTGGTGATAGTGATAACACACAGTCATTATGTGTCCCAGTATATTATAAGAAAACACACACCCTTGAAATGATCTCAACTTGACCTTGGAAGCCCAATTTCAGGGAGCCCTCTTTGTATGTCAACTGTAGCTGCTTGTACTTTGATTGGTGTATATAAGAGTGATAGGCAACGTTAATCAGTATTTTAAAAATATACAGCGATGTGATGTTATTCACAGTGTTATAATCCAATACTAGTATTTTTCGTCGTATCGTGACTAGGGTTATACCAGAAATTTAAACAAATATGTATCTATTTCGCTTATGAAGGCACCATTCAATTACATGGGGGGGGGGGGGTTGAATTGAAAACAATATTTATTTCACTTTCTATCTGCAGAAGTTTACTTGTTCCACAAATTAGAAATATATTTTTTTCAGTTTGTGTGTGGAGATATCTATTTTTTCACTTTCTATCTTCACAATTTAACAATATATTTATTTCAGTTTGTGTGTGGAGATATATATTTATTTCACTTCCTTATATATTTTTCTGTCTACTAATTTCGATCCCAAATTAAGTCTTGCCTTGATCTGTAGGCAAACGATCCGAGCAAAGATGGGCTTCACAAATTGTTAATTTCACAAAAAATTAGTTTGGAAATATATATTTAAATATATTCCGCCCACCCTTTTAATTGAAGGTGCCCCCCTTATGTAGGATACAATTGAACAATTATTTATTTCACGAAAATTTAGTTTGGAAATATATATTTAAAAAATATTCCGCCCACCCTTTTAATTGAAGGTGCCCCCCTTATGTAGGATACAAGTGAACAAGTAGATTATTACTGATCATTGTCTTATATGCGTAATGAATAGATATGCCATTAAGTAATAATCACGGCGTGTTATACTCTGAGAGAGGAATTTTCAATAAGAAGAATTAGCAAAAGCATAATTAATTTCGATGATTAGTTGGCAGCCATTCTACTTTTTTTTCAATTCTCAAGGATGAGAGCTCTACATCCTCCCAGATATCAATATAGGCATGGATAATTTAGCGAGAGAAAACTATATCAGCCAAAAGAAAGTGCTTTTATGAAAATAAGATTTGTTTTCAATCCCTTTTTACGTCTAAGAATCCGTAATAACGGTATACTATTCCGTTATAACGGTCTATTATTTTGTTATAACGGTATAGTATTTCGCTATAACGGTATATTAATCCGTTATAACGATCTACTATCCAGTTATAACGGTATAGTATTTCATTATGACAGTCTAGTATTACGTTATAACGGTATACTATTCCGTTATAACGGTCTAGTATTTCATTATAACTGTCTACTTTTCCGCTATAACGGTCTCGTATCTCGTTATAACGGTCTACTATTTCGTCATAAGATCTTCCAATCCGTTATAACTGTCTTCTATCCCGTTATAACGGTCTAGTATTTAGTTATGACGGTCTAGTATCACGCTATAACGGCCTACAAATCCGTTATAACGGCTTACTAATCCGTTATAACGGTCTACAATTCCGTTATAACGGTCTAGTATCTCATTATAGCGGTTTAGTATTCCGTTATAGTGGTCTAGTCATTCGTTATAACGGTCTACTATTTCGTTATAACGGTCAAGTATTTCGTTATAGCAGTCTACTGTCCCGTTATAGCGGTCTAGTATTTCGTTATGACGGTCAAGTTTTCCATTATAACGGTCTACTATTCTGTTATAACGGCCTACTAATCCGTTATAACGGTCTACTAATCCGTTATAACGGTCTACTGATCCGTTAAAACGGTCTAATATTTCGTTATAACGGTCTGGTATTTCGTTATAACGGTCTGGTATTTCGTTATAACGGTCTAGTATTTCGGTATGGCAGTCTACTAAACCGTCATAGCAGTCTACTAATTCGTTATAACGGTGTAGTATTTTGTTATAGCGGTCTACTAATCCACTATTACTGATTATTATACCGTTATAACGAAATAGTAGACTGTTATAAATTCTCAAGGATCAGAGCTCCACAGTTGATGTAGATAGATGTGATTCTAGAAAAAACATGTATAGATGCCACCAAACTGAAGCTCAGGCTCCTTCAAGTGAAGACACGTTTGAAAAAGAAATTGGAACAGCTCTGGAGAAGATATGTGATCACGGTAACAGTTGTCGCCAGTTTGCCCTTGAAATGACCTTGACATGACCTTTAAATTGCTTTCGGATGGTACTCCAGTAAAACACAACCCCACCCCATGTCAAACTTCATAACTTCATGCTATGGGAGCACAAGCAAATGTTTTACAATGTTGCATAATTGTAATTTGGCCCGCTCAGCCAAATATTGAGGAAGGAGCGTAATAAGTGGAATACCTAGGAGATAGCCTCCAACCCAAGGTTGATATTGCCCTTTAAATCCTAAAAGGTGTGTGGAAAATACATAGGACGAAGCATATGTCAAAACCAGTCCTCTGTAAAAAATGACTGCACAACAACAGCGTGGAAATTGATAAAACGTGGAAATTTTAACTATTTTCTGCCAGTTTGACCTTTAAATGACTTTGGTGTGACCTTGACATGACCTCGGTGTTATGTTTATGAATTAAAAACAGTCTCTTCGAATATTTGACACACTTTTGGGACACAAAAACAAATCATAGATATTGTATTATACAATTTTCACTACTTGCCAGTGAATATTTTGACCTTTCGGGGTCAATGACCTCTAGACGCCATCAGAGGTCAAATCCAGTTTACCTCCACATCTTAAAATGTCCCTTGGGATATGTTCTACAAGTGGTAGAAATTGTATGCTTTAATCATAAAATGCACAATAGGTTACCTTATCTGCTAAACTAGTTATAAACACTTGTTTGCACAGACTTAAACTACTGCTGTGTGTGTGCACAAATGACGATCATTGATAACCTGATAACGCACCAGTTATTATTTCATAATATCGCTGTATCACTTATTAGTAAATTTAGATAGGTCCTTTGAGATTTTGTATAAAAGCAATCGTTTTGTATCACACATACCTAGTCCGTATTTTCTCATTTTCCGACAGAAGACTTAAAGTTTAAAATGAAATAACCAAATTTCGTTTTTTTCTTCAACTTTGTTACATCAATTTATTTTCGGACCAAACACTGACAAAACTTGATGTCTAAACACAAATTTCATTCTCAATCACCGTGTTTTAACGTGCTAATAAAACAGCCTAACCCTTTCCATCCGGTTCCTTGACCCCAGCCGCGATTATGTACAGTTACAGGTTATCACTGCTCATTCCAGTACTGACAAGGCCATAGGCCTATGTATAAATTGCCACCATATGTTCAACCCTTATGAGAATATGCCATAAAAAAAGTGATATTTGGACCAATGGCTAGCACTTCCAATACACATGATATAAGCTAATGGATCCCCACTCAAATACACATGCCATTGGTTAGCATAGTTTTGAGGTGTTGGGCTTCATGGGGTTGCTATCCCAAGATCATAACAATGTCAAAGTCATGACAAGGTTATCTCAAGGTCACAGCAAGGTCGAATTAGGTCAAAACAGGTGAAAGTAGCTTATTTTTGGTATGTATATCGAAATCGCAAAAAAATATAAGCCCACTATAAAAAACAGCAGTAACAGTAGCAGTAGTGCCGGTGTCAGCTACAGTGACAACAGCTCGGTTAGTGGGGGTACAAGTGTCAGTAACTGCAATAAAAGACGGCGCAATGTGTGTGCATCCAAAATGAAGCAAGTGCACCCCCAGCGAAATAAAATAATACCTAACAAAACCCAACCTGAGAATAGGGATAACAAAAAAGAAACCCATCTTCCCGACGCCACAACCGTTCAAGACAGACCTACTAAAAATAAATGTGTTATAGGTGATTCTAACATGCGTGGATTAGCCACACAATTAAAATCAAAACTGAAAAATCCGGCGACGGTATGTGTATACAAAACTTCGGGTATGAAAATAGCACACCTTACTACCCGACTACCAGGATATGTTATTAAGGATACCGAGGCTGTGATCATCCATCTCGGGACAAATGATATTGGTGGTCAAGCGAACAAAGCAATTCAGGATATCAACGAGCTTACTCAAAAAATAAAAACTCTACACAAGACACACTTCTATTTGTCTGAAATTCCCCCCAGAAACAAGGATAGATATCATACATTAATTCACTATGTAAACAGTCACATAGGATATACATGCTCAAAATTGAAAAATGTTGACTATATACCCACACCCATAACAAAACAACATCTGAGCCGTGATGGAATACACTTAAATGATAAGGGTCAACAAAAACTGACTGCGGCTATTGCTGAAGTGTTCAACAACCATAGAGTAAACGGTCTTTTCATATACCAGCCATCATAACAAGGACATAGCAAATGTGAATACTAAGGTTACAAAATTTAATGATCAGGTCGGTGAAATGCGTGTACTGTCATGGAACATAAATGGCTTAGGTAACAAAATGGCAGATCCTGATCTTTTAGAATTTATTCGTGAATACGATATATTTTTAACAGAAACAATGAAAGGTAATGATTACACATTGGTATTACCCGGGTACCAGTTCTATCATGTGAGTAGATCATTTAAACATAAAAATGAACATCTGATATGGTTAACTGTAACTACAGAATACTATCAGAAAAATATTAAAATCGGCTGTGTCTATATACCACCAGAAAACTCCTACCTATGTTGGTCTAAGAAATGATTTTTTTACTATGTTAGAGGAGAAAATGGCTAAATATACAGAAAGCCACCATATAATATTATGTGATGACTTTAATAGTAGAACTGGCCGCGCTCCAGTTTACGATAATAATAGCAATGTTCCAAATGAACGCTGTAATGAGGACGGGGTCATTAACAAATATGGACGATCTCTGCTAAATTGTTGTATAAACACAGAACTTAAAATAGCCAATGGCCGAATGTTTGATGATAAAGGTATCGGCCGCTATACATACTACTCGCCCATGGGAACAAGTACTATTGATTATGTGATACTAAGAGAAGATTATATGATCAGTAAATTTAAAGTTATACCGAAATTAGTAGAATCGGATCATTGTCCTATAAAATTCCATATTCCCAATTCAAAATTGAAAGAGTTAAGCTCTGCAGAAATAAACATACACGGTAATGACTTCTCACCAGGTTACAATGTTTATATATGGCAAGATGAAAAAAAGATCGAATACCAAGCATCTCTACGAAATGAGCAGACATGTATTGCGTTTGAAAAAATGGTATGTGCCGTAGCTGAAGGGTGTAACAACGATAATCTATGTGATATTTTCAATTCTAAAGAAGCAACATAAATCAAATTGTAAGAAAAACATAAAAAATAACTTTCTTTCCAACCCTTGGTATGACAAAGAATGTAAATCTGTAAAACATGTTTTAAATAATATCGCTAAACATAAGAAGTTTAACACACGTCAAGGTGAATATAATATGATGTTACGACAATATGAACAATTAATTCAGAAAAAGAAAATACACTACCAACAAGTCAAACTTAGTCAGCTGGAAAATAGGAGAACAGAAAATCCAAATGCCTACTGGAAATTCTGGAAATCTTTAAAACCTAGAAATTCAACCAAATGTCCTACCCTGTCACAATTTGTGAAATATTTTGAAGAACAAGTCTACCCTCCCCATGTCGACTATTTTGACTACGATCATATGAATAATATAATAAAGCTAGTTAAATCACCCCCAAAAGTTATTAATGAGAAGGGAGAGAATGGCCAATCCGATTTGTTACAGTTCCTAAACAGCCCCATAACTATAGATGAAATTCAAAAAGCAATTACAAAGTTAAAATGTAAAAAAGCGGCAGGTATAGATGGTATTCCTGCGGAATTTTACAAGCATGGTTGTAATGAGCTCTTACCAGCACTAACGTTAGTTTTACTGTTTAATACCATTATTGCCAATGGAGATTATCCATCAAGTTGGGCCACTGGTATAATTCATCCTGTTCACAGAAAAACTGACCATAATGTGCCCGATAACTACAGGAAAGTTACAGTAATGCCATGCATTGGGAAATTATTTGAATCTGTATTTAATAACAGACTGTCTTTTAAAAATGATGTATGCAATGATAATGATCCCTTTCAAGCCGGCTTTAGAAGTAACTCCCGGACAACTGATGATATATTTATACTATGTGCCATTATAGATAAGCAAAGATGTCTTTCAAAGCCCCTATATACATGTTTTGTAGATTTTACAAAAACATTTGACTATATTGACAGATCAGCACTGTACTATAAATTAATAAGCAGAGGAATAGACGGATTTTTTTAAATGTAATAAAGAGTATGTTCTCTAAAGCTGAGTGCCATGTAAAATGGGATTCGTGAGTTACTAAATAGCGAATTTGGTGTCCTGCAAGGTGGTATGCTTAGCCCCAAATTATTTACAGAATTTCTACAGGATATATCCAAGTCATTCGATGAGGGTCAGGATATCCCCGTAGACACGTTATTAATTGTATACTTGTTATTTGCAGACGACCTTGTCCTTTTTCAGATTCTGCTACTGGATTGCAAAAACAATTAACTGCCCTGTATAAGTATGCTTCGCTGTGGCATATAATAGTTAGCATTCCCAAAACAAAAGCTCTCATATTTAACAAACGCCGTACGTCAGAATGTGACAACTTTTACTATGGTGATAACGTAATGGAAAAAGCTGAAAAATATAAATACCTTGGTGTTGTATATAGTACTAGATATCCCAAGAATGTATTGAAAGAAACGTTCCTTCATCTCGCTTCCCAAGCTGGTAAGCAGTTTTTTCTCTACACAAGCAATCTCGTCCCGTAGTCGGAAAATTATCACCTGTTATCGCGTTCAAAGTCTTTGATTGTCAAATACTGCCCATATTAGAGTATGCAAGTGATATATGGTATACCGGTGATAGTGTTAATGATTTGGAAAAAATACATCTAAAATTTATTAAATCAACTCTGGGTGTTAGAAAGCAAACACCTACTCTTGCAATATATGGTGACACAGGACGGTTTCCATTGATTATCAAGCAGCATATTAAAGCTGTAAAATATTGGTGGAGAATTCTAGATCTATCACAGAACCACCCTGTCAGAAATGCCTACAATATGCTACTAGAGCTAGATGGCACTGGATTCACAAACTGGCGCTCGCGTATTCGCGTCTTTGAACTAACTGGGCTAGATCAAGCTTGGGAAGCACAGCACATTGGAAATACAAATAAATTCATGCTTTCCTTTAAATATTCAATTGTTAGTATATTTACATAGCGGTGGAGACAAGATATCGAGAGTTCAAGTACGCTGCGCACATATTCGTTAGTAAAAAAATCTTTGTGTGTGGAACCATACATCTTAAATATAAAGGGGAACCACCTCATAACAGCAATGGCGAGATATCAAATGAGCTCACATGATTTAAAAATAGAGAGAGGACGATACAATAATCCAATGTCTCCGATAAACAAACGAATATGCACAAGGTGTGAATCAAACGAAATTGACGACGAAATACATTTACTTCCCCACTGTAATGCTATGAACGATGAACGCGAAATCTTGTTTAATTCTGTAGCCGCAATTATCAATATACAGCCGTCAAATGATATGTTTCTACGAATTATGACATCTAGAGACATAACAGTGGTGAAGTCACTAGCGCAATTTATCCATGGTTTTTTAAACAAATTAAGGGTTAAAAATGCTGAGTATAATAAATCACAAGTCACCTGTCGCTATATTATCGATATTGTCATGCCTTCATGATCTGACCTGGATATTACCGCATATCAGGACGGCTGTTGCTCTCGGATCTTATTATTTGGCTTTTTAGGGCCGGTTAGGGACGTTTCCGTCGCCTTTGTTATCAGACGAGGTGGGGCCTTATGGAGGATTTCAGAGTTGCTAAGTCAACTGATTTTATCTATGAGGTCGGGAATGTTTTTCTTCGATTGTAACTCCGGGTATGTGGCACTAACTAGGTCGTGATTGAAATGGTATAAATTAAACAATATAGTGAATTATAATAAGCTGTAATGTTTTTGTGTGAGGGCACACATAATTATTATCAGTAATTGTTATTGTTATTACATCACTAAGTCTTCGACACTCGATAATATGGATGGTTCTGATGCTATACTTTGTTGGCAGTCTACGAACCACCGTGTCCGACTTTTATTAGTATGTATATATTGTGTTTCGGTAATAGTACTGTTATTACGTTGTTAAGTTTGCACCACTAGTCAATATCAGGGAGCTACCTGTTTCGCGGATTGCCACATTGATTGTACTTGCATGATATAATAGTTGATTTTTTAAATATCGTGCAATTTTTACCACTGTCCTAATACATAGCCTATTCCAATTACTGTAGCATAATTATACACTTGAATATATTTTTAGGTTTCTACGCTTTTCAGAGTATCTATTTTGCTACTATATATAATTAGCATGCCATACATCGTAGCTATTTTATCTCTGGTTTTGGTGCGGGAAATAAAATGATAGACCCTATGATATCCTGGCAATGCCTTTCAATTTTATTTTGAGTATTTTGAGTAGGTCAAAAAGTAGGTCGAAGGCCATGACCTCCAAAAGGAACATACATCACTAAGTGATGTGTATACATGTGCAATATGAAAAAGATTGCCAAATAGATATACTCTGAAAACATGAAACATACTTGTTTCTATTTCACAATTGATAATTATAAATTATGCTCTTCCAAATATAAGATATATTTCTTTTCGAAAACAGCTGTATTGTAGAGAAAATGACCATTTACTCAGGATTTTTCTTTGCATTAATGTATATTTTTCATCTATCAAACCAGAACTGTAGTATCATAAAATAAGCAAATTTACGTTTCAGTTGCGTTAGTATATCCACACTAGGAAAAAATATTTAAAACTATATTTCAGTTTTTTTACAAAATTATCATTGAATGACCTTGATTGACCTTTAATGAAATTGAATAAAATGAAAATAATAAGTATTTATACATTTCACACATATAGGCTACAATATACTCCATACACCACTATAGTCCAGTGGTACAGATCCATGTTATTATGAAAGTTTGCAAAGTCTGGTTACAATCATTTTTGGTGTAATTTAATACTTTATGGTCTCTAGTTCACAATTCCACTGGATGGGAGCTTCTTATTGGCTTGGCTCTCACAAAATCCAAGATGGCCCCCAGGACGGCCGCCGCACATTAGTTATATCTAAATCCCGTCATAACTTTTGTTTCAAGTACAATAAAATTATGATTTTGATGTCTAATCATATGTTTTCGCGGTCAATGTGATTACTTTGTTAAAATGACCATTGGTGGTTATCTTGGTGTTGTAAATCCAAAAAAGGAAACCCCGAAAATTGAAATAGATCTAACGTAATAAAAGGTTATTTTTTAAATTTGGTAAGATATGTAAATTAATCATGTTAAAAAGTAGGAAAAAATAACTGTTTTCATGGGAAACAGTTTGATAACAAATGCGATATTGTGTTTTTGTTCACAAATAACACAGATTTATAGAAGAATTACACATCTTAAGGGGAATAGTACATATCCAGGCATACAAACTCAATATGCCTAATGATACATATTTTTCAATGTGTATGCTAAGGTGAACACAATTTAATATAAAAAAAATCCTCACCTTCAAAATAGTTAAAGCTGAATAACTGTTTTGTTTATTTCGACCGAAATATCCTAAAATGTTCAACAAAATCATTCATATATTTTTAAAGGCTTTATAAATGGACAAAATCGATTTAAATGTAGCTGGGTTAGATCACGACGCGATACACCATCAAGTTATAAGGTGTGATAAATCGGTCCGTCTGTGTACAATATGTACGTAATACTAATAGTGGTTAATTGTGGGCCAATATAATGTTACATTAGACCAACATCAAACCCCTTGCCAAGCTCACACAAACCACAGGTTGGTGTCCTAAGACTACATGTAGGTCAGCCCCTATGATAACTCAGCAGGCCATTGATGGCTCAATGTTGGTCCAGCTTCTACGACGCTGGTACAACATTGATCCATCAATGTTTGAATGCCTCTTGTTTGCTGGGAACTCAGCTACCAGTACCGTAAAGGTTGTTTTTTTACAATTATTTTATTTTACCGCATTTCGCTATTTATATAACTGTATGTGATGACTAACGATGAAATAAAAAAGTCTGATATTTTCGAATGGCATTGTCACTATAGATCGTGTTTCTCTTGTCATTCAAAATTCACTTTGAATTCACTCATAGCATTGTCACTATATTTTGAAATGCCCGTGAGGTATCAAATAAAAGACTGCGCGAAAAAAGATGATTTACATGAATTACATCACTGAATTTGGTGTAATTCGGACTGCAATTTCCCACGGGTGGGAGAGAGCGTCTTAATGGCGGGCCAAAGGCTCAGATGCTGGCCCACACTCAAAAGCACCATACTAAACCATAGGTCCTATTTTTCAAGTGAGTGACATTCTCAATACCGGTGCCGAAATTAAACATATGATATGACTCATATCACAAAAAGTAATAACTTATAGATATGTCTAACTGACATGAGACAATACACTTTGTACTGTGAAATGTATCTATGATCACATAAAAAATAAGAATAACTTTAAAAGTCTTTTCAATGATGACCGTTATCTGCCACTTGGTACTTTTAATGTCCTGGTTATACAGACAATGTGTCTTACTCCGCTGTGATCAGGTCTTTGTTTTGGTGGGGCAACAATATTAAAAAACAACAAACTTCAATCCTTAATAACTCAGTAACCGGAGCAGTAAAATAAAAAAAATAAAACACCATTCTCCATGGATTAATATTTTGATTAAAATAAACAAAACAGTTATGCAGCTTTAATTACACAAGAAAATAAACTTTACTACAATAGAAATATGACTCTTATTCATACACAAAATATATGAAAGGATCATCTAAATATATGAGTAAGCGAAGTACATGCAAGCGGTTACAATGCAATATGATGTTCTACCATTTAATAGTATCCCGTGAAGTACAATATTAATGTTCAATGTTCAATGTTCAATTAGTTTATTATACTGACAAGTACAAAATAAAGCAAAACAACGAATATAATCAGTTTCATTGAGTACCCAGCCCATTAGGCTTATTAGTCAGTTCAAATAATAATAAGTATGCATGAGAATGAGGTATAAAAACGAGGAGTGAAAATGTTTAGGCACAATGTACAATTGTCATGATGGTGATGCTCCCCCAGCGAACACACCTCATCGACCCGGCCCTGGCAAAGCGACGGACCAACGTCTACAATGTCGGTCCGTCTCTTCACCAGCACCGGCGCAACGTCTCGTGTTCGCCAGAGTTGAACAATATAGCAGGTGTATGCAAATGTGAAATACTGAAAGCCACCGTTGGTTCAACGCTGCTTCAATGCTGGGCCAACGCGTGAGACGTTGGCGCAGCACTGAAGCAGCGGATTATATTATAACAACGGCTAGAAATATTATGTATATTTTTTGTGTTATAAACATCTATGAGCTAGAACCTGCTGCACCTAATACACAAAAATAATTTATAAAATATATTGACATGTTCAAACGTGTAAACGTACCTAGTACACCAACTGCTTTATATAAAAATGTGTAAGTATTAAAACGTGAAATAGTTTGTCAGTTGCTGGGCCAATGTTCGAGACGTTGGCGCAGCACTGAAACAGAGGTCTGTAGAATAACAAGTTGGGAGTATAGCTAACTCTGCTGATCGGGTCAACAGTGCTGACAAGCCACCCAGCAGAAACGAGACGCCGAACCAACGCTGCTCTAATGTTGGCCCATCGTCTTGGACGTTGCCCCAACATCAAAACAACTCCGGCTCAACGTCTCGTGTCCGCTGGGTAAACTTGTCTACTAATAGCCCGAACCTGTACACCGTGCAGCTAGACTGAACTAATATATATTGTCAATATATTTATTCATGCGCATCATGTCTTCTTCACCACTGTTATTAATTTCATCATCGTTATTGACATCATTCGCATGTTGCCTGATGTTGAAGGGATTGCAGCAGTCCGAATCTCACCACACGCACATACAAGTTGTCGTCCCATAGAGCCACAATTCCCACCTCTGCATGGTTAATCTGATGAACAGCCACACCTGACTAACTTCAGAATATTTCTGGAGCATATGGTATCTGCCAAGTTATAAGAGATTTATTTGTGTAATCCACTTCCCATCCGAAATTTACAACATTACGATTTGGTGGATCACTATCTAAAACATTGTACCATTGAGCTAGTTGATGGGTGTGTTCTGAAGACGTTTTGCTCAAATGCTTCCGTTGTCGGCGGCAAAGTGCACAGCTTTGGTGCTGGTGTTTTTCCAGTCTTCTGTGCCCATAAGTTTTGACGGATCTCTGCCATAGAAGCGGTGGGTGTTGTAACACCATAACATGCACCCATGTATGTTGTGGCTTGTGTTATTATCTTAGTCATATCAGTGGTTGGGTGTCCAAGCTGGTCCAGTGTATGTCCCTTTTAAGCTGCCGCAATAGTTTTTTTCTCCGATGCCATATGTTGCAGCTACAGTATCACATCCAATGAGAGCGTGTAATGCCAATAGGTAAGGAGTTATTTTAGCATGTTTGAGTGTCGTTCCTTTGATGTCAATGCACGAGCGCCCATGTATTGGTGACTGCATTGTCAATGAACACTGGTATAGTAGCGCGTAAACATCAGTGTCATCACACATGACACATACCATTGGCTCTGTATATTTTTTTGCTATATGCATTGTATGTTGAGTGATTAAAATATCAGCTTTTTCGTGCACCGAACAAAGCTCTAGGCATGGCTTTTTTTCGTCCTTTGATAACCTGTGTTGGTACTGCAATAACTGCATTATCTGTTGTGATAACCAGCTTGCGATCACGTGTCGCACTGTTCAGGTAGTCGTTGTCATCCAGTATGCTTTCACAAATCAGGGCATTCAGCAGTGTCTTGTTACCCGAATGTTTTGTTACTGCATCTCGAGCAGCTTCAACCAACTTCGTAGATGGCCATACCTTGAAACCTGATATGAACGTTTCAGCTGTTCCGCTTGCTGGCCAGTCAATAGTTCAAAGAACAGCTGACACATCAACCACTATCGCTGTTGGATATTCAGTTAAGCGGCTTGATACCTGTACCTGAAAATTCTTTTTTAGAGTAGGCTTTGCAGTCGCGATTCGCATGTGGCCATCATTACTGAACATGGATGGTGGATACGCTGTAAGCTCAGTGGCGAGCACTTTGTGTAGGTCCAGATCATGTTGACTCACTAGGAAGTCAATTACTCTTGTATTGGTCCATCATAACATTCTCTCCCACTGTAGTCGCTTCTTTTTTAGCAGCGAAAGTTATCACCTCTTTTGATAATGAGCTGTAGAAGCCGTCGGGCCGAGACTCCTCAAATTTGGTTAATTGTATAGCTCCGATATCAACTGCTCTGTCAACGTTGAAATTTGATTAAGCTATGTGACTTGATATATTGAGCTGAGCTCCTGCTTCGTGTGAAACTAGATCAAGGGGGTCGATGCATGATTGCAACGTGGTGATAGACGATCACGCACATCTCATTAAATTAGACTTGGGGGGTTCTTCTTTATGTATCAGTTTAATAATTTTATCACCTTCAGACATTTGTTTCAGGTCATCAGTTAGAGTCATGGTCGCATTCATACTGAAAACCCAAGTTGCCATTGTTTGAGGAGTTTCAGTATTTCCTATAATTCCAGTTGGTCCATGTCCTTTCCTCATCCAGTTAGTTTCAATAAACATAACACTCCGATGTCCATTGTAGACGCCACCAGTGTGTTAAGAGATTGCTCTTCTCGATAGAACTTCTCTAGAATCTTCGGCTCGAGCCATGTCATGGATCGGACAAAATATAGTCCACATCTGCCATAATTGTACTTGTGAGTAGAAAACATGTAGGGCAACATTGCTTCCGCATTTTTCATGTGTAGAAACCAATCACCTTAATTCGAAGCTCGACATGACATCATTATTAGAAAAGTAGGCCTGATTACATTGTTTACCCACATATGTGAGGTTCATGAAGAACATTTTCCAATTCTTGCATACTGCTCTGTTGTAGATTCCCTAAGAAACACTGGTCGCAGAAGCTTCTCTGTGAGCATTTGCAAGGCTCGAACATTCTGTGTGTATTTTTCCCCTGTAACATCTTTTCAACAGATCCAAATGAAGTTGAAAAAATCTCCTTGATGGCACTCTCAGCCATGAGTGTGCCAATGCAGCAAAGTCCATAAGAAAATGCATATCACCAAGAATAACCACTATATTTGTCAGCAGTTGAGGTCGGTCGAATGTGATATCAACAACGATCTTATAGATGGCTTAGTCACAGGTGAGCACCAGTATATCTTGGTTTGACCCGGGTGACCTCAAAACCCTTTGTGATTGAAGTGAGGACGGTTGTTGGATGACTTGGCTTCATGTTGATGAATGGAAGATACCCCGCTGCAGACATAGGAGCAGGACTGTATTATAACCGCTGTACTTTTAACCAGTTTTAACCACCCTTTTGAACGATCATTACCAACAATGCGAACAGTTTGAGTGACTGCTCTGTCGACCTCACATTTATCATCAGGGTTGTTAGCTCTATGAATACTACGATTTATACTACGTAGTTTCACCATCAGCCATCTTATCAGTCGTGACTTTAGATGCGGGGATCCTATATTGTTGTAGCACTTTGGGATCATATTCATTAGTCAATATACAGTAATATCTAGACAGAACAAACATTGTTTCTGGAAGTTTAAATGACACTCCACCAGTACTGGAACGTAATCGCTTAGGACCAGAATCGTTATCAGGAGTCTCATTACTAGGCAACCGCTTGAGTGGAAGAGTGGAAGAGAACATATCTAGGGAGGCATTTTTTATGACACGTCACAGTCAAGGGGCCGTCAAAAAGTTCAGGACTTGATGTCATCTGGGCGAAATTTGCTGGCTTTAAGTATTGCCTGGATGCGTGAGATTGGAATTAATTGTTTAACTCCACATCCATGAAGATTTTTGAATAAGCATTTTTCTGGAATATTTTTGCATGCCATCATATAATAAGGTTTTACAACATAGTAAACAGAGTACAAGTGTTTCATGTAGCCTATCAATAATATTTAAACCACTTAATTATCCTTTGAGACATTTTTGATGTATTTTATGACTTTTTGGCGGCCATTTTGGATTTTTAACCCTGACATCACTGCAAAATAATGATAAAAAACATCACAATCCGATTCTTTGCCATCTCAAACATATATCTAGACACCAAAATCATAGCTTTATCTTAAAAAAAAGGGATTTCAGTCATATTGGCAGCCATTTTGGCGGCCATCTTGGATTCTGAAAAAGCCAAGCGGTTGTCATTTCCCCACCCAGCAGATTTTTCATCCAGAGACCAAATACCATCGAAAAATGCAAAAAAATGATTGTAACCACACATTGCAAGGTCCCCATGCCTATCCACTGGACTACTAAGAATTTTCGGATATATTTATGTTCAAGGTAATTATTCATGTGTAATCTGTTGAAAAAAGCCTCATTTTTCGTTAATATAACCAATATAGAAGCATATGTGTTGCCATGACAACAGTTATAATAGAGATAGGGTTTTTGCGCTAAATCAAATAAAAATTACCTCTACTGCATGAACTAATATACAATAATCCCATCAGTGAAGAATGTTTTTTTGTAAATAGGGCCTATTACCACATTTTTAGTTGGTCATGGTATTTATTAGTGTGCCCTAAAAGTTGAATGTGTATTCCCAAGCCATTCATCATTAGCCTCCATATTCCGCTCACAGTGTTTTAAAATAGGACTGATTCAGGACCAGTTGCCATTGTGCCGACCCGGACTGCCAAGCACACATCCGCTAGAAATATACTCAGAAGGGTCTTATATATCAAATTCAGCCAAAATTTATATCGGTATTACCTTTAATGAAACAAAAATGTCGGGGTCTTTGCAGGTAGACAATGAACTCCAATCGGTAAGTTTGTTTGCACTGTTTTATGACGCTCACCGGTTGACGAATTTCCACACAAAAAGGCTTGAATAAAATCGTTTTTATACATAAAATATATCGTAGAGCTTTTCAATATTTTGACAGTTGATTGTTAACATTTTGGACTGTCTATCTGCGCAAAAAAAAAAAATTGGATTTGGTAAATAACGAGGCATCATCCGAAATATGAAATTACGACATAGATCGGGTGGCGTTGTGGCACGTCACATAGTTACGTAGAATGTAGCCTACCCATGCTTTACTATGGGGGGGGGGGGGGGGGCACCTGAGTTGAGATTGACCTTGTTTATGACCTTGAATCACCAAAGTAATACCTTAAATAGATATTCCCGACAAAATCGCATGAGAAAGAGGTATTACACATTTTTTTAGCTTTATTTGTAAAACACTTAGACTAATACATTTTCTCTTACTTGGAATTGACGTTTTGATCTTGATGATGACTTCAAATAATCAAAAAAGTTTCAGAAATGGATTGCCCAGTAGGTATATTTCTGGAAAAATCATATTTGACCTTGAAATTGACCTTTGACCTTGAGTCTACAAAAATGCTCAAATTTTCAAACTGGCACTCATCGGATTTAAACTCAGAACAAAAAAATCTATAAGAAACATCAAAAAAACATTGTATATGTGACAAAACAAAGTTAGGTCATCTCTAGCTCGGACTATTACACTGTAGCTTACTTATGCTGCAGCCTATCCAGTTAGCCTATAGGCGTACAACAGACGTGCTATGCACAGTGTACACACAAGTCATGTGCATTGGAGCATAGCCTACGCTAGCCTAGACTAAATAGGCGAATAGTATTAGACCTGTAATCAGGCCGAAGGGGAAAAAAATATGCCCAAGCTGAATTTTTCAGGATACCTTCCAAATACCATTAGAAAAAACATACTAAAACTCCCCGTGATTCCAACTGGAGCCTTTTCCGTTATTCAAGATGGCGTCCAAGATGGCCGCCAAAATGTTGAAACCGCTATATCTCGGCTTGTAATCAACATAACTTTATGATTGAAACGTCTACATGTGCATTTATTCACATAATGATCCCATTGAAACAGGTTCTGAGTCACTAAATAGTCACGCCTATAATTTATTTGCAATTTAAGATATATTGATAAGCGAAAGTGCAAGATTTTGATATGTATGACATTTTAAATACTATTTCAATCATTAACATAATGTCAGAAATTGAAAATAAATGATATATGTGACTATTTCGTAACTCAAAGCCTGTTTCATTGTAATCCGTTTGTAAAAAAAGAAGATTTTGATATAAGCAACATAAAGTTATGATGATTACAAGCGGAGATATTAGTTGGTCGATTTATGCAAACATCTACTCGAACACCACGGAAAATTATACGAAAGATGGCCAAAGATGTTTTCCAGAGGTTTTGTCACCAATGACATGTATTTAATAGCAAGAGAAAGTCTTTTAAAATCTGACTACCAGAAAAGTGTCAAATCCAAGATGGCCGCCAATGACTCAAGAAGTAGGAAATTGCTATGGCTAATTAGTGTATACCTACTGTTTAAGTGTCAATGTCGGTGGAGGCACTGATGTTGGCCGTGGTAGCCTTAAGTAACCTGCAAAATAGTTACCTTCACTATTGTTACTCTGGGGACTATCCGACCAGAGTCTCTGGACGTATGGACATGCCTGGGGTAAATCCACCAGACATGCCCAGAACCCTATATTATCGGGCGAGTGAAGGAAAACGCTCTCAACAATCCACCGTGCCCTATCACCCCAAACTCACGTCATCATCTGTACATCATTCATCGCATCTGTCTGTACTGTTTTTTATCGCATTACAATGTCACATAAATGACCATTAGTGCCAAAACGTGACGTAAAGCAATAATTTACTGGGAATTATACCACAAAAAAACAGTGAAATTCAAGGAATACATGTACATTGTGTTTACATCATTCATTTCCTTCATTTTATTCAGTTCTTCTATCAAGCTAAAAACATGTGTTTATGTTTTTCCACCCCCTTCCCTGACATAAAAAGGAGCCTTATATACTATGCTTTTGGTGTACCAGCCACCCCTCTCAAATTCCGGGAAGGGTGAAAAACATATATGCAACAAATTAGACGCATAATACTTCGTATAGGTGTGATTTTGACTGCATAATATAATTCTTCTACGTTTTTAATGATTAAGCATGCTCAAGATGAAAATGTCAACAAAACATTGTGAAAATGTCTTTTTAAACAAGGAATTACAAGGCATTACAAGTAAAAGGGCAGGGGGCAATGGAGAAGCGCTAAAAGGCGACAAAGAAGCATTGAAGGCCAATGTAAAGGCGTTGAAGGACGACACAGAGGCGTTAAGGTGCGACTGGGTGTGTTAAAAGGTGGTATGGAAGGCAGTACAGGGCGACGAGGAAGCGGTAAATGGCAATGGGAAAGTGTTAAAGAGCAATGGGGAAGCGTTAAAGTGCGATTGGGAGGCGTTTAAGGACGGCGAAAAGGCGTTAAAGGGCACTGAAGAGGCGTTAAAAGGCTATTGGGAGGTATAAAAGGGCGAGTAAGATGCGTTCAAGTGTGACAGGGTGCGCTAAAAGGCAACAAAAAGGCATTAAAGGGCAACAAAAAAGCGGCAAAGGGCATCACAGAGGCATTAAAAAGCGATCGAGAAGCATAAAGTGAGACAGGGAGACGTTAAAGGGCAATGGGGAGGTGTTAAAGAATGACAAGGCAGTGCTAAAGCGCGACAACGAGGCATTAATAGGCGACGGAAAGGTGTAAAAATGGTGATGCTATGGCCTAAAATGCGATTGAGGGGAAACAAAAAGGGATGAGTAAGTGTTGGAGGGTGACGGAGAGGCGTTCAATGGTGATTGGAATGTGATGATATGCGATTGGCGGGAGTTATGGAGCATCTGGTGGCGTTAAAGGGTAACGGAAAAACAATAAAAAACGGTGGGGAGGCGTTGAAGAACACTTTATTCACCCAAAAATAGCTAAATAACCTTAAAGCCATAAATATGACAAATAAAGTGGATGGGGTTTTAGGCCAGCTTTGTGCACATGCAGGCTAAACTGGGCCAAGAAAACCTCCAAAGGATGATGAGATGAATGAGATGACACTGCCCTCCAGACACAGGATTCGAAATATGACATTTAACTATTGAAATTGTACTACAAGAAATGCAGTTAAAACCTCACAAAGATACATAAAGATATGGATTACACTTGTTTCTATTTTTATTTGTGTAAAATGTTCTTTGGAATGAGACTTTGGATTAAAATACTCAAATTGAAATAAGGTATTACATTTGTGTTTTTTTAATTTGTTAGAATCATATTTTCACTTATGTGACCTTAAAATTGACATTTCGACTTTGAAGATGAAGTTCTTTTTACACGAAAAATAGGTATTACACTTGCTTTTACTTGACCTTAAAATTGACGTTTAGACATTAAAGACTTTTAATCTTCAATTTGCTGTATACATTTTGACCTTGGAATTTACTTTTTGATCTTGAAGTAGTCCTTGTATCACAAAAATAATAACATAAGTGGATTATCCAGTAAAAATCACCTCAAAACGAGGTATTACATATGATGTTTTTTAATATTTGTATTTGGGAAAAATATCATTTTCAGGAATTTGACTTTAAAGTTAACCATTTGACCTTAAAAGTGACCTTGAATCACAAACATAATATCATAACAGGTTTTATCAGTCAAAATCCCATGCAAATGAGGTATTACACAATTTCTTAACTGTATTTGGTAAAAATCATATTTTCGATTATTTGACCTTTAGATTGACCTTTTGACATTGAAGATGACCTTGAATCATGAAAATAATATAAGAAATGGATTTTCCAATCAAAATTAGACGAAAAAGAGGTATTACACGTGTTCCTACCTTCATTTGTCGAACAATCATATTTTACCTTGGCCATGATCTTTGCTTTTGCCATACCCCCCCCCCCCCATTTAGCCTCACCGCCATTTTAAGACTTTTAGCACTGCTTAAATGTTATTGCTTCCAATGAGTTCCCCAACTTTTAAAAACATGGAATAAAAACAAGAATGATTGTTTAATTGTGAAATTTTATGCAATTTAGGGTGGTTTTACCGATTTTCACGGCCGATGGCGGCCATCTTGGAGTTTACATCCATTTTTAAGGGTCAGATTTTGATCGACTGTCATTCACTATATGTCTAGTAGAACAGAAAACCGTTATAAACCTTTCGTCAATTTTTTTGGGGGGTGAGGTGGTATATCGGCCCGTCTATATAGTTGTATTAACATTTTGGCGGCCATCTTGGACGCCATCTTGAATATTGGAAAAGGATCCAGCGGGAATCACGGGGAGTTTTAGTATGTTATTTCTAATGGTATTTGGAAGGTTTCCTGAAAAATTCAGCTTGGGCATATTTTTTTCCCCTTCAAAACCTAATACTATTCGCCTAAAAAAAGGACGTGTATTAAATTCAATCTGCGGGCTTCAAACGTATCTGAGGCCTACTTTTTTACAATTAAAGCCCAGGCTAAACAGTGTTATAAATAGGACCACAACGCCCCATTATGTGATAATAAAATACGTTGGTATTGCATAAAATCAGGACATTCATATTCGCCTTGAGGTGTGAATAGTGGCACTATCTCATAACGCCAGGAATATAGGCCTACGCGTAAATAGCTGGGCTGACCCTTTAAGAGCTAAACACGCCTAAAGGCCTAATAGTTTTTATTCTATTTTATTAACATATTAAATTAAGTTATTTGGCATGAAATGTGTGTTTTAATTTTGCATTTTTTTGTCTAAAATTAAACGAATGGGGGGGGGGGACTGTAAGTAATTTTCACTCGCTTCAAGTTGAGTCTTTATAATTTTGTGTGATTCTATATCAATTCTATTTTTAGCTTTCTTTATTTTGTAACATTCTGTAATAGGGCCCAATAACAGTAAATTGATAGGCCCCTACCTACCTTTAATGAAATTCATGGCGTCCTTGTCTTGATGGCTGTAGCTGATCATGATGTCACAAACCGTCGCTTGTTTAGCCTGTTGTTTCTGGATAGACTTTTTATAAGCCGCATACATTTTCACCAAAATAAAGCTGATCTCATCAAGTATAAGAATATTGTGCTGTCTACACTACTGGTTATGCATTATGAAACTCTGTCTGTTAGCTTTTTCTGTGTGATGATTATGTTATTCCTCTTCACTAGGATTACCTGAAACATAATGTGGACGCCTTAATGCACAACTGGACCAGCCCCCAAAAGTTCGTTTCGTGATAAATAACGTTTATGGTCTTCTGTAAATTTAAGGAAGCGAATGAGGAAAATATTCAGTTAAACCAACACACGACATTCACATTCTCTATCCATGCAAAATAACCTCATCTCAAGTATAGAGTTGTTGATGGGTAGTCTATCTGGATGGTGCCGTCGCCGTGGCAGTGACGCTACGTAGCCTACGTCACTTGTAGGCATGGTGTGCAGGTGTGCACTTCATGACCTACACATAGTACAGGTGTAGGCCTATATTGTCTAGACAGAAATTGACATGGTCCTACAGATCAACCTCTAAACTTTCAGCCCAGACTGACACCATTTCTAGACTATAGGCATAGACAGCAACTGCGCTGGGTTAGCCTATCTGCAAGTCTTAGAAGCCTATAGGCCTATACAGATCATTAGAAATAGCACGACAATTATGAATAGGAGCCACAAGATAATTTGTCATGTTTTGGAGACGATGAAGAATTGAGAGGTCATGTAGCCTATTATTCTGTCATGGCTGTTCATATGTTTAATAAACAGAATACGACATCGTTGTCTGACTATTGGAACTCGTATCGTCACGGTCAGGGCTGTAACGGAACGCGACTTCGTCTCGTTCCGTTACAGCCCTGACCATTACGATACTCGTTCCAATACTCAGACAACGATGTAATATTAGATAGTATTTGATCATACTAATAGCTTTAATGAACAGACATAGAAATCGTGAATATCTTGCCTTACTGTACAACACGTCTAAGGCATGTAGACCTACCTTTTTGTAGAAACATAGTGTGTCCCAACTACCAAATTTGGCCCCAAAGAATTGAAGGCCAGATTTTTTTTAAGTGTTTTAATATATCTTTGGGTAGACTATATAGGCCTACAAGCATGCTTTTGTCAAATGTCCCTGTCATCCACAACTAAAACATCCACCTGATCATCTGGCTCTGACTATAGCTATCAACGGGTATATATCTAAGGGTATTGTAGTTTTTGCAATTAATTTTCCACTGCTTGGGAAGATGATGCAATGCTGCGGCATAGGCTACTCCTGTGGTGTCGTCATAATTAATATGGAAATGAGTTTTTAGGCTTGTGGCTTGGCGATTAGGAGACTATCTAAAATGTCAATCTCAAACTATCCTACTATGCGTTGGTGGTGGTAGGATTTAACTGGACACCTAGATATTTTTGGTCGTCACATCGTAATTTTTGATTCGGCAAAACTGTTGTCTTATGCTTATTGAGCAGATATCGCCGGAGGCAGGCTGCTCTTTGTATTCCACAAAGCATGTCGTCTCTATCAATTACTTTTCTAAATGGCAGCAAACCTATGAAATTCAGCTCTTTATATTCCACAGAGCCATTACATACCACTTAGTGCAGTTGCTAATGTGGAAAATATGGCTTGAGTAAAAATTTCATGATAAAATCTTAATTTGTTGTCAAAAATGTTCAGTTTTGTTACCATTTGCACAGATCAGGGTCAAGGTCATGTATAGGGTATTAAAGGTCACCACCGCAAAATCACCAAATAAAACAAAAGTTCATATTATCTCAGTTCATGTTTGCAGTAGAGTTTTATATAATAATATGTTTTGTACTTTATCGGGATGATATAATAATGTATGCGGTCATCATAATGTTTCAAGGTTATGTCAAGGAAGGCCGCTTTCGTGTTTGTCTCTGAACGACTTTTTCGAGTTTCTCATCATATCAACTAGCAGTATGATATTATTTACAATTGATATGTTTTGCCAAAAGACAAGCTGATTGTAAAGCCTATTTAAATACTATTTTTCAGAAGTAAAAGATGATTTATTTTATGTGACTTTAGTTACATTGTTTTTTTGTCAGCGTTGAGGCAAGGTTTTTATCATTATAGGGTTGAGGCAAGATTATTATTTTAGCGCCGTACACATACTTTATAATTAAGCAGCCTAGTTATATTATATAAAGTTATTAACTTTGTATCTCTGGTTTTGGAGATAGGCCCCATCTACATCCGTCATATCAATGCCGTTTAACTTTATTTCAAAAGAGTTATCATGTACAGTGGGTTTTTTTTCAAAATATCCCGTGATTTGAAAAAGCATGGCAGTGCCGCTTGGCTTAATTTGAGGTCATCTTGTATATTTTTAGGTTAATTTACAAAACTAACCCTCGCATACATTACATGTACTTATGTCTGTCTATGACAAATCAGTCAACAATGGATTTAATATTGTAAAAAAATGTTTGTCTATCTGTTTTATATATGTATACGCCAAATCATCTTGACTTACTTTTCACGGCTTCTGAACTGCAGCAACAATAAATGACAGAATATTCAAGGGGGGATCGAAGTGGAGTTGTTAGGCATGCCATAAAGTGGTTTGTTCGTGTCGTTTCCGTGGCGAGTTGAGCTCTGTTTTCAGTCCGTTCAGCTCAGGCCACACCACGCTGGACCAAAGTTAAACCAACATTGATTCAACATCTTGTGTCTGCTTGGCAGTAGTCCAATACTAAAAGACACACGATTCAAAATTTACATTTGCATTGATCCTATGTGGTTGCTGTTCGCACGGTTTGGATTCAGTGACAGTAAGAATTCATGACATAGATTTGTCAAAAATGTAGGTGAAAATGTGTTACTTTTTGTCTGTATTTTTTGTAGTATTGTATGCATGATTGTAGTAAATCTTGATTAACTATTAGAACGCAATCCGCGTTGATATTAGACATCACGTATATGCTCTAAATAATATAACACTATTTTACTTATTTTGCCAACAGAGAGGACATAACAAGAACTGAATTGCTAAGAAAGGATAGGATGGCTACAAAATGGGATGTGAATATTGCCCACGTCGAATGCGACCTCGATTTCGCCAAAGATTTGAAAGGTGAAATAATATATATTTTTAGATATTTTTTGCTCGTTAAACATATATTTTTCATTTTTCTGGTTTTATCCAATCCTGCTGTTCAAACTATGGTAATACGCTATGGATACTGATAGTCATATCTATGTATATACATCAATGAGGCGTATTTATCCATAATACTTTGTAAAGTGACAGTTAACCCTTCAAGCGCGACCATAGTAGTTCTTAATCTGTTTTATTAGTAGATTAAACCCACTGGGGGAAAGAAGTGTGGATACAGACACATTTTCTAGGGTACATAGCAATGCTCGGACTGTACATCCTCTCTAGAGAATCCATCTACATCATATAGTCCGATCATTGCTGTGTACCCTAGCAAACGTGTATAATTAACTAATTAATGATCAAACCACACTACTTCCCCCCAGTGGTTAATCCACAGGTTACTGGGGATGAAATGTTTAAACATCAAGATTTTCAAATGTGTAGTGACAAGTATGAGCACTTTTCACCCACTTACCATGCTTAAAGTTGTGGGTCACTGTAGCGAGACACAGCAAGTGGGTTAAAAATTAAATTATATAACATAGCGCTTTAAGGGTTGATACATTAAAGGATAAGACGACATTTTTTTCAAAATCATTTTTTGAAGTACAGATGAAAAATGATAAAGAAAACGCAAACAATATTTTGTCTTTCAGCTAATTTACAAAAAGAAGGTTTGAAGGTGCA
Source organism: Flabesymbios commensalis (assembly GCA_964017125.1). NCBI lineage: Eukaryota > Metazoa > Annelida > Polychaeta > Terebellida > Flabelligeridae > Flabesymbios > Flabesymbios commensalis. The sequence continues at coordinate 27,652,013 of OZ024903.1, forward strand.
GCTTTCGGATGAGCATGAACAAGCAGGCATAAATTCCGGTCAGACAGTTGTCAACTGCAAGGTGATCCCAGATATTACGTTATCCATAATGATAGCAATGATAAAAATAATCAAAAAACCATGTCTTGTGCGACGACAACCCTTCAACCGCTGACTTATCTTAGTTAGATAACTATGAGAAGCTGTAATTAACTTGGTGTGTGAGATGAGATTAGGCCTATATGGATATCAGCCAATTGACCAATGAAAGTTAGTCCTACATGTACTAAAACTGAGAGTTACTATACAGAATATAATTATTTTATCCACACAGGTTTTCATCCTAGTGTTGAGCGCGGAAGGTATGCAGGAAGAGACACCCAGGATGCTGAAAGACCGTCTGGCTTTGGCCTACATCTCAAATAAATATATTATACCAGTGGCTCGACAGCCTTACGACAATGTGGAAAAGCATCTGGATGGGGGATTGTAAGTTTAACTGACATATTAGTCCTTCAATTGCTGCTAATTTATATATTATGAATTTTAACTTGAATTGGGTGAAACATACTTATATCTGTTAAATTTGAAACCAATTATTCACAAATCTTGATGTTCAAACACTAATTTCGTTCCCAATAACAATGATTACACTGGCTACTAAAACGCGGATAACAAACGACAATAATCATGCTTAGTGTCAATTAAAGTGATAGAGCATTGATAAGGAATTTAAAGATAAGTTTTGAAATGAGGGGACAACCTAAAAACAATCCATGTAGCTTAATGTTGTTCTCATACTTCTCTTCCTTAAGAAAATTGATGCTGGCAAAGATTAACTGGACTTTATTCATCAACGAAGAGGAAAAGGTACAGAACTTAGTCGACTTAGTAGGAGTAATTAAAAAAGAGATTGCAGACACTGATAAAGCTGCCGCTGAAGAATCGCCGGCTGAAGAAAAAGATACCGACTGCGAGAATGCGTACAACACGTTGTACAATCACACTCCAGGTGTACAGTTAACAAGTGAAGCAGTGAACACGTCAGTAGCTGACATCAAGTATGACTTCTGGAACTGTCATTTCAAAAATGAAGAAAAGGTGTGTACTTTTAAAATATAAATTAAACAGTGTAGTGGTAGAAATGGGGCCTATATATCAATATGGCATGAAAGGTCAGATTAATTTTAAAGAAGGTGGGTCGTCCTAAGAGCGTCTGAGTAGTTTTACTACAACAAAAACAAGCCGTTACCATCCAAGTAAACACGAGCCATTGAATCACGGTTGTTTCAATGTTGCTCCACCGTCAACGACGCCGGTCCAACATTAAAACAACAGTCGTTAAATGGCTCATGTTTTCTGGTTTGGCACCTCACAGTAAAATATACCTGGCGGTGCCCATGCACTATGGCACATGCGATTTTTTTAAGATTCACTTGCTTGAATTCACAATATTTCACAATTCTAATTGCTAGCTACAAATAATCTATTTCCATGGTATTGATTAAACGCTGAGAGAATACATACCATTTGCGCAAAGGGAATGCTGTGTATTTTTATGAAAGCTGTTTCATCGCAGGTGGCCTGGACAGAGTTTAAACGTCAATTTCTGGCTGTCTATGAAGATAAACTTACAAAAGAGTTTGATGCCAAAACAGTGAAGTGGTTTGTGAATTTGCTGTATAAAGACGTACTGAACCTGAACAAAATCATCACCAAACAAATGTACCATAAATTTTGTGGAAATAACGTAAACGCCAATGCCGACCATTTCTACGAGCGCCTCAAGGATTACGGAATAGGAAGTTTTGCTATGAGAGAAGTTTTCGACATGGAGAGCACGGTTCGACTGGCAGCTATACAAAACCTATGTCAGTGATCAATGTTTCTTGTTACAACGGGTTTCACACAAAATAAAATCAATTTTATCCCGCCTTATCCGCATGTTAATGATTCAATAAAAAATATGTACATGGATCCCTTTTTTAGTAAATCTACAGAGGAAAAACATTGCTGACAACACTGTAAAAAATCGTTTTATTCAGTAACACGTATTTTACTAGAAAACATATGTTTTTATACTTTGAAGATGAAAAGCTATCTGGGACATTATTCTCAGGTCAAAGGAGTCTACCATATTAGGCCTACCAAGATTTCTAAGAATAGTGGTCACCATGCCGTGTAGTTAGGACCGTAAAATAATACCACCACCAAGATTCTAATCCGCTGAAAAATAAATAACTACTGTATTCATGTCACACATTTTTTGTTAGAGTTAGTCTAGCTACAAAGAGTACTATTGATAACATATTTGGCAACAGAAAAATGAACCCATTTAAGTCTAGAGGATTTGTTAATTCATATTAGACAGTGCATAGCCTAGATGTTGTCTAAACTAAATTCATTCATACTACGGTACAATACATTTTAATGCAAGAGTGTGTAGGGCAAAATTCATTCTTGCTGTTCAGTGCATAATTATATACTCTCCCAGTTATGCAATGGCGTTCAGCGAGAGAGTGCATGTGGCGTTTTACGTTCACTCTGTGGCAATATCGCAACGAAGATGAAGCCCTGCTTTTTCAAAACATATTACACAATACCGTATGCAACACTGCACTATTCAGGCCTTTGCACAGTTTGGAACACTGTATGTCTAGATGCACAACCGTGATAACCAGGATCCAGCCCAGCTGGGATTCGAATCACGGTAGCCTACTGGTCTATTATTATACTCTAACTTCATCTGAATGAGCCACCGCGGCTGACTTAAAACCTGGTGCGCGCAGTGATGGGAACATTACACAGTGTTAGCCTACTACCAGCAAACACGAGACATTGAGATAATTTTGGTTTAACGATGGTCCAGCATTAAATCAGAATTTAGTTCATTGCCTCGTGTTTGCTGAGCTGTGTAGTCTTCACCCATATACTAGGATATATAAAAACCTTGAAAATCAAAAGGAGTAGGTCATTTAGTTTTTACTTCGGTCTTTCACCTGTCGCGATAATGCTGATGAACTTTTTATTGTTATTTATACATTATTTAATGTTTTTTTCTCATTACATTATAGCTTCCTACGACACTGCAGGTGTTATCGCCATCCTGTATGACTTCGTGAATGATGCTGATGATCCTAACATACGTGCTGTGGCGTGTCTGGCACTCGCCAAAACAGGTAACCCTAAAATGCCGATAAAGATTAGTTTATTGCAAATGATCAGGTATCATGACTAACATAACGTGTTTGCTATAATTAAAAATAATTGCAATCAAATGACACTGTTATTTTAATTACTTATAACAATTGATTCGTATTTAAGGGAATGTGGCGACGGAGGTGGCGGACAAGTTGATGGGAATGCTTGAGGATGAGGATCGTGTGGTGCGGGAGAGCGCGTGTCTGTCTCTAGCCCACATGAAGTGTATGAGAGCCGTGCCTAATATAATAGATCTCTGGTAAGTGCATGGTTACACCGATAGCTTTAGGCTATTGTGTGATACTAACTCGCATACATATCTAGGTAAACCAACAGTAGGCCTATCCCTGTAACGGTACCCCGACTTAGCAACGGTCGTAATGGAGTTTGCTCGTCAGGATTCCGGACGGATGGAAGTGCCTTGAAAAGACAACTAATTCACACTAGCTTCATTTTAAATTAAGAAGCGAGGCAACAAACCCCCATTTGTTCGTACGTTCAATCTCTCTCACTCACTCACTCGTTCACTCACTCACTCACTCACTCACTCACTCACTCACTCACTCACTCACTCACTCACTCACTCACTCACTCACTCACTCATATATATTATTATATTTGCTGCAATTTTATGTTTATTTTCTCCAAAGTAAAAAAATTAAATGAATCGGGCTTTTGGCCACTTTTGTGCATTTCTCCTAAGTAAAAACTTCGTTTTTTTTTCACCCGAATATAAATGTTTTGGGTGATAATGAAATAAATTTGCGCCTTCATTGACTGCATGGAATACCTTAAGAATACTATAATCATCCACCTACCTGTGAGCTTTGAATTGCTCAGAGTGAATAAAACAATTATATTAATATACAAGTTTGATATATCAAAACCAAATCTTCCAACCTTCTCATTTCGATGGTACTCATTCGTTTTCTAAGAAATTACTTTTATTGAAAGTAAACCTCGTGAAACGTTGATCCAACATTGTATAAATGATATACAAAATGATTTGTATTTGCTGGTAAAGAGTTAAAGCGACACAATCGGGCTAAAATTATTTTAAAAATCGGTGATTTTGTTTTGGCTTTTTACTATGACCATAATGATATAAACATGTCCATAGACTAGAACTGCAAATGTTTTAAAAAAAATTGTGCTACGCATTTACCAGTTAAGCGAGATATAGAGTCGAAATCCCCGCATTTCTTTTTTTGAACATGCTTGTCCAAAATAAGTAATCGTGAATTTTGTCTCTATATCTCGCTTAACTGGTAAATGCGCAACACAAAAAATAGAAAACGTTATGAGTTCCAGTCTATGGACGTGTTTACATCATATGGTGATGGTAAGAAGCCAAAATAAAATCACCTATTTTTTTATGATTGTAGCCTGATTGTGTCATTTTTATTGTTCACACAGGAGGAACGATGCCATCAAACACGTGCGTGAAGCTGCGGAGATTGCCCTGGCGAGGATAGGTGGTGAGCAGGCAGAGAGGGCCATCAAAATCACTCAAGTGCTCTCTGGGGAGATGAACAACCTGCGAGATGGTGTGGTGGCGTAATGCTTACACATCTCACAAATGTCTCGAGATTTCACAGTTATTATTTATCAGTAACTGCGCAGTAACCCTTGTACTGCTAATCACGACGATAGTCGTTTTTAATCTGTTTTTTAGTAGGTTAAATCACGGTCATTCGGAATGATCTGTGTTTCTCGACATCAATATAAAAATGATATCTCAAATTAAATAATAAATAATTTTCACCCACGTTGTGGGTCGCGGTAGCGAGATACAACTTCAAGTGGGTGAAAATTTAAATTAAATAATTCAGTGCTTTAAGGGTAGGCCTACCGTGCTTCAAGTGTTTCCGTGATTCTGATGATTCAACAGTTTTTTGGAGCGGATATTGACGATGTGTGTGAGCTGCTTATATATAAAATAAATTCCAACGGAAAAGTAAAACAACAGTAACTACTTAATGTTAAAGTGATCATGTTATTTGCCTTTGCAATAATAGGAATATTTTTTGTAGGTTATATCCCCAGGTGCGTAGCCCAACGGGTGTGAAGAGTTATACCGGAAGTGTTAGATAGTTGTGTACAGGGGCCGTATGCACCAGCTTCACGTTTACCCCAGTGGGGGTAAATGATACCACAGAGGTATTAAATGTGTAGTCAACTGTCAAAATTCGCGGGACAAGGGTCCCCCAGAAGGCAATAGTGCCCGTGGGTAAGCCTAGAGGAGCGCGCAGCGCGAGGGCTGACGTGGGTAAGCCAAGGCCCTATTCCATAATAATACTAAATATGCGTTTCATACCCAAAGCCTCATTAAGAGCAAGTTCTCAAATCACAGCAAGTTCATATATACTTGAGCGACATCTATGAGTTAATAATTCAAAGGCCTTGTCTTTTGCCCCTACTTGGTCGCCTACTTGCAAACAAACTGACTGTATTACTGGGGGATTTGGAAACTGCTTGACCCCCAAGTTTGTATTGTCACCCAGTAAACACAAAACATTTGTATGACTTTATGCAATGTTGGACCAACGTCGAAGACGTTGGGCCGACATTGCATAAATGTCATACAAATGTCTTGCGTTTGCTGGGCCGGAGGACTTTCTCTCAATCATTGTACATTTATCTAATGTTGGTTCAATGTTGGGCCAGCGTCGCAGACGTTGGCCAAACATTAAAACAGCATTGGATCAATGTCTCGTTTGAGTAGTATCTTGTAATCAGTTCAGTGGCTATATTAATGCTGTCAATCTGTACTCAATAGGCTACTGTTGGCCTACACTTGACCGTCCCAGGCATGCGCGTTTTGAAGCTGAATGATTCTTTAAAGATAGAGTTAGGTTCTAAACTGGCATGCGTGTAAGCCTTCAGCATACAGTACAGTGGTTGATGAAGCAACCTGATTACAAGATTTGATACTACTCCAACGAGACACTCACCCAACGCTGTTTTAATATTAGGCCAACGACTGCGACGCTGGCCCAACATTGAACCAACATTGGAAAAATGTACAATGTTTGAGAGAAAGTCCTCCTGCCCAGCAAACACAAAACATTTGTATAACATTTATACAACGTCGGCCCAAGGTTTTCGACGTTGCTCAACATTGTATAAGGTCATACAAATGTGTTGTGTTAACTGGGTGTCGGTACAAGTGGGGGTCAACATGTTTCGAAATACCCACAGTAATACAATCAGTTTGTTTGCAAAGCAAGGCCCAGCTAAGAGCCAGGACCAAGGGCTTTGAGATTGATGGAATTGTTACTCATAGATGTCGCTCAAGTATATATGAACTTGCGGTGATTTAAGAACTTGCCCTTAATGAGGCTTTGGGTATGAAACGCATATTTAGTATTATTATGGAATAGGGCCTTGGCCTACCCACGGGCACTATTGCATTCTGGGGGACCCTTGTCCCGCAAATTTTGACAGTTGACCATACCTTTAACCTCTGGGGTTTCATGAAACCCTGGAGGTTTCAACCTCCGGGGTTTTCCTGCGAACTTACCTCGTATGCACCATCTGCTGAAAACACGGGGGTACAAACCTCCATGGTTATAAAATTTACCCCCGTGGTTATTCACTGTACTGACTATTTGATGGGGATTTCCTAATGTTTTGATGTCCAACAAGATATACTACAGCAGTAGGCCTAAATAGTCAGCATCATTCATGCCTCATACCACAATGTTAACATAATTATGGTTAACAAATTTATTGAAATAGACACGGCTAAAGCTGATGAAAAAAACTTTACGCCATAAATTGATCATGAACTCGAAAATCCAGCAATTATGTAGGCCCCTAATAATTAATGCAATAACAACAATGTGCAAGCATTGTGAATTTTATTTTATTTTTTTTATTTAGCTTTTGACCAATACATATATATATTTGAAAACAGATGAAAAAAATATATACACATTATATCATTAAACTATTATATACAACATTGGTCGTGCTGCGCTAGAACAGGCTTATAGAAGCCTCTGCAAGCTAGGCAGCAACTATATTTATATTGATCTGTGTACAAAAAGTATAAGCATAAAAGTATAAAAAAATAATATACATAATAATATGAGTTTCCCGCGCCAAAACCAGAGATAAAATAACTACATATTATTATAAATAGTAGCAAAAACACACTCTGGAAAGCGTAGAAACCTATAAAATAAATACAAGTAGAATATTTGTATAATCAAAATATGCAAGTTATAATAATTGTCATGCTTTTAACATATACATCCCTATATAAAATTATTACGATTAGTCTAAAAACCATCGGCTGGCGTCAGCTCGTAAAGCCGTCTCGCTACCGAAACACAATGTATACATACCATTAAAAGTCGGACATGGTGTTCGTTCGTCAACTGCCAACACCTACGTTAGCATCAGAAACATCCGTCGACCTCGCTGTCGAGTCTTTTGAAAAAGTTGGACACGGTGGCGCGTCGACTGCCAACACCCTAGTATGGACATCAGAACCATCCGCCAACCTCGCTGTCGAGTTTTTGGAAGCGTAGCGAAAAGCTTCCCCCCCCATCAACTCAGACAGTAAAGGTTACGGTGATATCAATTTAGAGCATATGTTTCTCAGACCAAGTATTATCGTACATCACACCCAGAGCAGCAGCAGATAATACCCCATGTACAACGATTGCTGATATCGAAATCAATTAAGTGTGACTTATACAAAACACCCAACTGTCTTTTAAATGAGCCTAAACTATCTGACATGCGAATATGTTGTGGAAGTTTGTTCCATAGACAAGCTAATCTGTTAAAGTTCATATATTGCGCTTGTACAGTTTTTGTCATGTTGAAATAAAATAATGTTCCTTTGTTAGCAGACCGTCTCTTGCTATTTGATTGTACAAATTGTAGGTATGTATTAATGTTAATATCAATTTCACCATGTATACATTTAAAGGGACTGGCCCAGGCTAAAATCATAAAAAAATCGGTGATTTTATTTTGGCTTCCCAATATCACCATATGATGTAAACATGTCCATAGACTAGAGCTGCAAATTTTTTTTAAAATTTTCTGCTGCGCATTCACCAGTTAGACTAGATATAGAGACGAAATTCCCGTATTTCTAATTTTTGACATGGTTGTCAATAATTACAAATCAGGAATTTCGTCTCTATATCTAGTCTAACTGGTGAATGCGCAGCAGAAAAAAATAAAATCTTTTGCAGTTCTAGTCTATGGACATGTTTACATCATATGGTCATATTAAGAAGCCAAAATAAAATCAACTATTTTTTAATGATTTTAGCCTGGGCCAGTCCCTTTAAATAGGGAACACAGATCGAGAATTTCTCTGCGGTAACACAGTGGCAGTATACCTAAAGTTAGACATCTATCTCTGTATGAGACATTACCCGGCTGAACCAGGCTACTCACATTGCGTGGAGTCATCAGGGTAATGAGACATCAGATGAATATTCATTTAAAATAAATTTTGTAACATGACGTTGAACCCTTTCAATGCGCATAATTTCATTTACCTGGTACGGAGACCACAAAGGTGTACAATATTCAAGTAAGCTTCTAACATGAGAAAGATATAACTGCAATTTTATTGCCACAGGGGCATTAAATCCTAAAGTACGTTTGACCAAACCTGACATACATTGAGCATTTGAGACCATTTTTTAAATGTGATTTTTAGAAGTCATACTGGTAGTCAATGTGACTCCTAAGTCAATCATGGAATCAACCCTTGTTAGTGGCTGACCGTCTACATAATACTCAAATTTCATTATGACAATGTGCTTTAGAAATTGACATAACTTTACATTTTTTTACAATAAAATACATTTTCTAACGTTTCGCCCAAATTTCTAACACTTTTAGATCATTCTGCAATACATCAGAATCAGAAGTGGATTTTATTTTTCTAAATATTTTAACATCATCTGCAAATGATGATACAGTAGAAGAACATCCATCAGATATGTCGTTTACATACAGTATAAATAGAAGTGGTCCCAAGATAGAACCCTGTGGTACACCAGAAGTTACGGGCAAGTTTACAGACTGTTTGCCTTCAACAATAACAGTTTGGCTTCTTTCTGACAGGTAGTCAGTAAACCAGTTTAAAAGTTTGTTGTTGAAGCCAAATGTCTTAAACTTATGCAATAGGAGATTATGTGGTACTTTGTCGAATGCTTTAGAAAAATCTAAAAATATGATATCATTCTGTACACCCTTGTCAAGATCATTGCCAATTATGTCATTTAGTGATGGTGCTAATTCCTCGGCACACTCAGACAAAACCCTGAGTGGAATACTGTCAGGACTCACAGATTTATTCACGTCTAAATTCACTAAAACATGTATGACATCTTCAACTGTAAAGGATAAAGTAGAAAGACGTGTGTCTAGGATTTCGGAAATGGTGGGTAAATCCGCGTTTTCGTCCATTTTCGGAGAGAAAACTGAATTAAAAAATGAATTAAAAAGATTTGCCTTGCTTGCTGAACCTTCAGATGTGCTACCACTGCCTTCTAATTTCACAGGGAGTTGTTTTGGTTTTTGTTTTAAGCGATAGAATGACCAAAAACGCTTAGAATTCAAGAAGAGCGATTGCTCCATATCAGACATAAAATTGGCTCTTTTCTTTTTTAGTAAATCTGTTTATTTCTGCACTCTCTGAATTTTTTCCAGCTACTTTCTGTGTTTGATGTCTTAGCACGACGCCATGTCGTTTCCTTACATTTCTGTACATGGCGTATTTTACTGTCAATCCAAGGAGGGGTTGCAGTATCTTTTACAATTGTTTTGGGAATACATGTATCAATTTTATGTTTTAGATTTGAATTCCACTCACCCCAAGATATGTTAATATCGCTTGTATTGACAACTGACTGTAATAAGTTAGAATTCGCTATCACAGTACGTAGTAAATTAAAGTCAACATTCTTAAAATTGTAGACAGTTCTATGTATAGTGTTCTTAGAATTTTTAGATGTGTGTAAGCTAAAACAAATAACAGTGTGATCAGTATCGAAATCTACAGATAGCTCTTCTGGATCCGAAATAAATTCACGAGACTTAGTCAGTGTCAAATCCAAAATATTTCCATGCGAATTTGATGGAATTTTGTTGCATTGTAAAAAGGAGCATTCGTTAATTAAATCACAGAAGAGATTGTTATTTCTAATAATAATAATAATCTAAATCACAGAAGAGATTGTTATATACAATATGACATAACAACTATTATCATGACATTGTAAATGTTGGTAACAACAATTAGGGCCTAATTATAATTAATCTATAATCATGGATTTAATCATTTATTTAACAGTCATTTTAATTAGTTATATTTAAGCATTCAAAGCAATTATTTTTCACTGGAGATATGATTGCGGTATGTATTTGTTTTTTTTTGTAATGCTTTTAAATGAAAAAAATATTGTCGTAAACTTGCTAATAACAATACTGTTTTAAATTAGCGAAAAATGATTATCCTATACCTGCTGTTGATTTTAGAATATAGGTTTATATCCATGCTAATTCATATAGATTGTTTTGCTAGTTAAAGTAGTTTATCAGTTTTAAGTCTTTTTATTGAGATGTTGTCGGCATTTCAATGCATCTAATCTACAATAATAATTTTAAAATCTTTTTTACGATATTAAAGCTGTCAAATTAACTAAAAAACGAAACAAATACAAAATAATAGTATATGCTTAAAACTTAGTGCATGCGGCAGCATTCTGTAGAGTATTCACATGTCATAGATCTTTATACGATAGGATTTACATGTCTTGCATAACGATTAGGATCATGATAGCTACGTTTACCCCGGTGGTTGCCGATTTACCCCTGCTCCCTAGTAGGGGTAAATTTAACCCCGCACTTGGCCAAATTTACCCCCATGCGACATTTACCCCTGCGTGGTGCATACGAGGTATTTCGTTTTTCAAAATTTACCCCAGCGATACCTCTGGGGTTTGTCCAAACCTCCGGTTGGTGCATACGGCCCCTGTATATAGTGATAGTTGTGTTTAGCGCTCGTAGGCCTATTCATAAGTAAAATTTATCATTTTCTCATTCATAATAAGCCCCGCCCCATGACATGTAAGAAGCACTTACTTGTTAAATATGTGTCATATAAAACGGTTTATAAATGAATACGAACTACGTAGTTTTGTGGAATTATTTTTTTAGAACTACGAAATGTTGAAGGTAAGTTAATAACGTAGTAAACAACGTTCATACTTTCTGCTGACATGACTCTCTCTAAGTCAACATCTTCAAACATATCATCTCTCCCTGTGAAAAAGGAAGTATGCACGCTTAATGGGGACTTGAATAATCTCACAGGAGCACTTGTAGTGTGTGAATACTCATGGTTGTTATGACTATCATTGTGTGTTTCCCGTATTAGTTACGCTATCAAACTCTTTATGACATAGGCCTGAAGTCATATTATATTCCGTTAATGTGCGCCTTACATATTACGTATATTAGTTCAGATACATTGATTCTCCTGAGGTTATATATCATTTGATATATTAAAAATAATTATGACTCTGGGACACAAAATATAGGCCTACCGCAATATGAGAATGACCCAGTAATATACATAATCTAACAGGTCTAAATCAGTTGAGGACATCTTGATGGCTTTTTGCTGAAAGATTTATTAAAGTGTCAAAGTGGTTGTTTTTTATATTAAATGAATGTCACTTGATCACTTTTCCACTTTTACCATGAAAATGAAAAAATCCCCGAAAAGTTTTTGTTATGTATATGTCATGAAATATAGCCAACCTTCGACCAGCATTGGTCAACGCCTTGTGTTCCCGGGGCAGCTGTCCCATATTTGTTTAATATTGTTTCACCGTCAATGTTGCTGGAGAAACCATCCAATAAACACAGTGGCGGATCCAGGATTTGACAGACGAGGGGCGCCGATTTTTTCAAGAATTTATACTCACCACAGCTGGCAAAACCAACTTCTTATATGCTCCAGGGTGGTCCGGGGGCATGCTCTTCTGAAAATGTTTGAAATCCAAGGCCTCAAATGACGCATTTTGGAGCATATTTTGGCCGAAATTTTGTCTTTTTTTTGTTTTTGAAACCTTGAACAGGGGGATCCGCCACTGAAACATGTGTCAACTATACCCTTGTTAGATGCGTGACCAACTTAATTACAAACGTTGATCACAGTCAGTTGGTCTCCCACATTTAAAGATTATCAATGATAACGCCTGTATCAGTAGCTTTCGATTGATATTGAACACATTGATATGGCTCAAATTTTAACTATTTAGTGGGCGAAAATGTGTAATACGCTCGATTGTTTAAAATCGGACCAACACTCGCAGATAGGTCATGTACATTTTTGGCCATGTTTCAGTAAAACAGCGGCAGATAATCATGTTATTGTAGTAGTGTTTTTAACAGTGGCTTAAATTCTCCTCCTTATCTGGGCGACAACTTACCCCCAGCCACGTGTGGTCTAATAGGCCTAGTTCTCAATAGTAACTTCTTAGTTTGCTGGTGAATTTCCAGATTAGCTCCCCAGAGTTAATACACTTAGTCCCAGAGCTAGGGGGGTTTTATTTGTGTTGAAAGGTCCATACGATCTAAGAGTTCCACCTATAGTGAAATTTTCTCAGGAATCCGAATCTGCGCGTCTTACAAAAATCATCCTGTCCAAAAGTACCGTAAAAAACCCTTTAAACACTAGTACCGTCAAAATCGCAAGCCGCAATTTGAAATATTGCGTATTAAGTGATTGTTTGCTAAAATTGTGGTAATTTTCTATTTAAATATTTTTTAAATTATTTATTATCCTCACATATGACACAGGCTTTCACATGGATGTAAAATATTTTGTGTCTGATCAATGTCAAATACACAATATAGCTTTAAGTTAGTATTTTAACACGTAATTTTACTCATTTTTCATACTTTTTCACTAAATAGACAAAATACTTTTCTCTCAGCCGATTTTTGTATAGTATAAATGTTTAGTTTTGATTCAAACATGTTCTAGAACTATTGTTGACTTAAAATTAACCCATTTGGAATAAAAATAATGAGTTATGTGTACATATTACTCGCTTTTTTCGTTAGACGTAAAATTAGCTCGCTTTTCTTCAAGCTCGGGAAAATTGACCATATTTCACATTTTTGCCCACTGAGTAGTCAAATTTTGAGCTATATCAATATGTTTGATATCAATAGAAAGCTACTGGCACATGCCTTCACATGGATGTAAAATATGTTGTGTCTGATTATTGACAAATGCACAAGAATTACACAAAAATTAGTTGAGAAAAAAGTATTTTGACTATTTACTGAAAAAGTATGAAAAAAGGTCAAATTAAGGGTTAAAATACCAACTTAAAGCTTTCTTGTGCATTTGTCAATGATCAGATACAAAATATTTTACATCCATGTGACGGCCTGTGCCAGTAGCTTTCTATTGATATCAAACATATTGATATAGCTCAAAATTTGACTACTCAGTGGGCAAAAATGTGAAATATGGTCAATTTTCTTGGATCGTATGGACCTTTCAACACAAATAAAACCCCCCTAGCTCTGGGACTAACTGTGGCAGTATTCCCAATCTATGAGGTAGCCGTTCATAATAGTCGACCCTCATACATGTATGTCATCAGAATGCACAAATGATATGGCTTAAGTGGCTTAATATAGGCCCACCTTTACCAACAAATGATTCTGTATGTCAGTTCCTTCAAACATGCATCAATCATACAATGAGTGCTTATTTGGATCTTTAACATGTATAATAGCTTTTATGTGTGGATATTCTCACTCACACTTATTATCAAATACAATTTTAAACAAATAAAAAAACATTTCTACACCGATATTTATGGTAATAATCAGGATTGTCCATTCTACGGATCTTTGCGTACTCTATGGATTCATTTTTCATGTTTTAAATTCTACGGGCGGATTTTTTAATTATGTCAAAATAATTATACGGATTTTTCGCAAATTATTTGCACATTTTCGTAAAACATATCTTTTTTCCCTGATGCCTAGATCGGTTGATATTTCTCCTGTAAACAACTCATATAAACGCTGATAATGGTAAATAATTAAACATGGTTATTATTTCAATAACGGGGCACCTATTCCTTAACCCTTTCAGTGCGGGGACCGTCTTTATACGTCAGGACTTGACGTCTGTAGACATCAGATTCTGACGTATACGGTATAAAGACGGCCCCACACTGAAATAATACAAATATTTTTAATAGCCGTAGACCTATAACATAGCTATTCAAATGAAGCGGAATGAACCATACTAGTTAAGACATTTATGATAATTTCAAATTGAAAAACCTTTGGTTTCAATGGTTTATACAAAAATATTTCAAGGCGTCCTCAGGTATCTCCTCATAGGCCTGGGTGTTAACGCGCGAAATTAGTAAATGCCGGGATATAGATATAAAAGAGTGTTTTAAGTTAGCTATGCATATATAAGAATGCGTTTCGGTTCAAGAAATAAAATGTTATCTCAATGATAATCATAATAATTAACTCAAATACTGTGTCAAGATTGTAATCCATTTTATGAAAAAAAACGGACTTTTAGTCATACTGTTGTATGCTATACTCTGAAATATTAAATCAATGTGTAGAATTGTATATATTATTAACGCAGAACGAATGGTAATGTAAAGTGGTAGTAATCTATTAAACCATAAATAATATATATATTACTTTCAAAAGTCGGCCTACAGGTGTGTGTATGTGTTTATTGAGCCCGTTATAAAGGTAAAAGGTAAAGGTGCAGGTTTATAGTCTGATATCAAATATTTAACCCAACCTTCACATGCTTACCCCCTGGTCACTGGACCTGCTCATTCGTGTGCCATCTCCACTACACGGAGAGCATAAAGCCATATCGGCGCATTGAACTTACCATACACATTGCCATTTCTGTCCTACCATGAGTCAATGGAAGCATTTAACCTGGGTTAAGTGCCTTGCCCAATGACACAAAATCAAAATAATGTCCCAATCTGTAATCAGCTTGGGATATAAACACGTCAATTGAGTAGTAAATTATTGTTTTGCGTCACAAATGGTCATTTCAGTGACACTGTAATACGATAAAAACGCTGTAGTCAATTGATGAGATGAAAGATGTACAGAAAATGATGTGACGGTGGGGTACGTAATAGGGCATGGTGGGTTATTGAGAGTGTTTCCCTTCGCTTGCCCGATAAGGCAATCTGTCATGGAATTTAACCCCAGGCATGCTCAGACGGCCAAAGACTTGGGTTTCACTATGCAATTTAAGGATGAAACTCCGTGGCATTTAGCACAGCTCAGCTATCCTCGGGTCGGATAGTACCCAGAGTAACAATGGCAAATGGTTATTAACTCCATTCATCCCAAGTGAGACACAATTATGTCTCACACTCCATTGTCAGTTGTTTCAAGGCTTCCACGGCCAACATCTGCCTGCACTGCTGACAGCGTCTACACTGATACGGAAGCGGCACCGTTGTCGAACGCAGGAACCAGGGTTATTCCACTGGCAGTCCGCCCGAAGATTATGACCAGACTCGTGGAGGCTGCAGCTTCTCTTCGATGATTGCTGTAGACTTGCTTCCGTACCATGCTGTAAAGCACGCGACAGACGGAACAGATCCCTGTGACCCTCCCCGGATGGGGGGCGAAAAGTACTACTATCAGCAATCATCCCAGTACCCCAACACCTCCATTGATTAAAATAACAATTTATTACAAACGCCCTCTGCAATAAAATCAGATGACATCACATCGGAGGAATTTTTATTACCTTTTATTACCTGTCGTAAACCTCTGTGGTATGTGTAATCAACACCTCCATAAAATTATATAACAATTTATTGCTCACCACCCATCCACCTTCGCGCCTTGTAATGAAATCGGATGAGTTATCCTACAATAAAAAGGATGACGTCAACCAAAGACAATTATCTCAAGATGCACTTTTGATTTGAAAACATGGGGGGCGCAATCTACTCACCTTACACTACTACTAATATGTTTAAGTAATGTAGGCCTATGTCCAGCTATATTAAAGAGAATTTCCACAAATGTTCATATCGTATTGTAGTTTATGCCTATTACCCTATTATTATGATTATATATAGGCCTATGCAATAGTTTGCTATATATCATATTACGCCAGTAATCGGCTTAGATAAATTAATACACACGTCTGATACACTGTGATTATAATGTTGGTAATAATGGTCAACATCATCAGAAAAAAAAGGAACAATAACTTTCTTAACCTATTTACTGCCTTTACCATAACCAGAATTATTGAAGCCACACATCAATAATACATACATGCTTATACATTCAAGTCATTTATCTTCTGAACACCACACGCTTATGTCACTCGTATTTACTGAGTAGAGTTACAGGTAAGTAATAAGTGTTTAATTTATATATAAATTCACATAACTGTTTATATCAGATAGAAAACAATATATTATGTATGTCACACATATATACAGCTACAGTAGTGAATTAAGAATGAATGAATGAATGAATGAATGAATGAATGAATGAATGAATGAATGAATGAATGAATGAATGAATGAATGAATGAATCTCTGTATAGAACCACATATGTGCGTGTTGATATGTAAAGCATTGATTACTCGTAGCGGTAGAACCACATATCTGCATTAACGTTTGTTGCTATGTAGTGATCGATTATACCTGGTAGGTATACATGTAACCTTTGTGGAACCCTTCTCCAGAAAGAATAAAACCACTTTCACTAACCTCTTGTTTCAAGGCGACACTATAAGGCCAAAAATTCTCATTTATATTTTATACAACCATGTCCAAAATAAAAAGCTACAGCTATGTAAAAATTGGGTCGTGGTTGGGAGTAAGGTGTCACCCGGAAGGTGAAATTAGGCCACTTTTATTTTCCCATAGCTGTACTACGCATGAGCCATTATCAACCTGTTGATCAAGTAACTGCCGCTGCTTTACTGAAAAAATGGCCAAAAATGTACATGACATGTGTACAATTTTGGTCTGATTTTGAGAAAACGAGCGTATTACACATTTTCGCCCACTGAGTAGTCAAATTTCCAGCTATATCAATATATTTAATATCAATATGAAGTTACTGATACATGCTTTCACATAAATGGAAAATATTTTGTGGCCGTTTATTGACCAATTGACAACAGAGCTTTAAGGTGGTATTTTACCCCTTAATTTTACCTACATGTATTTTTCATACTTTTTGTATGGTAAAAATGTTTAGTTTTGACTCAACTACTACCGTTGACCTGAAATAACCCCATTTGGAATAAAAAAAATAATGAGTTATGTGAACATATATGTATTACACGCTTTTTTGGTTTGATTTAAAATCTGCATGTTTTTTTCAGGCTCGGGAAATTTATTCTATCTCACATTTTGCCCTATGAGTAGTCAAATTTTGATCTATATCAATCTATTTGATTTTTATATAAAGCTACTGGCACAGGCCTTCACATGGATGTGGAATAGTTTGTGTCAGATTATTGACACATGCACGAAAGGGCTATAAGTTTGTATTTTAAGCCCTATTTTACCTATTTTTCATACTTTTTCAGTAAATAGTCAGCTAATTTTGTATGTTATAAATATTTAGTGTACTAGAAACTATAGTTCACCTAAAATAACCCATTTGGAATAAAAACAATGAGCTATTTGAACATATTACACACTTTTTCGGTCGGACGTAAAATTTGTGATTACAAACAGTTTAAAAGTAATCTCAGCCACTACAAAAAATGATCTTGGCCACTAAAGAAGTGATCACATCCACTTTAACAGTGATCTCAGCCACTGCAAATGTGATCTTGGCCACTGGCTCTAGGGAATGTAAAAGTACTAACAAACATTTGTACTATATAAAGTTAACATGAGTGAGATGTCCTGCTGGTATTCACTAAAAACGTTGGCAATTGTTCAGATGGAAGGATAAAAGACAAGCTTTGCACTCTGTTGTACATTTTGTATTTAACAGAAATAAAATATTATGTATCCACGTTACGCTCTTGTTGGTACAGTTTTTAATTTGGGTACTCCTTGGGCAAAAGTGTAAGACACGGTCAATTTTCTCGGGCCAGAAGAATAGTGCGCAAATTTTACGTCCAACCAAAAATATGTGTAATTTGTTCAAATAGCTCATTGTTTTATTCCAAATGGGTTTATTTCAAGTAGACTAAAGCTCTAGAACATGTTTGAATCAAAACTACACATTTATTACATACAAAAAAAGCTGAGAAAAGTTTTTTGAGTATTTACTGAAAAAGTATGAAATATGGGTAAAATTAAGAGTTAAAATACCAACTTATAGCTCTCTTGTATCACATGAAATATGAAACACGATACTCTGGTCCAACACGTGACGTTGTATACACACAAAGATACTGATTTGTTGACAGTTCAACAGTGTACAGTAAGCATTGTAAAACATTTTTATAACGTTTCTACATGTACCATATTATCCAATCTGCCAGTTAAACAGAATTATTGTAAAGTCAGACAGCACCACTGTATACCTCAGCTGTAAAGCTATATATATATATATATATATATATATATATATATAACGTTTGCTTGTGGTACATTTACAAGTCTATAGCTCTGGGCATGGAGTGGGTATGAGCTCCCATCTCATCTGGGTGGACAGTGGCGGATCCGGGAATTGACAGACGGGGAGGGGCGCCAATTAATTTTTTTATAATAATTTATAATACACACCACAGCCTCTTATATGATTTAAAAGGGACCGGATAATTTTCCTCCAGAAAACTTTGAAATCTAAGGCTTCAAATGTATTGGTGCATTCTGGAGCATATTTAGAACCAAATTGGTCGATTTTGTTTATTTTTGGACACCAAAGGGAAGGGCAGCGCCCTCTTTGTATTAGCCACTGATGGGTTGCATTATTCGATGCTGTTCATATTTCTATCCATAGTCCTATAAAAAGGGTTTATCAGGGAAAGCAAAATGGGCAAACCAAAGACCATAATAGACCGATTCTGGTAAGTCATGATTTGTGGGTGTTTTCAAGATATGTTGCTCTGTGTTACAACTTCCAGTGCATTGACATCTACAGTAGTTGAGGATGGATGGACAGTCAGCTTCTGTCAATATTAATCTGCCAATTTCAGTAAATAAATTTGTGTATTTTGACTCAACTTTATAATATAATGCTGTGCAATTACAACGCATGAAAAAATAGTATGATGGATGACATTACTTATATCAATAAAGTTAGCTGGTGAAGGTGTAAACATATAAATGATGTGATATGTCCGGTTCATCTTGCCTTTGAAATAGTATAATGAGTAAAACTGAATAGGCCCTATGTGTGTCACGATATGCCATTTATATATCGTGATGATACATCATATCAGTATGTTACATGTACTTACGGTACTATAGCGTACAGGACCGATATTATCAGATTATAGTACCATACAATTAAACGTTACTCTCTAATATTAAAATATGACATAAAAAAGTGGGCATGTAACTAGGGGCCTATATGATATTATAATGCTGTGATAAACCTTGAAATTTCATGATATGACATGGTGTTGGTATGTCAAAATATCGGTAGGCCTATATGATATTATAATGTACGGATATAATAGTATACTGGAAAAGGGTATAATTTTATTAGATCTATGTCATTTAAGTAGTGGAATATGCACAATATGCCACACAATGATTGGATAGAGCCTTACAATGTCAGGATGTGACATTCTAATATCTGAATAATACTATAATATTGCACTGTGAAGTGAAGATATTACATCCATATCTTTTTATATGGTATTAAATATACAATATGAGAGAAAATTTAAAATGTCAAAATGGGGTGCTATGAAGTTATGATAACATTATTCCACGATATGCTATTATAATGTGACGATATGACATTAACTTGTAAATATTAAGCCTTTTGTTTCACAGTATATGACATTGTACGTACTGGAAATGGAATTCTGATTTTGAGATATGGTATTCAACATCAGCATATAATCTCAGAATATGTATTTATAATCTGTGAATGTGATAATATAATGGCGATATCAACAATCAAACTGTTTGAATATGGCATTATGATATGAAGATATGATATAATAATAACTATGTCCAGATATGACATTTAAATATATTGATCAATATTACATTATAATGGCATGATATTATTGTATAATTGCCAGATATGACATAAAAATGTCCGCACACGTGATTACAAGTGTAAGACATTAGTAAAATGATCATTATAACGGAGGGATACATTTGCATTCAGGCATATTATAGTGTGGAAATTTAACATTTAATGTCGATATTATATTTACAGGAAAATATATTATAATTATATAAGAATGACACTTTAATGTGGCCATATATGGCATTATCACTCACGATTTTTGCAATTATCTTTTAAAGAAATGTCTTCTGCCTTTAGAAACTCAATTGATTATTCAACTATTCCGATCATTAATTTGTTAGTGGTTCTTGTGCACTGTAGGTGATGACAAAGAAGCTTTATATCGAGATATATTTTTTTGAATCGCTAATACATAAATCAATATTTGAGAGATACCCCCCCCCCCCCCCAGTTACAATTAAAAACTTTTGAGGTTTTTCTATGGAACTGTTATACAGCTTGGTGAACGAGTCGGCTTGCTGAACTTTATTCCACGCTCAACTCTCTCTTTGACAAAATCGCGCTGGGTTATGTACCACTTTTGCATATATTCAAAATGAAGAGTTTATAGTATCTAGGCTTAAAAAATGTAGCTTACTACTCCTCGATTGATCCATACAAAATACGATTATGCCAAGCTTTAAAGCTATAAAATCTCTGTTTTTTTTTATTTTTAATCAAGTTAGGGGGATTTGGGGGCCATTTTGAAAATGTTCTCTGGCTCTAGTACACATCCCTCAAAGCTGACAACTGGTCGGGTTTTTTTAACAGACATACATGTATGAGAATACATCTAGCAAGTTTTTAGGTATGCACAGGAAAGTCGACACGAAAACCTTAAAAAAACTATTTCAGATTCCTGCCCAATTGACTATAATACATCTGCTGAAAAATATAATAATTTAGTGCACACAACAAAATCGAATAACGCCACCTCATTTTTATCAACTGTCATAAAACTTTATCGTAGTATAATTCGGGTTGGATGGCGCAACACCTCCATCAAATTAGGCCTATATATAACAATTTATTGCCACACCACCCCTGCAATAAAATTGGATGAGTTATCCTAGAATAAATATGAAGACATCAGAGAAGAGTTGTGCAGAGTGTCCATGCGGGGGGGAGGAGGGGTATGCTAGACTAATCACAATCTTACGCACACCCCGGCCAATCACATCACTGGGGAACGACAACCTCAAGCCTTGACAGCACATAACAATGATGTTTTCAAATAAATATAGTCCTATCCCCATTCTTTTACTCAAATAAAAAATTGTGTATACTTGCTATATTAATATCTGTATAATGTCTATGCACACAATACACAGCTCATTGTTCTATGATGTTTTTTCTTCTGGCAATGACGGCAATTGCGGCCTTCAATAAATGTATATGCTCAAATAAAAGTTTATCCATATTTTCTATATTTTAAGTGGGGTGAGGGAGGCCCTAGGAGGGTGTAGGGGAGGGTGGGGTTATTAGAGGAGGGGTGGGGGCGTATGCAATCAACCTTGAATCAAGAACAAGTATCTGAAGATGCACTTTCGATTTAAAAACATTGTGGGCGCAATGCCCCCCCCCCCCCACACCACTACTAATAAAAAAATTTAATGTAAACATATCTCCAGCTATAATAATGAAAAAATTACACAAGTTGGTCATGTTGTATAATCATGATAATAGTTCACGCCAAGTGTGGTAATGTATGTTATATAAATGATTAAAAGAAGTAACTTCACGATTTGCTAATACCCCGGTACCCTATTATTATGATTATATATAGGCCTATGATGTATTGTTGCTATATAGCAAATTACGTTAGTAGGCTAATTGTGTTAGATAAAATAATACAGCTACATCATAAATATATACACGTCTGATGCGCAGTGATTATTATGTTGGTAATAATGGTCAACCTCATCAGAAAAGAAAATTGACAATCAGTTTCTTCACCTTTAATACCATTACTAGAATTAATGAAGCCACGCATCAAATTCTCCAAACTTTGGAATAATACGTAGGCCTACATGACTAGTTATGAATTCTTCATTTATCTTCTGAACACAACGTGCTTATATCACTCGTATTTACTGAGTAGAGTTACAGGTGTCATATAAGTGTTTACTTTGTTGGCATAAATTTTCACATAGTATAGATCTACTGTTATATTCGATAGGTAAAAACAATTTATTATGTAATTATCCAAATTTTGACACATATATCTACAGCTGCACTAGTAAATTAACAATGAATGAATGAATGAATGAATAAATGAATGAATGAATGAATGAATGAATGAATGAATGAATGAATGAATGAATGAATGAATGAATGAATGAAAGAATGAAGACATCTTTGTATAGGGCCCACATATATGTGCGTGTTGAGCTACAAACCATTGATTACACTTAGCGGTAGAACCACATATCTACATTGATGGATGTTGCTGGACGTAAACTTAAAATAAAGTACACTCTAAGAACATAAAGCTATTTAAGGTTTGTTGCAGTGTAGTGATCGATTATACCTGGTAGGTATACATGTAACCTTTGTGGAACCCTTCTCCAGATAGAATAAAACCACTTCCACTAACCTCTTGTTTTAAAGCGACACTAGAAGGCCAAACATTCTCTTTTTTGTCTATGGACAATTTGAACACTTAAGACCATATCAAGGATAGGAGCCATTATAAAAAAATGGTGATTTTGGCCTGATTGTACCTGATACTTTGACAACAAATGTCAGTAAATAAAATGCCTATTTGTTTTGTTTTTTTCAGAGCAAAGGAGTGTGTAAGTGTTTGTATTGCTCACGGTTTTCACATTGTATATGTCGGCAATGCATGCGAGGGTGACTCGCTATCAGTACATAAGTCACATACTTAGTGAGCACACACGTCTGGAAACAACCCAACTCAGTTTATATCCTCATCATATTATAGGGTCATGTATTCCGGCAAGCTTGACTGGGAACCACAGCATCAGACAGCATCGCAGACATGTTATGCAGTGTATACACTTCAAGTTACAGTCGTGTATCTACAAAGTACAAGCTAGCCCTGCAAATAAAATTGCCATGCAATCGCGTATTTGTGGACAACTCTACATTATCAATTTGATAAAACCTCAACACAGATTAACTTTGCAAGTACAAGGTTTATACAAACAGTTTTTGAAGTTTTTCATGGCAGTATTCATCACACCCTGGAAAAGGGGCTGTGCAAATTCTGGTGTAAAAATAGACACCAGGGACAAAAATTCAACTGATGACAATTTTTGTGGGCATCGCTTGCCGTGGAATGTATTTTATCAGACTGACAGCCTACTCCTAGATGTTTATGCAACTTCAGTGGATAATTTACCATTTATATTCAATCTTTATTATTATTCTCATCCATTCACGAAGAAAATTATAACACAAGCTGTTCATTATTACGATTTAGGCAACCTGAAAGAACTATACTAAAACCATTAAAAGTCCCGGCTACACTTATATGATACATAAGAATATGTTGTATCCCTCATTGTTGTATGTCGCCAGACGTATACTAACACTTCATTCGTATGTCTATCATAAGATACATATCAGATTTCTGTGTTTAACTAAGCACAACAATCAAACATCTGACCACCTAGACATGTTTGACGGACCAGGAAATAAGTCAGCCCTTCTTTATTCAGCACATGATAGCTCACAAGGATGCATTCATAGTTTTTTAATTAGAAGCTCTGGCGCCATATTAACTTTGATATGGTTTCAACAAGAAAGTCAACTGTCATTTTTTTACACAACTATTATAATCTCAACAACTAAAAATCGTCTGTTGAGTGGCCATAATTTGTTTAGCTCTCAATCACAAAGTGGGACTTTAAATACATTAATTCAGTTTAGTATGACGGGAACATTATTTATGCAATCTAATGACAAAAAAATAGTCTCCCACGTGCTGACCTTTAGAGATTTTTTATTTGAAGGGCCAAGCGTATTAATACCAGATGGGCATACTGAGTGCCAATATGGAGGTCTATATGTTGTCTTTATGCCAGCGAACGGGACTTTGAAAGAATGGTGTGTCAATCAAAACGCTCCTTTCTTTTATAATGTTGAAGGAAGTATTGTAATACTAATGCTATGGTACAGCGGCTACTCTGAGGGACATGTTAATGGGAATAATATGATTAATTCCTGTCCTATACAATCATATATAACAAGCCTGCATTCACCTATAACAATTACACCGCAACATAAATGTGCTTCGTTATTTCTAGTAAATTACAATGGCTATTTTGATGTAGCAATCAAAGGTGATTTCACACCTTTTATAGGTCCTCTGTTTATTAATATTCAGCATGCCGGCCCTCGCGGTATTTTTTGGGGAGAAAAATGGCAGATAAATCAAACATCACTGAATTGTATTGATACAAAAAACATTCGACTTCGTTGTATTTATTCTCACAGAAACACACACGAAACATTCGTATGTAATTCTGAAAGTTCTTTTCGTCTATCCAAATGTACTTTAAAGTCAAGACCCTGCCAAGATACAAGATATGATTCACTTATTACAATTATGAGAAGCGTTTGCACAGATGCCATTTCTATATTTGCGGATAAGTTCATATTACCTGGTGTAAAATGTTACAGTTATTTCACAAAAACCCAAATACCAAGGCTTTATTTAATATCTACAAAATATACATTATACAATACAGCAATTATTTCACGTGGAATACATCTGGAATGTTCAGTTCACCCACAACCTTTCGTAGAAATCAGAGACAATAAAATAAGATCGATTGACTACTACAAGTACACACTAACATCCACGGGAACAGAATATAACTTGCTTCTAAATCAAGCCGTTATTAGCTTAGTAGTGCCAGCAAATAGCCATCTTAATGAATAGTGTAAGTTTACACTAGAAGTATTTGCATCACCGATACCGTCTTGGAAGAAGAATAAGGCAATTACATATGATACCTACAAGAAATACGGTCTGAGGTTTTTCAAACGAATAACTTCTAAGTACTATAACCTAATATTAAAAAGCAGCATAGACCTATTGTTTGTTTGGTTTAAAGCATTCAAACAACTATTATGTAAGTATTCCCTAAATAAACGTTTGTGGCACGTCAGCTGTAACAATTAAACCTCTGACCCGTATATTAGGCATGTAATATGCCGATCACATGCATGGCAGTGAGTCCCCTGCAACTTGATGTTGACACTGATGTTGGTTCAATGTTGAAACAGTGGCATAAATGATGGCACAACATTTAACCAACATTGGGTCATGCTGACTGCCTAAAACCAGCATGACATAGAACGCTTCTGCTCACAACAAGTATCTGCTTATTTCACATAGTGTGCAGATATTGCCTATTAAAAATCAAGAAGGAGTGTGACATCAGCGAAAAGGAAGTATAGGTCCTATACTAGATTTACAAGTGAGCAAATACGGCCTTTTGGCAGCGGTATGGCAGTAAGAGCCAGTTAAAAACAGTAAATGCCTAGTTTACCAGGGACCAGATAATGCCTCTTGACTTTGCACAGGCAGAACAGATGTTAAAGGGACTGGCCCAGGCTAAAATCAGGCTATGACCAGGCTATGACCATATTGAAAAAGTATGCATAGCTATGATGCTATCATTTATCTTTCTGACCTGGACACCAT
Organism: Flabesymbios commensalis; assembly: GCA_964017125.1. Lineage (NCBI taxonomy): Eukaryota > Metazoa > Annelida > Polychaeta > Terebellida > Flabelligeridae > Flabesymbios > Flabesymbios commensalis. The sequence goes on from OZ024903.1 coordinate 27,678,133, forward strand.
CAAACAGGACAAGCCGTGCACGGGCTGATCGCATTACGGGTTGGCGTGTTACAATGAGTTACAATGAATTACTCATTTGTCATCCAGGCTGTAATCCAGTTTGTAATACAGGTGCTCCCGGAAGATTCTGCCAAGAGGTCGGCGGGATCATCAAGATAGGCCGTCCACTCAGACGGACTGGTGTCCGCGTGGGCTGGGCAGAGGGAGGCCTACGGGCCGGTAAATGTATGTTAAATCCATGTTCCGATTATGATGATGCCTAAGTATATGTTGAATCAATGTTGTGATTATGTTGATGTAAAGTTGATATAAGGGACAGACGTCGGTGAGCACAGGAGAGCGGTACGAGAGCGGGCTTAGAGCGGGCCTAGATGCGGGGTTGAGACGGGCCAGAGTGCTGTCAAAGGCACGATGGGGCGCGCTCTACTTTGGAACCAAGCTGGGTTAGGTTTCTCTGCCACGTTGGTAGAGTAAACTGACTATGTAACTGTATCTGTATATTATATGTGTTCTACACAGACGAGGAGAAATAAACACAACGTTTTCCTTTGTTGAATGAACCTGGAGTCTAGATTGAAAACCAGCCCTTTGCTGTCCGCCTTGTCGTGTTGGCGTCTTTTCATTGACGAGCTTGCCAGGATCTGTGTGGAACAGCTTGACGTCACTATTGGACGCCCTAAAAAAAAAAAGGTATGAGAGAGAAAAGACAGTGACAGTAAGGACAGTTTTTGTTTTGGCTGCTGACGCCACTATTTTATAGTCGCGTTAGCGCCGGTGTTAGCGCAGGACGGGGACATGGCTGCAGATATCGATCTCTTTTGGCTGTGGAGCAGACAGCCGTGCACGGTGGCAGCTGAATGACTAGTCAGTGTTGGTGGGACGGATAATGACTGCTGCTGACAAAATTCAGAGCACAATCTCTGGCTGTGAACAAATATTTAATTCCTAAAGGTTTCCTGAAATATTTTTTCTGCCAATAGTTACAAGGTATGTGACTTAAAAAATAAAATTGCTGCTGAAGCTGTTGCTGGACTTTAAATTTGGGAGTGTAAACAGTGTATATAAACAGTATTATGGCAACGTTCACATCACTTAAAATAAACAGTGTTATGGCAACGTCCACGACAATTAAAGGGCGTCGCCAACTGTCATGGAAAAAGGCACAGAAACGTTTAAATCTGATTGTTGTCCATGCGGACCAGAGCTGCATCCTGAGAGCAGAGCTGACTAAAACACGCAGGACAGTCCAAACTGCAGAGATCAGTTTCGGAGGACATCTCTGCAACGTTGCATGGTGACAAGCTGACATTTTGGATGCTAGACGGGCTCACCACACTCAAATACACTTACCCACACCTGTGTCGCAGCACAGTGAGGAGACTGATGGGGAAGTGCGCCGCTCAAAAATGCGTCATTGGTCGCAAAATAAGTGTCAGGTCGGGCAGTAAACGCCCTGTGGTCGACATGTAGTCGACTGCGTTCACATCGGTCCGATAACGCATAGGAATATGTTAAATGCTCCTCGGACTGGACATGGTTAAGAACAGTGAGTAGCACATTAGCTGTTTTGGTCGAATGAACGTCGACAGGTTTTCGGAAAACGGTATGTAAATTTTTTGTGCTATTGCTGATGATTACACCACCCACACCTCTCGTACGTCAGGCCGCGTATAACCGGATAACATGGTTCAATTTGCTCAGAAGTATGTAGCGAAATGCTACATCATTCAGTTGAATTATTGATCAAAATTGGAAGTAATTAGTAAAACTGGTTTATCTGTCATAATTAATGACAAAACGAAAAGTTTGAATTTGGTAATGAGTGATAACACGTTCACTGAATTGTCTGTCTATCAAATTGAACCCTTGGAAGGAATATGACGGTATTGAGAGGCAACGTGGGCAAGGTTGGGATTGAAAATAAATTTATTTACCACTCATAATCATGCTAACGTTTTGAACAAAGAATAACGGAAATTGAGGCTACGATGGCCCTCCCCACATTCTTTCCATCACATTAATGAAACATGGTTGGTTGTTTAATAACCTTTGAATTCCTGAGAAGGCATCTACGAGTCAGGTGGCATATTTATCAAATATGCTGATTATAGAAAATGATACAGCCCATTAAATAATTCTCATTTGATGTGTTGCATTTGAATATTTTAACAAAATCAGGTAAATTGTAGCTTATTCACTAGGAGGGGAGAATTGCGATAACAGTTCGCCACTCCAAGTGAATGGGAAGTGAATAAAGGTACAGAGTAATTAAAGGGTTAGTAAATTCTGATGGACGCGAAACCAGTGTCCCCAGTACAATGTGATACTGGCGGGTTTCGTGGGTAATGTGACTGCTCATGGTGAGAGCTCACAGGTTAATCAGATTAGGTTTAATCTGTATATGATTTTTGGCTTGACTAGTCTGATTGAAACCAGCGCGAGGTGCGCAACTCTGGAGTTTGGAATAATTCTCAGAGGAAATATTGTGAAGTAGGAATTTAGCAACTGGATCTGTTATAACCTGGTCTCACATGGTATCAACATGTATTGTGATAACCGAGTGACAGCAGACCTAACAAAGGTGTTCACAGTCCATGGAATCGCTAGTAAATATTATGTGTATAATGTATCAGTACAGAACCGGTCCCGCGTAAGTGACTGAGGCCAAGTACAGAACCCCGAAGCTGTTGCGGTTGATATGCGCAGCGTGGTGAAGGTTGGAACCCCACACATGCACAGCCCATGAGCTGATGGCTGAGTTCGAGTATGTCATAGCAGATGTGGCAAAATGACGCCTTCTCTGAAACCAACACATTTGTGTTAAACGGTGACATCACCCAACGAGGGGATCAGTCAGTTGTTATAACGCTGTCCTGGTGACAATTCCCGACGTTTTTTGCAGAGAATTCGCCCATGCCATGTGTCCATGTCATTGGTATATAAATGACATTGTTGTGGTTATCCACAAGAAAATGTTAAACTATATTATGTATATCTCGAGAATTGCTGCTAAACGTTGACTGCAATACTGTGATTGGACACTGGGGTGGTGTACCATCTGCAGGTCAGCAGGGACAGCGCTAGCGATTCTTAGTAATCTTGGATTGCATGAATTAATTAAGCTATGTATTATTGTGAAACAAGAGCTCTTACAAACACGCCTGACAAGCATTACCCCAAATTGAGGACATAACCCTTGCAAAATTAATAGCACGGTGACCCAGCTGGACATTGGATACGTCCGGCCGGCGTCCTCGTTCAGCTGAGCATTGCCGTGGTCTTTGTTGTTGCCGGTTGCTCTAGTCATTAGTTGTGCGTTCTTGCTATGGTGGACGTGCCATGCGTCAAAATTGTGGAAGCTATGTAAGCTTCAGTAGGAGGCGATAAGCCTACCAATCTACCTACTGCTGGAAATCATTGGATCGCAATAACGCAACCAGAGAGGATATGAGACCGAGTTGAGTGAGGACAATCTCGTAATATTGTGTGCTACTTAGTTAAGTAATGAAGTATGGACATATTAGTCTACTATTACCACTGTGAACAATAACCAAGATGTGAACAATAACCGTTACCTAGAGTATTTAATAATGACTTATTGACATGTACTATCATTGTTGTGCTCTTCAGTGTCGTGCTTGTGCGTTGTTACTTAAGAAATGTTCATCTTACTCACATAACGTTTTAACTACTGTTGTATGTCCATGCATAATTTTAGAAGTGTTAAACGGAGTTGAAAGAATATTTGCCGTTTTTTACCTTTGTGGGATAGGCCTTAAAAAGTATGCATAGCTATGATGCTATCATTGATCTTTCTGACCGGGACAAGAGTGCTGTCAAAGGCATGATGGGGCGCGCTCTAGTTTAGAACTAAGCTGGGTTGAGTTTCTCTGCCACGTTGGGTAGAGTAAACTGACTATGTAACTGTATCTGTATATTATATGTGTTCTACACAGACGAGGAGAAATAAACACGACGTTTTCCTAGAAGAAAGGAGTTTGTTGAATAAACCTGGAGTCTAGATTGAAAACCAGCTCTTCGCCGTCCGCCTTGTCGTGTTGGCGTCACGATGGCGTCAAGGTGAGTATCTGCGTCCATGGTTTGCGACAGCCTCAGACTTGCTATGGTATGCTGCATGTTATAAACACCTATACTCATCGCCCTATCCACAGTGTGACAGTGGTTTTGTCTGTTACCAGACGGTCTGTTTGACTGTTGCCAGACCCTCAGTCGTAGAGTCTGCTCTGAAAAAAGGCCGATGACAGAGCCACCCTTTATTTGTCTGTTTCCAGACCGCTGCTTGTCTGTTGCCAGACGCTTAGTGTCTGTTGCCAGACTCGGCGATGGAGGAGCCAACCCTTTGCTTGTCTGTTGTTACTTGTCAAACTGATCACGAAAAGGGAGATGAATAACAGTGCCCATAGTTTGCGACTGCCTCGGACTTGCCATGGTATGCTGAATGTCACGGACACCCATACCCATCACCGTATCAACAGTGTGACAGTGGTTATGCCTTGCCCCCATGTTAAAATTAAGCAGAGGGATCTGAAGGGTGAGAGCCATATATATGTTCAAGTTGAAGGAATTAGGGGCTGAGGGACGAGAGCCATTTGAGTTTAAGGGACATTAAGGACTGGATAGGGGGATAAGAGACAAGTTAAAATTCCTCTTGAGAGATTTAAAGAGCGAGAGGCAGGTTCAAGTTGAAGGGAATGGGCCTTGGGACGAGAGTAAATTTCCAGACCCTCAGTCGTAGAGTCTACCACAGAAAAAAATTGTCTGTTGCCAGGCCGACTGCTTGTCTGTTGCCAGACGCTTAGTGTCTGTTACCAGACTGGGCGATAAAAGACAGCGAAGCTCGCTAGCTTCATTTTTTTAATTGATTTCGAAGTGACATTTATTTATTTATCATATTTCGAAATTTGCTGGCTTCAAATTGTTTTAAATTTGTTTTGAAGTGACATTTATCTTGAGAGCTGTATTGACAATTATGATATTAATTAGCAGTGTTCAAATTAGATGTCATGCTTCTAATTTTATAAAAACTAGGGAGTCGTACACGGAGTCATTATGATCAACTTGGAGTAAAAAGTTATTTCTTTCATTACGTTCCTAGTGTAATAGTATCGTTTCTTTATATTAGGGTGATCAGGCCATGCAGCTGTGAGCGGGAAATCGATCAGCCGTGAATAACCCTATGTAACTTACAGTCCATTACCTGGATATAATTTATACTTTCACACGTAAAAATACATCTAGATTCTAGCTATAGGTCCTAGGCCTACAAGTAGTCATGTAGTAGGCAGGCCTAGCTAGGCCCTATATAGTCTGGCGGCCAATGGGCAAAAAAGGTCGCATTTTTCGTTTCGTTTACCGAGATATACTTTAGGCTGAATTTGATATATTGTAATATTAAGACTCTGGGGGGTTTATTTCTGGCGGATGTATAGTTGGCAGCCCGGGGCGTCACCATGGCAACGGGCCCTGAAGTAGTCCTATATTAACAGACTGTGAACGAAATGTGGCGGCTAATGGTGAATGACTGGGGACACACATTCAACATTCAGGACTCTCTAAACAATACCGATTGGTCAAAATCAACAATAATTTGCATATGCGATAAAAACGTTTATGTGAACTTATAAATCCAATTTTAAATTTTAAGTATATATTTTAGGCTCAGGGGAGGTCAAAGTTCATGCCTATCGTAATATAACTATAAAACATGACATGTGACCAAATAAACATGAAATTAAAACTTATAAAAGTTTTTTTCCATAATAAGTAGGGCCGCATATTTGATCATTTTCTATTTGTCCATGTAGTGGAGGTGTGTTATATTTCATTTAGCGCAAAACCCCTATCCCTGTCATACCCGTTGTCATGGCAACACATGCTTCAACATTGGTTATATTGACGAAATATTAGCGATTTTTTAACAAAATACACATTCATAATTACTTTGAGCGGCTACATATCTCCAAAAGTTCAGTGGCTACAGAAATATTTTATATATGTGTGAAATATATAGATATTTAATATTTTAAGTTCATTCAAGTTCATTCAAGGTCAATCAAGGTAAATGAAGGTCATTTAAGGACAATTTTGTGAAAAAAACTTAAACATAGTCTTAGATAGTTTTTGCTGATGTGGATATATCAGTGCAAATAAAACGTAAGTTTATTTATTTCTTATACTGCAGCGATGGTTTGATAAAAAGAAAATATACATTAATGTATGGAAATGTTCAAAGGAAATCGTCATTTACTTTACAATAATGCCGTTTTCAATAAGAAATATTTGTTATATTAGTAAGAACATATCTATGTCAATTAACTATGTGAAATAAAAAGAAATATGTATCAGGTTTTTAGAGGTAACCTATTGGGGGATACTTTTCATTTTGCACACACACACCACTTAGGGGGCGTAAGATAAGGTTCATGCGTAGTTACAAGATTAATTTGAAATTGAAAATATATTTTTAGGGTCAGACGAGGTCAACGTTCATGCATTTTGCAATATAACTATAAAACATGACATTTGACAAAATAAAAATGTCTTTAAGACTAACAAAAGTTTTTTTTACAATAATCAGGGCCACTGATAAGATCATTTTATATTAGTTCATGCAGTAGATGTAATTTATATTTTGCTTAGCGCAAACACCCTATCTCTATCATACCCGTTGTCATGGCAACACATTCTTGAATATTAATCATATTTCAAAATATGAGGCATTTTCCGACAAAATACCTATGAAAAATTACCTTGAGCGGATACATATCTCAAAATGTTTAGTGACTGAAGTATTATTATGTGTTAAATGTATAGATACTTAATATACTTAGGTCATTCAACTTCAAAGTCAATCAAGGTCAATATCAAGGTCAATCAAGGTCATTCAAGGATAACTTTTTTGAAAAAAAACCTGAAAAATAGTTTTAAATGGAAATGGAAATATTAATGCAACTGAAACGTAAGTTTATTTACCTCTTATACTGCAGCGATGGCTCGTTAAATGGAAAAATATACATCAATATATAGACATGTTGAGAGGAAATCGTCATTTACTCTGCAATAATGCCGTTTTAATAAGAAATATTTGTTATATAGTAAGAGCACATATCCATGTTGATTAACTATGTGAAATAAAAGCAAATATGTTTCAAGTTTTTAAAGGTAACTTATTGGGGAATACTTTTCATGTTGCACACACGCACACACCACTTACAGTCTGTCCGACGGTGGAGGATGGTCCAAAAGGAAAGGTAGCTTTTCGGTATCCAGTCAGTCAATTCTCAAGGGATTGTCACGAAATTTTGCAACCATTATTATCTAGTCATTTGGCAACAACCCTGGAAACTTCGCAAAATTCTATTGAGTATTTCAAAAGTTAGACCATTTGACATGTCGCGCAATTCTGAGAATAAACAGGAACGGAAGTTAATGGGTTTATACATGTTATAGAGGAGCGTCATAAATAGACATTTACTACATGTCAAATGATCTAACTTTTGAATTTAACAATATTTTTTTACGAATTTTTCAGGATCGATGCCAAATGAATAGAAAATTGGGTTTATAAAATTTCATGAAAATCGGTTGAGAATTGACTGACTGGATACCGAAAAGCTAACTTTTCATTTTGGACCATCCCCCCACCGTCGGACAGACTATAGGGAGCGTACGATATGGAGGTCATGACCTTTGACCTACTTTTTGACCTACATCATTAACTAACACTTTCTTACATGCACAAAGATCTACTAAGAGGACCAGCGATGGCTGGATGCACAAAGGGAACCAGCACTGGCTAGATCTACAAAGGGGACAATCGCTGGCTGTATCCACTAAGGAGACCACCACTGACTGGTTGCACTAAGAGAACCAGCACTGGCTGGATCCACAAAGGGAACCAGAGTTGGCTGGATGCACTAAGGGAACCGCACTGGCTGGATCCACAAAGGGGACCAGTACTGGTGGTTGGATGTGCTAAGAGGACCAGCACTGGCTGGATTCACTAAGGAGACCACAAAAGATCCACAAAGGGGACACTCGCTGGCTGGATTCACTGAGGGAACCAGCACTGTCTGGATCCACAAAGGGGATCAGCTCTGGCTGGATCCACACTGCCTGGATCCACAAAGGGGACACTCGTTGGCTGGATCCACTAAGGAGACCAGCACTGGCTGGATCCACGAAGGGGACCGGCGCTGGCTTGATCAACTGAGGGGACCAGTACTGCCTGAATCCACAAAGGGGACGAGCGTTGACTGGTACCAATAATTATAATGGGATTAGTACTGATTGAATACACTGAAAGGACCAGCGGTGGCGTGCATTAACAAGGGTACCATTGATGGTTGGATCCACCTAGGGGACCAGTACTGGCTTGATCCACAAAGGGGACCAGCGTTGGCTAGATGTACTAAGGCAACTGCACTGGCTGGATCCACAAAGGGGACCAGTACTGGTGGTTGGATCTCCTAAAAGGACCAGCACTGGCTGGATCCACAAAGGGGACCAGTGCTGGTGGTTGGATCTCCTAAGAGGACCAGCACTGGCTGGATCCACAAAGGGAACACTCGCTGGCTGGATCCACAAAGGGGACCAGCACTGGCTGGATCCACGAAGGGGACCAGCGCTGGCTAGGTGCACTAAGGGGGTCATCACTAATTACCTTGTTACCTTGTTACTAGCAGGATTCACTAAGGGGACCAGACTTGACCAATAATTATAATGAGATTGGTGCTGATTGCATACACTGAAAGGACGAGCGGTGGCTTGACTTACCAAGGGGACCATTGATGGTTGGATCCACTAAGGGGACCAACACTTGCAGGATACATTAAAGGTATCAGCGATGGTTAGACCCACCTAAGGGGCCAGCGCTGACTGGATCCACTAAGATCTAGATCTCGTCAGCGCTGATCAGATAAGTTACACAATTAGTATTCCAATAATAAAACTATTGTCGTCAGCGCATATGGCAATCACTCGCATTACCTTGCCATGTCCCTTCACTACGAGTTGCAATGTAATGGTTAGCTGAGCGCGATATTACGCTGGCAGCGTGAAAGTTTATAATACCAAGATAAAGCAACGCAATTTAAGGCAACATTTTATAATCTGTTACATTACAGGACGATATACATTAGTTGAGCTGCTGGTCTTTATACATTGCAGGAGCCACAAGGTTAATTAAGGTGATTTGTTTTTAAACCAGCTGACAAAAATAAGCGTCGACATACAATAATCATTTAATTACTCATGCGATGTGAGTTTAATACTGATATGAGCATCGTATAAATAGAATGACACTGGAATAGGAAACAATTAATATTTAAATTTAAAATTTGTTGGTTTTTTTGTCAACTTGACTTGCCCTCTATTACAAGGTCTATTGCTTGTAGATTAATCACCTGTGTTGCTTGGATACACCTTCGTGTTCCAAAAGACTTACAAATCGTTATCCAACATCATCTAATTAAACAAAGAATAACAATGTCACCATGTCCGGTCTTAGATACGCACATTTAAAACAAATAATTATCAAATATTGTATGCAAAGAAAAAAAAAATTCTCGAATTTATAACAATGGACTGTAAGTTGGAGAAGGTCGCACAAGGATATAGACGAACTTTATCGGTGGTCCTATTATTGGAAGCTTACTTTTCCTTCGTCGAAATGTAAGGCTGCTTCATTCACTAGGAATCATAATCCTATAAAGTTTGTTTATATGATAAATGGTAATCCATTAGAAAATGATTCTTCTATTTGTGGCCTGGGTTTTACTGTTGATTGTTTCACATATGTAAGCCTACATAATTATAAACCAATATTGTCAATATATGTAATAAAGTAAATGGCATGATTAGGAGAGCAGTTGGTTACAAGGCACCTACGTCAGTAACTTTAAATCTATATTTAGCTTTTATAAGACCTTTAATAATACTCTTCTCCGCTTTAGTTATAATTCTCACATTGAATCGGTTGAGCGAATTCCGATAAATTTTACAAAATATGCTATGCATTATCCTTCATTAAATCATAAAGAACGCTGTGAAATTAAGAACTTTTTGCCACTTTTATTTCGAAGCAAAATGACATACATAAATTGTTTTACAAGTCAATGTATACGACTAATTTTTCAAGTAGTCAAAAGGTATATACCAAACCCACGTCTTCGCTCAAACCGTAAAGGTCTGCTTTTGCAACCTCAGCAGTTGAGAACAGAGACGCATAAGAGATTTTACACCAATAGAATCGTTACATTATTGAGCCGATTACCAACAGCATTGCGGGTGGATCAGTCATTTAGTATTTTTGTTAATGAGCTAGACGTTTTTTTATGTGCAATAATGTCTGTTCATGGACAAGCACTCGCCGTTGTCAGGCGTGTGCGTGTTTTTAATTCATGTTTATGATTTTAACTTTACTTATTACTGACATACGTTTATATGACACATTCTTGTATTAAATTTACCTAGCTTAATCTATCACATGATTATGATAATGATAATAAACGATGTCGCGGTTCTTAGAACTATGTCTAGACTGGTACAGTTTTGCGCTTCTAAATGATCAAGCAAACTGGCTAGTTAGTTTTTAACTATACATGTAGGCCTACGTGAATACATGAATGATAACACAATCAAAGCAGCTGTTACAAAAAATCAATGAAAGACACCAATGAAAGACTTTGTACATAAATACATATCTATTTTTTCATATACAGTATATATTTCTCATGCACTTAATGAAACAATTTGTATTATTTGTGTTATTATTATCTGGCGACGTAGTCTTCAATAAAATAGTTGAATAATCGACCTTCATATCAGCACGTAAAAAGGCATATCTATAAACAGACATATGGCTGAATTCACTGACGGACAACTTTTTTAGACAACGTTCAGATGTATGGTCCTATTAGCGAGTCTCCACTCGTAACTTAAAAGTTCGACAACGAATAAATATGTTTTAGAGATTTCTGTTGTTGTCACGTTGGAAAAACATTTTTTTATATTTGTTTTTTTTTTCGCTATTAATTTGACCTTGAATTACCTTGAATTACAATCAATGATCCCCATGGGAATTAATTAGGTCTACGTGTTTAACATCTACAATGATACGTGATAAGCAACTGAAAGTATATGACACAGTTCTCTTCCAAAAATCATACATCCGAGATATAGTTATTACTCAACTTTTATATGTACGAATTGAATGTGTATTACCAGGTGATCACTATTTTGCGCCTTATATCATTCACAGTATATATGAATATAATATGACTGATTTAGGACCCGTTGCCATCTCAACATCCACTACAACACCCAGGGTCTATTATCTTTACAATGATACCAAATTCAACCTACAATTTATTAGGTAATGAAAACGACAACGAATGTGTTGCCTCATACTTTGACAGTATAACCCATATTGAAGCACGTGACAACGTGTATGCTACCGTATAAATATGGGTTTGTGCCAAAGCAACTTTAGATCATAAAATATTATAAAATAATCCTGTTTAACTTACGTTTGTAAGTGAAAAAAACAATAATTATGTATTTGGCCACATATCATGTTTTATAGTTACGGGTATATTACAACAAACATGTAACTTGAAATCCCAAAAAGAATGTCTACATCACCTGAATGATGTACGTGTGCAACATGAATGTTATCCTACCATGGAGCCTGTTAGTGTGCAAGCTATTATTAACTCAGAGATGTACATGTAGATGAAAAAGTAGGTCAAAAGTTATGACTCGCAAAAGACAAATCTACGCTCTCTGGGTGATGTGTGTGGGCATTATCAAAATAATATCAACATGGGTTTCTGAGATATGCTCCAGAAACGAGATTGTTAGAATCTAAGCTATTTTGGCTCAGAGATAAAGGTCAAAAAGTAAGTCAAATGTCATGACCTCGAAAGGGCAGATGATGTGTGTGCAAAATGAGATAAATCTCCCATCGGTTTCATCTGAAAACCTCGCTTTTATTATTTCAAATAGCTAATGACGTAGATATGCTCTTCGTCAATATAAAATATATTTTTTATTGAAAACGGCTCAATTGTATATAAAATGATGATTTCCTCTGACCATTCCCATACATTGATGTATATTTTCCATTTATCAAACCATCGCTGCAGTATAAGAAATAAGTAAACTTACGTTTCAGTTGCATTATTATTTCCACACCACAAAAAGCCATTTAAGACTATTTTTCAGGGTTTTTTTTCAAAAAAGTTATCCTTGAATGACCTTGATTGACCTTGCAATTGACCTTGATTGACTTTGAAGTTGAATGACCTTAGTATAATAAGTATCCATACATTTGACACATAATAATACTTCAGTCACTAAACATTTTGAGATATGTATCCGCTCAAGGTAATTATTCATGGGTATTTTGTCGAAAAATGCCTCATATTTCGAAAATATGATTAATATTCAAGAATGTGTTGCCATGACAACGGGTATGATAGAGATAGGGTGTTTGCGCTAAGTGAAATATAAATTACATATATGAGGGATTCTATAATTTTAGGCACCAGTGATGATATTTTCCTTGATATATGAGATTGTCTGGATATTGTCAAAAATGTAAACACATGTCAAATTAGCTTTGTTTATTGACATAGCGTTGTCAGCAGAGCTTAATTTCACTTTTAAATGATTATTTTTATCAATTTAAATTTGTCTTACCGTTATGGAGAGACTAATTTACCGTTATGGAGAGACCAATTTATGTTACGGAGTAATCTTCAAACTTAAATTTCTCAGTGACCCTTCTACAAAAGTATACAATATTTAACAAGTAGTTGAACATGGTTATTATAATGTTGATCACTTAATTTAGAAAGAATCACTTTATGACAATAACCCTTAAATAATGAAATAAGAATTTCTCTCCGTTACGATTATTGTCGTTATGGAGAGTAATAATACCGAACATTGTCTCTCCATAACGACAATTATTTCTGTTATGGAGTGACAATAAACAAATACTAAATATCGGTGCTAACACAATTTAAAAGACAAAAAGAAAAGTTACTATTTCAACAAGTGTCACTTGTTGTTTAAAATACCAAATTCATAAAGGTTTATAGCTATTTTTAAATGAGTAAAAGGGTAATTTGTGATGACTTTTTCTCTCCATAACGTTTTTATTTTTGTTATGGAGAGACAGAAAATACGCGTTATGGAGAGACGTTTTTTTTACTAAATCGTGCATAGCATCTATGTATTATGCTATACTATGATTATTTTTGTTTTTTTCAAATGAGGTTGTAGTAGGCTTGGAAGTTGTAGGGTGCTTAAAAGTTTAATTGCAGTATTTATGTGTAAAAAATCGCGTTACGGAGAGACGTTGAATTAAAATACTCACCCAAAGACTTGGTTTGGTTTAAACATATTTATTTTTCAATTGGAATAATACATATAAATGTAATACAAGGCTCCTTTCGAAGAGGCAATGATCTCAATCAGGGGTAGTGGCACAATTCAACAAGCGGGAGGCAGACACAGACAAGCTATTACCGCCACAGATCTTTATAAGGCGGTGGTGGGTGGAGGTGGTAGTAACAAATAGGCAGCAAGGGGAAAGGTATTGTAATTATACAATTATTTATTTAGCTAATAAAATTGAGCAGACAACCTCATTATAAGAGGGATAATCTACCACTTGATCTTAAAAAGATAGCAATAGCTTCCATCAGATTTTCATTGATAAAAGGGGTGTGAATATCACTGCCGTGAAGTAAAGTTTTGCAATTAAATACCAAACCTAATTGGAGTACTGATACTATCAGATCATTCCTAGCCTCCGTGTGTAAATGACACGAAATGAAGTAATGCTCCGTGGTCTCAACTTCGCCGCAGCTACATATATTAGTACCTGAAACGTGTAGACTGTAAAGGTGGTCGTTGAGCTCGCTGCATCTCATTCGCAGACGAGCCATTATAATGTTAGTGGTCCTGGGACCGAGAAAGTAATATTTATTTTTGGTGGGTTTCTTCTTAACAATACTGTTTTTAAAGCTTGATCTATCGTCAATTGATTTTAAATTTTCATCCAAATTGTTCCAAAAAGCAGTTGAGGTCGGAAAAAAAGAAGATTTAAAAGATTCTGTTCTACATGAAATGTTGTCCAAACGGTCAGCGTTCCTAAGATTATATCTATTTCCACTTCTTGTGTGGACACTATTGGGCAACAGTTCATGTGGATATGTTGGTGTATGGTGATGTACTATGTCTGAAAACATAAATAATTTGCGATTGTTTCGTCGCTCTGGTAACGTATCCCAGGGCAGTTCATCAAATAGAACAGCTGACGATACTCCCCGTATGCCACCCGCCACGATTTTGGCACCTCTTTTATGAATTTTATCCAGTTAATTTAAATCGTTTTGGGCTGCATTTGAAAATACTACAGCACCATATTCTAACAAAGATCTGATATAGGCAAAATATAATTGTTCTAGACCTTTCCTAGTAATTTTAAATGATAATTTGTTCAAAATAGTCAATCTTTTGTTAGCTTTAATAGATATATTATTTATATGAGAAGACCATTTAAGATTGGAGGTAAAAGTTAAGCCAAGATGGATATGCTCAACAACGTTTTTAATGTCAACATTCATAAAACGCAGAGGGGGGGGGGGGGGTACCACTGGTTTGGGATGAAATGAAAGCACCATATCGAGAGGTTTTTTTTTGCACTGAATGTCACAAGCCAAGCTGCCGCCCAGTTTTCCATTTCAATTAAGTCTTTGTTTAAAGCATTTGTACAGTCTTCCATTGTGTCTGCAGACGTGAAAATAATATTATCGTCTGCAAAAAGACTGATCCCACATTGCAGGTTATCAGCTATATCGTTTATGTAAAGTAAAAAAAGGAGCGGGCCTAGGACAGATCCTTGGGGAACCCCGGCCTTAATCAAAAGAAAATCTGAGTTTATATTATCTAAAACTACCCTCTGCTTTCTTCCAGCTAAATAACTTGAAAACCACTTATTTAAATCACCGGTTACACCAGTGGAATTTAATTTGGCCAAAAGACCAGCGTGCCATACCCTATCAAAAGCTTTGCTTATGTCTCCAAAGACAACACGAACTTTTTTATTTTTATCTAAAGCTTCAGTAAGAGTATGGTATAAAAATACCAATTGGTTTGTCGTACTGTCTTTCGGCATAAAACCAGACTGCATTTTATGTATCAAATTATTGTCACGGAGGAAGTATTTGAAAAATGCATTTTTCAAAAATTTTCCCTGGAAAGCTCAGTAAAGACACTGGGCGATAATTGTTACATAGGTGACTGTCCCCTTTTTTATATATTGGAACAACATTAGCAATTTTCCAAAAATCCGGAAAAGTATTTGATGAAAGAGATTTGTTAAACAAGCGAGATAGAGGTTTGTAAATTACTTCTGCTGTATTTTTCAGCAACGTTGGACTTATGTCATCGGGACCAGTAGCTTTGTTTATTTTTAAAGATTGAAGAATATCTAATACGTCGGATTCGGATAGGTAAATTTGCTCTAATCGAGAACCAGTTTTAAAGTCTAAGTCGGGTGGACGCCTATCACTATCGTTAATTTCGCTATAAGACGAAAACATCTTGTTGAGCAGATTCGCCTTATCCTTGGTATCGGTGCAGATAGAGCCATCAGCATATTGCAAAGTTGGAACCTTCTGCTTAGACCCACTAAAGAACACACGAATTGTTCGCCACCAGCCTTTCTTTGAAACACTACAGTCATTCAAGGAATCAAATAGTTTTTGATTATAGTCAGAGACTGCTTTAGATAATTCATGCGCATATTTGTTACGTAATTTTTTATATGCGCCTCAGTCAATTTCAAGTTTCGTCATTTTAAATTTCCGAAATAGACGATCGCGTTTCCTTTTTAACGCCCTAAGTGTATTACAGTACCAGGGTTTGTCGTTGGGCCTTATGGTGACCAACCTGAAGGGTATAAATTGTTTACATATTTCTAAGTAAGCGCGTGTCCACTGCTCAGTCCACACGTTCACGTCTTCGGACGAGAAGCAGGTGTCCCAATCGTAAAAATGTAAGTAATCTTTAAGGCCAGCCCAATCAGCTTTCTTAAAATCCCAAATATTCCGGTTAAAAGAATCGTGGTAATTATACATGAAAGAGATGTGTTGCAATAAATAGAGCAATGATCACTTTTATGGAAAGGATCACCTACTCTGCGTAGACGTAGACGTTAAAATTTGGTCCAATATAGTGGCACCAACAGATGTTATTCGAGTGGGACTGGTAATATTAATATTTAGATTATTACTTTCTGAGAAATATTTAAGTTTAGGTCCATTGGCATAGCCAGGATCTGCATTGAGGTCGCCGATGATAATGACGTTAGCATTACCGCTCTGCTTGACACGGTCTAGAGAGTCTTGAAAATTATCCCAAAATACCTGACCAGTATTGGGAGGTCTGTAGCAAACACATAACATTAAATTTAGTTTGGAACTTTTTATCTCAACCCATAGGGCTTCTAATTCGAGGATCCCAAATTCACCACGTCTTACAGCAAATAAACTGTCACGAACATATAAGGCCACACCCCCACCAGGTCTGAGTGTGTGGTCTTTACGGAAAATCGGTAAATATCCATTTATATTTAGGTCAAAACAACACTTAGTATTTAAAAAAGTTTCGGTCAACGCTAAAATGTCAAAATTATGGGCCACATCAGATAATAAGTCTGCATGAGTTTCGAAGTTGAGACCACGTATATTACAATGCCACAATGAAGCTGTCGGGCCAGGATTAACTTCTATGTCGCCACTTAAAGGGCGGGGGCCCTAGGGTAGTGGTTAGCACCGCTGCCTTTCACGCCAGAGTCCGGGGTTCGGTTCCCGGTCTCGGCGGTTTGAAAGAAACAAAATTGTTTCTTCCCCATCCACGTGTGAAAGTTAGTATTGTGGGGAGCCTCCGTGACCGAGAGGTAGCGTGCTCGGCCTCAGACCGCCAGGGCTCGAGTTTCGAATCCTGTGTCTGGAGGACAGTGTCATCTCAATCATCTCACCATCCTCAGGAGGTTCCCCTGGCCCAGTTTAGCCTATATGTGCACAAAGGTGGCCTAAAGCCCGATTCATTTCATTTTTTGTCGCCACTTAAAAGTAACAAAATAGTAGTTAATAATAAAATTAGAAAAATACTTAATATATGATCGCCGCGTACTGGCAGCATAGATTAACCACATATGGTTAATCTATGCTGGCAGTAAGGAAGTTGTGGTTTTCAATTTGAATGAATTAAAAAGACCTATCCGAACTCTGTACACACCAAGATCAACCCCCATCGTTGTAGATCATGCCGGTCTGTGACTGTCTGTCGCTGATGAAACGCCCCACCACACAATGAAATGAATAAAACATCGCCCTCAAATATATTAAGTAATGAAGGGCAAAATAACCGACAGCGACTTCATGATAATTGTCATGAGGTCGTAGCTAATATGGTGCTAATGAGTGAAGAAAACCTTCCAATATAATACATAGTAATGATAGCTGAAATTAACTATTAAACTGCATGTTTTAACAGTAATACAAATAAAAACAAGACGCTGAACCAATGCTGGCCCAATGTCGGCCCGATATCGTAGCCGGCGGGCCAGCATCAAACCAGCACCGGCCCAACGCCTTGGTGAAATAAACACGAAAGACAACATTGTTATATTGATGGACTGGCGGTACTAGTGAACTTGCACTGGTGATCACTGTCTAGCTGTCATGGAGACAGGCGGGTGGGCACAGGCCGGCCGTGGTTTAAGTCTGCTGAATGTTCTTTGTTCAGGTCGACAGTTCACAGTAATGCAAATTCGAACAATAGATAAGCTGAAATTAACTTTTGAACTGCATACAGTAATACAAATAAAAACAAAATATAAACAAGACGCTGAACCACCAATGCTGGCCCAATGCCGGCTCGATATTGTAGACGGCGGGCCAACATCAAACCAGCATCGGTTCAACGACTTGGTGAAATAAACACGAAAGACGACATTGTTATATTGATGGACTGGCGGTACTAGTGAACTTGCACTGGTGATCACTGTCTAGCTGTCATGGAGACAGGCGGGTGGGCACAGGCCGGCCGTGGTTTAAGTCTGCTGAATGTTCTTTAATCAGGTCGACAATTAACATTAATGCAAATTCAAACGAGACGCTGAACCACTGCTGGCCCAATGCTGGCCCGATATCGTAGACTTGCACAAACCTTACATTATTCCTAAACAAAAACACATTTATTATACTTTTTTTCACGATTCACAGCATGAAGGTCTCGCGCAACTCTTTGGCACCAGACAAGTGATATTTTGGTCAGAAAAAGTATAGAAATTACCTGAAAACTATAAGCGTTACGGAGAGTCGCTGCAACGTGGGACAGACACAAGTTGCATAAAAAGTGGTAAAATAATAAAATTATTTAAAAAAACTTGTATATAATCTTATAGATAGTGTTGTGCACTAACATTATATCAGAAACAAATATAATATATAATACAGGAAGTCTAGAATAAATCGCCTGTTTATGTGGAATTTAGAATGTGGGACACGGCTTTTTGGCTAAAATTGGCTAAATTTACACAATATTTCTTTCAAAAAACACATTTATGTTAGAATTTTTTGAGTCGTAATATTGCTATATTGTAAAATAAAGGTCATTCGCTGCATTTATGTAATCAAATTAAATCAAAATATTCAATAATAGATATTACAAGGTGCGGACAGTGCTGGTGCTTAAAATTATAGAATCCTACTAGAAGGCCTACTGCATGAACTAATATAAAATGATCTTATCAGTGGCCCTGATTATTGTAAAAAAAAAACTTTTGTAAGTTTTAAAGACATTTTTATTTTGTCAAATGTCATATTTTTCAATCTCAAATTAATATTGTAACTACGCATGGACCTTATAATCATGCATGTAATTTTTTTTTAATTTTGACCAATTGGTATGCATTTGAGAGTCCTATAAGTGGAATGTCTATTCTAAGCCATTTATCATTAGCCGCCACATTTCGTTCACAGTGTTCTAGAATAGGTCGGATTCAGGCGCATATTACAAAGAATCCTAACTTTGATCCTATCTCAACTTTCTCTCATTTCCATTAAAAAAGTTGGGATTGATCCCAACTTTTTTAAATGGAAATGAGAGAAAGTTGGGATAGGATCAAAGGTAGGATTCTTTGTAATATGCGCCCCAGGACCCGTTGCCATGGTGACGCCCCGGCCTACCAACTATACATCCGCCAGAAATGAACCCCCTAGGGTCTTAGGCCTATCTTTACAATATATCAAATTCAGCCTAAAGTATATCTCGGTAAACGAAACGATAATTTTGGGGTCTTGGCCGCTAGACTAATAAGCCTATTAATAATAGACTAAATTTAAGTCTAAGTACTCTAAGTCTTGGCTCTATAACTAGGCCTATAATAGCACTAGGCTATAAGCTAATATAGGCCTAACATTAGGCTAACAGGAGCGGCCTTAATTGGCCTATAGTGTAGTGGTTAAGCTCCCATAATGAAACCATTGTGCATTTTATGATTAAAGCATGACACTTCCACCATTATTAGTACATATCCTGGGGTTTATTTTAAGATGTGGAGGTAAGTTAGATTTGACCCCTGGTGACCTTTAGAGGTCATTGACCTCGAAAGGTCAAAATATCCAATTACGAAGCCAAAAAGTGGTGAAAATTGTGTATTCAAATATCTATAAAATGTTTTTGTATTCCAGAAGTGTGCCAAATACTCTAAGAGACTGCTGTTAATCATAAACATAACACCAATATCATGCCAAGGTTACTTTAGAGTCATTTAAAGGTCAAAATGGCAACAAATAGTAAAAAATATCCACTTTTAAACAATACTAGTGGTGCAGTCATCTATTACAAAGGATTGGTTTTGACACAGTCTTGGTCACATATCTTTTCCATGCTCCTTTTAGGAGATTGAGGGCAGTATCTAACTTGGGAGGTGATTATACCCTAAGTATTCCCCTTACTACACCCCTTCCTAAATGTTTAATTGGACGAGAAAATGACAGTGTGCAGCAGCTGTTAAACATCAGTTAGGACTCCTATGGCAAACTATGGCATAATTGGGCTATGAAGTCTGACATGGGTTATGATTATGTTTTACTGGGGTACCGTCTAAAAACAACGTTAAGGTGGTCATGTGAAGGTCATTTCAAGGTCAAACTGTCAAAAATCATAAAAAATATTCATTTTTACTTTCATACCGGATACCAGAATCAATTTCTAGGCTGCATCAATTTTTCAGAAAGTTCGGCAAAATACACAAAATACTACAAAATATTGTAGTGGTTAAGCTCCTGCAATGAACAATTGTGCATTTTTTAATTAAACAATGACACTTTTACCATTAGCGGCACATATCCTGTTCTTTATTCTAAATTGTGGAGGTAAGCTAGATTTGACCCATGGTGACCTCTAGGGGTCATCGACATCGAAATGTCAAAATGTCAAATCATTCGTGAAGCCAAAAGTGATGAAAATTGTGTATTACCATATTTATAAACTATTTTTGTATTCCATAAATATGTCAAATACTCAAAGAGACTACTATTAATGATAAAAATAACACCAAAGTCATATAAAATTTACATCAAGGTCATTTCAAGGTCAAAATAGCAAAAAAATCTGAAAATATCCACTTTTTTAACAGCGTGCAGCAGTGTGAAACATCAGCTTGGGCAAAATATTTATTTGCATGATATGTATCAGATAGATAATTTGGGGATAGTGATAACACACAGTCATTATATATGTCCCAATATATTGTTTGAAAACACACACCCTTGAAATGACCTTAATTTGACCTTGAAAGCCAAATTCCAGGAAGCTGAAGGGTGCCCTCTTTGTATGTCAAACGTAGACATCTTGTACATCAATTGGTTTATACAAGAGTGAGAGGCAACGTTAATCAGTATTTGAAAAATATACAGCGATATGATGTTACTCACAGTGTTATAATCCAGTACTAATATGTGTTCGTGGTATCGTGACTAGGGCTATACCACACATCTAAACCTATATGTATCTATTTAGGCACCATTCAATTACTAGTGGGGGGGGGGGGGGTTCAATTGGACAAATTATTTAATTCACTTTCTATCTGCAGAAGTTTACTTTTTTCACACTCGAGCAATATATGTTTTTAGTTTGTGTGTGGAGATATATATTTATTTCACTTCCTTGTATATTTTTCTGTGTACAAATTTGGATCCCAAACTAATCCTAGCGTTGATCTGGAGGCAAACGATCCGAGCAAACCGAGGCTTCACAAATTTAAAGGTCATTTAATGGTGCCAGATAAATGAGGCTCGAATGTTTTCAGGACTATTAGATGATGTAGCTCATAAGCTGAAATCATTATTTAATTCAAATTTAAATATTATTTACACAATCAGACACTTATTTATTTCACCAAAATTTAGTTTGGAAATATATATTTCAAAAATACTCCGCCCTCGATCTCTCCTTGTAATTGAAGGTGGTCCCCTTATGTAGGATACAAGTGAACAAGTAGATTATTACTGATCATTGTCTTATATGCATAATAAATAGATGTACCATTAAGTAATTATCAAGGCGTGTAATACTCTGAGAGAAGGATTTTAGAATTAGCAAAAGCATAATAATTTCGGCGATTTCTTGGCAGCCATTTTGATTGTTTTCAATTCTGAAGGATGAGAGCTCATCAACCACCCAGATATCAATACAGGCGTGGATAATTCAAAGAGAAAAAACTATATCAGCCAAAACAAAATGTTTTCATGACAATAAGATTTTTTTCAATCCCTTATAACATCTACTAATCCGTTATAACGGTCTATTAATCCTTCATAACGGTGTAATATTCGTTATAACAGTCTAGTATTTCGGTATAAGGGTATAGTATTTCGTTATAGCGGTCTACTAATTAGTTATAACGGTCTACTATCCCGTTAAAACGGTTTAGTATTTCGTAATGACGGTCTAGTAGCACGTTATAACGGTCACCAATCCGTTATATCTGTCTTTTCTCCGTTATAACGGGCTAGTCTTTCGTTTTAACAGTCTACTGTTCCGCTACAACGGTCTAGTGTTTCGTTAAAGCGGTCTACTATCCCGTTAAGACGGTCTAGTATTTCGCTATGACTGTCTACTAATCCGTTATAAAGGTCTACTATTCCGTTATAACGGTCTAGTATCGCGTTATAACGGTCTACTATTTCGTTATAACGGTCTACTATCCCGTATCACGCTATCACGGCTTACAAATCCGTTATAACGGCTGACTAATCCGTTATAACGGTCTACTATTCCGTTATAACGGTGTAGTATTCTGTTATGACGGTCTAGTATCACGGTTTAACGGTATATTAATCCGTTATAACTGTCTAGTATACCGTTATAACGGTTTCATCTTTCGTTTTAACCGTCTACTATTCCGTTACGACGGTCTAGTATTTTGTTAAAGTGGTCTACTATCCCGTTCTAACGGTCTAGTATTGCGTTATGACGGTCTAGTATCACGTTATAACGGTCTACTAAGCCGTTATAACGGTCTACTAATCCGTTATAACGGTCTACTAATCCGTTATAACGGTCAAGTCTTCCGTAATAACTGTCTACTATTCCGTTATAACTGTATAGTATCTCGTTATAACGGTCTACTAATCCGTTATAACTGTCTACTTTCCCGTTATAACGGTCTAGTATTTCGTTATGACAGTCTGGTATCACTCTATTACGGCCTAAAAATCCGTTATAACGGCTTACTAATCCGTTATGACGGTCTACTATTCCGTTATAACGGTCTAGTATTTCGCTATTGCGGTCTACTATTTCGTTATAACGGTCTAGTATTTCGTTATAGCGGTCTACTATCTCGCTACAGCAGTCTAGTATTTCGTTATGCCGGTAAAGTCTTCCGTTATAACGGTGTATTATTATGTTATAACGGTCTAGTATCTCGTTGTAACGGTTTAGTATTTCGTTATAACGGTCTACTATCCCGTTATAACGGCCTACTAATCCGTTATGACGATCTACTAATCCGCTATAACGGCCTACTAATCCGCTATAACGGTCTGCTGATCCGTTATAACAGTCTACTAATCCGTTAAAACGGTCTAGAATTTCGTTATAACGGTTTATTATTTCGTTATAACGATTTGTAATAAAATAATAGACCGTTCTAACGAAATACTAGACCCTTATAAAAGGATAGTAGACCGTTATAACGGATTAGTAGACCGCTATAACGGATTAGTAGACTGTTGTAACGGAATAGTGGACCGTTATAAAAGATTTGTAGGCCGTTATAACGAAATACTAGACCGTTAACGAAATACTAGCCAGTTATAACGGAATAATATACCGCTATAGCGCAATAATGAAACGTTATAGCGGAAAAGTAGACCGTTATAACGGATTGGTAGACCGTTGTAGCCAAATACTACATCGTTATAACGAAATGCTAGACCGTTATCACGGGATAGTGGGTCGTTATAACGAAACAGTAGACCGTCATGGCGAATACTGGTCGGTATAACGGAACAGTAGCTCGGTAATACGGATTAGTAAACCGTTATATCGAAATACTATAGGCGGGGTCTACCGTTATAACGAAATACTAGACCGTCATAGCAGAATAGTAGAATGCTATAACGAAATACTAGACTGTTATAACGGAATAGTAGACTGTTAAAACAAAATACTATACCGTTATAACGGAATAGTAAATGTACAACGTAGTTAATATTATATATCCTATTTGATGGCTGTGAAAGGTTTAGTCTAGTTTAAATACAACTGTTGTCGACAAGTCATGGAAAAGCGTCATGTCCTAATAGAAAATAATGGAGTCTATTCAGAATGAATTGAATACCGAACCATGTCAGTTTTTATCTGTTTTATATATATCGTGGTGACAGGGTCTTAATTTAACGAGAAAATTATTTGGCAGTCGTGACATGGCAGTCGATATTTTGCCGAGCTTTCTGAAAAATTGATGTAGCCCAGAAATTAATTCTAGTATCCGGTATTTTTTAAAAATTACTTGCACTTCTCCATATCGTGGAGAATTTGATTGTAAAATTTGACTAATTTCCCACAAAGTTTGCGTTTTTGCGGCACAATAAATTATGAAGGTAATTTGTGGCGGCCATTTTAAATTTCAGCGAAATCTTGAACAAATTGCCTGTACATCTCCATATCGTCACATTCGTGGGGAATGTGATTGTAAGATTTGGATAATTTCTTATTAAGGTTTTGAGTCTTTGCGCCCACAACAAATTATGAAGTTTAACACTGGGAGATATTTTGCATTTTGTTAGCATGTTTAAAAACTCACTTGCACATCCCCATGTTGTTGAGAATGTGATTTAAAAATTCAAAAAAATGACCACTAGATTTTTGGTTAGGCCTAGTGCACCCACACAAATTAAGTACCGCCTGATGCCTCACGCTTGATAGATCCCAGCGCGACTAAAATCCCCTTTCCCCTACGGAAGGGGAATAAAAACCTGCTCGCCACTTCTATTAGGATATCAGGGTCACGCTAAGAATATATATACACTTCAATGTTCTAATCGACAGTTATAATCAGTATAAATGACCCTCATTTTCTCTAAATTTATGTTTATCTTCTAACAACTTCCAGCTATCTGGAACATTAGACTAGAGAGACTAGATAAAGGTGATGGCATCAACGCCATACCTATGGCTCACATGGCTTACACTATTCATCTACCTACAGTAGGCCTATAGATAATAGTGTGATTACTACACGAAGGCTAGCATATGTATAACTAATAGGACTAAGACCAATTGCATTAATGAAAGTAGCGATAATAACACTGAGCTATCTTAAAATTATCAGATATGGCTCACCTGCATAAATTTAGGTTGATATAAATAGATTGTATACATGCCATACATGTATACAAATTGTATACATGCCACCAGACTGAAGCTCAGGCTCCTTTAAATGAAGACACGTTTGAAAAAGATATTGGAACAGCTCTGAAGAAGACACGTGATCATGGTAACAGTTTTTGCCAGTTTGTCCTTGAAATGACCTTGACATGACCTTCAAATTGCTTTCGGATGGTACGCCAGTAAAACAAAACCTCACCCCATGTCAATCTTCATAACCAAAATAATTATCAATATTTTGCTCTGGGAGCCCAAACTAATGTCTTGCAATGCTGCATAATTCTAATTTGGCCCGTTCAACTAAATATTGAAGAAGGATCGTAATAAGTGGAATACCTAAAAAAAGCCTCCTTTCCAAGGTTGATACTGCCCTTAATATCTTAAAATGGACATTTTAACTATTGTCTGCCAGTTTGACCTTTAAATGACCTTAGTGTCACCTTGACATGACCTTGGTGTTATGTTTATGATTCAAAGCAGTCTTTTCGAGTATTTGACATAATTTTGGGACACAGAAAGAAATCATAGACATTGTAATATACAAATTTCACTACTTTTTGGTTTTGCAAGTGCATATTTTGACCTTTCGAGGTCAATGACCTCTAGAGGTCATCAGAGGTCAAATCCAGTTTACCTCCACATCTTAAAATGACCCTTAGGATATGTTCTACAAGTGGTAGAAATTTCATGCTTTAATCATAAAATGCACAATAGGTTACCTTATCTACTAAACTACTAAGCCAAAGCTAAGGGCTAAATATAGCCTAGGGCCTAGGCTATAGGCCTACTATGTGCCGAAAAAATCTTCCCCCGAATCCCTCACACCCCGTCCTTTTTTCAAATCTTGGTCTGAATCCGCGTGCTGCATTAGGCCTACTCTAGTCTACATGATGTGGTCCACTAATAGGCCTACTATATTATAATGTTAGTAGGCCTACTAGCCTATAAGTCTATAGTATAACAGAAGTATAGGCCTAGCCTATAGGCCCAACTTATAAGGAACATTTTAAGATATCCTTATAGACTAGTAGGCCTATAGACTATATTATTATAACACAAATTCTCTAGACTATGACATCATAATATTAATAGGCCTAGCCTATGGCTATGACCTAGGCTAAACTTTAGACTCTAAATAAGTCCACAGATGCAACCCAGCAAATGGAACAAAGGTACAAAAGCATTGGGGTCTATAGCCTATACTATAGGCCTACTATCTGAGTAGGCCTAGACCCTAAGCCTATTTGAATAATGTAGCCTACAGTAGCCTACGAACAGCTACCTAATATTAACTGTGTGTTTGGGGTAGGCCATATTACTGGGCTATCCTTGCTAACTTCAGACTGAGTCACTCTTCTTGGATATGGTAGGCCTAAATGTTGTTTATAGATGTAGGCATGACCTAGGCCTATTAACTATAATATGCCTATTCGATTATTGAGTAAATGAATGCAGGGCCAAGTGGCAAAGCTGTCGCAATTCGCATTTTTTTGCAAATTTAATGCCTAATTTTGGGAATTTAATGGTGCATCGCGCAATTTTGTCGTTCATATGCCCTATATTGCCTAGGCCTACTGGTAGGTAGCTATAGGCTAGTTCCTGGCCCCCGAGAGCAAAGTCCTAAATTGATCTGGCTTGCCCAGAATGCAATGGGTCACGGATGGGACTAACTGGTAGGGTGACCAACGAAATTTTCAAAGTTGACTGATCTAATTTTTTGAGTAATCGTCAATTGCATAGGCCTAGCTTAAAATGGGGAGGGGGGGTCTTTTATGATAGTAATCAGGATCAAAGCCCTATACATTCCTCATATTATCGTCTCACCACATAGATCTAATACCCCTACCATTGGACCATGTATTAGCCTATGGCCCATACGCTTGGGCCTCCCAGCATTCGTAAATTGAAAAAATGTATAGAAGTCTATAAATTTACATATTTTTTTAATCATCAGGACATACCGTAGACTACTCCATCAAAGTAAAAAATAAAAAAGGGTGCATAAACGTCGGGATTTTTTTCTATTTTCACATGGAAATGATGTTGGTAACCATGGTAACCGAATAGCTATTTTCACCCTTTTAGTGTGAATAAAATGTGGGTGGTGTGGTCAAAAATCCACAGCGATAGCATTTATTATTATATTCTTGTGATACCTTGTTGGAATCAGGAAGGCTTTGTAGGCCCTACTATATATATATATATATATATATATATATATATATATATATATATATACAAAATTAGGATGTTGCAACATTTTGAAGGCCATGGCAAGGTCAAATTTGCAGGTATCACGAGCATTATACATTTTAAAACGTTTTCAAAGATTTTTAAGCCATGCTAC
This sequence comes from Flabesymbios commensalis, assembly GCA_964017125.1. NCBI lineage: Eukaryota > Metazoa > Annelida > Polychaeta > Terebellida > Flabelligeridae > Flabesymbios > Flabesymbios commensalis. The sequence goes on from OZ024903.1 coordinate 27,705,485, forward strand.
AATTTTTGTCATAGACATAGGGGACTACGCGAAGTATTTCACGGATTTGTTGTATATTGGAGGTCAATAGGCCTATAGACGTCTATCCCAAAAATATTTATATGCTTAAACGTGACTTGTCTGTCACCGTTACTATGACAACCGGTTTGAAATGTATGGTGTTCACCACATTTATGAGAAAAAATGTTCCCTTCAACATCTGTATTATTGGGCAATTCATGGCATTATCAAAATCAAAGTGATACTATCACAGCGTTCTAAAAAACTAACTTTGTTTCTAATGCATGATAATCCCCCGTTTAATTATTCCATTTAACATTGTGCTTACGTTACCATGGTTACCGCTATATCATATTACCATGTTTATGTCAAAAGATATACATTTAAAGGACGATTTGCATAAGTTCTAAAGTCATCAATAACTTACGCTGGCACACACAACATGGGATAAAAGTTATTTGCTACTATGTAATATAACGTCACTTTGTGACGTCATAATTATTAGCACAATGTAATAGCGTAACTTTCTATATCGCCATTTATGTAAATTCTTGAAAATTACGCCATTATGTAGACTTTATAGACCCTATCATAACTAGTAAGATATTTGGAGTATGAAATCGGGTTATATTATGCAATCCGACAGTTATGTGGACAAGGATTACGATAAAACCGGTCATAGAGCTATGGTTGATGGGGCGTTACCGATATCGTGGGTAAGTTGATCTGGGGAATTGCCAGTTGGCACGCCGGCAAACCGCCTTCACCAAACTCCGATCATAATAATTCAATCTGCCATTTTGGCAACGGGTGGTGAATAACTTCCTTAACTCTTTCTTCTGTTCATTCTCTCTTTATTATAGTCTAGACATTAAATTGTGCACACAATCCCAAACGGAGCGCGACGACTTCTCGCCATGCGGCTCGGGCCCTGTAGTCTAGACGGAACGTCCGTCCAGCTCAGTGCCTGTGGTGTAAGTGATGCGAGGTCGGTTGGCGGCAAAGCTAGTCAGAGCGAGGCTGCCCCGGATAACGGCCACTCGTCAGTAGTCGTAAACCCGAGCAGTCCCGAAGCGGGTGAGATGCTGATCCCACAGAGCTATAAATCATTTAGAAAATGTAACACATGTTTTCTTGCAATTTTGCGGTGATGCACTTATAAAGATCTCGCAAATCATAAATTATATGGGTTTGAACAGAAATGCATAATTATATTATGCATTTCTGGATTGGCGCTAGTACTTCACATACAAAATACATGTATGTTTGTCTTACTTGCACCGTGCAATGAATAAAATACATGCACGGGATAGGACTCGCTGGGCTTGACATTAGTTTTCATAATTTTAACTCTTTCCTATTATACATAAGGGAGTGAAGTATCACATGTTTCTAGTTCAGGGCCAATACTCTTATTTGCAGAGAATGACTTCGCCAATATTTATATGACTCCCTCGTGATTTTAAACGCCTCAATTCCTGTCCACACATATGATTCACGTGCACATTTTATTTTATTATGCTTGGTGTACATTTTCCTATTACTCAAGTGTCACCAGCAACATACCATAGGGCGTAGGTATGTAATAAATATGCAATCAAATTTCTCTGATCTCAGCCAATAATTTGTCGTGAAACTATAATTATATATTGTCGAATCAATAAGATTGCAACTTCTTTCTGATACAATAGGGCTTAACTGTGTGGTCTTTTTAAATGTTATACTCGAATATAAGTGCTTAAAGGGACTGGCCCAGGCTAAAATCATAAAAAAATCGGTGATTTTATTTCGGGTTCTTCCTATTTTTAACATGGTTGTCAATAATTAGAAATCAGGAATTTCGTCTCTATATCTAGCCTAACTGGTGAATGCGCAGCACAAAAATTATAAAAAATTGCAGTTCTAGTCTATGTACATGTTTACATCATATGGTCATATTAAGAACCCGAAATAAAATCACCGATTTTTTGATGATTTTAGCGTGGGCCAGTCCCTTTAAACTTGTTTTAGAAAAGTAAGCTCAATATAAAATACAAATTGTATTTTTTTTTGCTCAAATAGTTTTGTTAATATTACCTTACGGTATATCATGTTCGAATATAGGTGCATGTTTTGTGTTCGAATGTGAGTGCATGCACTTATTTTCGAACACTAACTACATCTTCAAATATAAGAGCATGCATGCGTTTATGCGTGGGGATACTGTATTCAGCGCAGTTTTGCAATATTTAGGTTGTAGTACCATAATTCGTTATGCCTACATCAATATTATGATTTATCAGCATGCTAAAAAAATATCTAGTCAGAGTGAGACATAACTAGATGTAACTGTGTCAGGCTTCAAAATACTATTTAGACCAAAATATAGGATTTTGTCATAAAAATATAGCCTTTTATAGATTTATTTGAAATAAAATTATATGTATTCATGTGTCTTCCAGATACAAATCACGTGTGTGTCATGCGTAAATTGTATTTTTACATTGCAGACTATTCTAATGAAATGTTGAAATAACAATTGTGTGAGTTATCTCATCAGCGCCAATCCCCTCCGAGATGCAGTCTGAGATGGTCCCCTTAGTGGATCCAGCCAGCGCTGGCCCTTTTAGTTGATCCAGCCAGCGCTGGTCTTCCTAGTGGATCCAGCCAAGGCTGGTCCTCTTAGTTTATCCAGCCAGCGCTGGTCGTCTTAGTTGATCCAGTCAGCGCTGCTGTTCTAAGTGGATCCAGACAGCGTTGGTCCCTTAGTGGATGCAGCCAGTGCTGGTCCTCTAACTGGATCCAACCAACGCTGGTCATCTAAGTGTATCCAGATAGCCCTGGTCCCTTGGTGGATCCTGCCAGTGCTGGCCCCTTAGTGGATCCAGCCAACGCTGGTCCCCTTAGTGGATCTAGCCAACGCTGGTCCCTTGGTGGATCGAGCCAACGCTTGTCCCTTAGTGTATCCAGCCAGCGCTGGTCCCTTAGTGGATCCATCCAGTGCTGGGCCCCTAAGTGGATCAAGCCAACGCTGGTCCCTTAGTGGATCATGCCAGTGCAGCTCCCCTTTGTGGCTCCAGCCAGCGCTGGTCCCTTAGTGGATCCAGCCAACGTTTGTCCCTTGGTGGATCCAGCCAGTGCGCTGCTAACATGTGTGGCTGCAGCCAGTGCTGGTTCCCTCATAGTGATCCAGTCCCTTGCTGGATTCAGCCAGTGCTGGTCCCCGTGGATGCAACCAACGCTGGTCCCTTAGTGGATCCAGCCAACGCTGATCCCTTAGTGGATCCAGCCAGTGCTGCTCCCTTTTGTGGCTCCAGCCAGCGCTGGTCCCCTTAGTGGATCCATAAAATGGCTGAGACAATATGATAATATGACTCCGAACTGTAATGAATTTTAATGATTCTTGTTAATGTGATTGATATTCTAATTATGTCAAAGAGCACCGCAGTCATTTCCAAATGTCCCCCACACACGGGGTGAATTTGGACAATTTTTTTTTACTATCTCAATCTATGTTCTTCTTCTATTAGATGTTAAAATATATATGGGTATCTCTATAGGCATAGTCTCTCCCTTTGGGCATAAGATGAGCTTTATCACATAAAAATAATAATAGAAAAAAACTGACACTGTCCAATTCCTCTTGGATCTTCCCTGTAATGCTTATGTGCCACCCGATATTATCGGGGATGCTTAATAATGACAAATCCAGACAAAAAATACAAATAAAACCATAGATATAGAAAATATCTATGAATAAAACATCATCACAATCTACTATATTGCAGATGTGATATTCAGGCTATAATAATTACTCTCAGGTGTTTGTTTTAAAATCCCGTTTTAGCGCAATCCTGCATGTAAAAAATGCTCCCAACAGAAAATTATTTGAAGCAAAATCGACATCAAGTTATATGGGCTAGTGTCAAAAAATATATGTTACATTTTCAAACATAGTTTTCTATATGTATTTTTGTTTAAAGGTTTTAAAACCTGCTCTTGTCGGCAAGGATACATTGAAAGCGTCACCGGAATCAGCTTTTCAGGCGCAATATATGCATCATGATTTTGTGTTATCTAGTAATGTTGAGTTTTGTTTTTGCAACGACGGTACTTACAACTCATGGTTGAACAATTTGGAATGTGACAATTGCATACACCGTACAATTATTTAACAAAATACAAATAACTGTTATGTGACAGCAATACTAATTTCTCATAGCATACAAATGTTAGTAAGTAACGTGCGATTACGTAATGTAATATGATTTACAAAAATTACAATGCTATAACGGCTATATATATATATAATGGCTATACATGTATCAACTGTTATCAGTTACGGCATTAGGCCTGATTGAAGATTGATGTTAGATTTTCTACTAATGGTCTAGTAGATTTGGGTAAAATCGTTCACATTCTGATAAAAGCACCAAATAGCGCTAATAAAACATGTTTATTTTCAGCATAATTTTTAAAGGAGGATTTTTTTACACACAATAATTTCAATGTATTGATTGAACGACAATCTATGAATATGGCTTTTAATAAAAGCTCTTATTAAAATCCCAAAATTATTAAAAAATGGTCGTGACATTGTGTGGGGAGTTTACTGAGCGTCACTGAGACAATCTCCAAACGAGAACAAAAGAACTCGAATCCCTAAAAGAGTTGTGGCTCACGATAAGCTACCACAAACTGGGAAAGTTTGCTCAGAATAAACGGAAAAAATTGAACTGTTTGAATACCTGGCCTCTGAGATCTGTAAAATTGACATTTAGGACTTTAAACTGCAATAGGTGAGGATGTTGCTTGTATTCCCCAAATATTGGACAAGGATCTAGAACCTTGTACCGAACAAGAAGCCGACGGTAGTATCATACTTCATGTGGCTGATGCAGCCAGGCAAGGCTACCCTAACACAACAGGGAATAATTTGTCTGGTGTAGCGGTGCAGTTTGCTACGCAATTTTGGGCAAATGCTAGACAATAATATGTTGGTGTAGCAGTTCTTCGTATGGAGAATAGTAGCTTGACACATGCCAGTATGCTAAACTGCTACACAATTTTTCTGAAGCAAATTATTCCCTGCACAAGGGGGGCCACCATTCAATATCCAGGAGGGGGGGCTGGATTATTATTGAAATAAATAATTTCGGGTGCAATCTGCGTGAAATAAATAATTCACTTCAAGAACTGTTCTATCTATAGATATAAATATGATTGTAATAAATATTCAGCGCGCTGCTGAGCCGTGTTGTAATAAATAATATTTCCGCGACAACACCCCCCCCCCCCCCCCCCGGAGATTGAATGCTGGCGGCTGGCCCTCTAATGATAAGAACTGTTGATACAGATGTTGTTGTCCTCAGCATTGCCAATTACTTGTCTCTGGGAATTTCAGAGCTCGCATTCAGAGTTGGAAATAAAATGAAATGAATGAATGGGGTTTTAGGCCACCTTTATGCACATATAGGCTAAACTGGGTCAAGAGAACATCATGAGGATGGTGAGATGACACTGCCCTCCAGACACAGGATTCGAAATTCGAGCCCTGGCGGTCTGAGACCGAGCACCCCACCTCTCGGTCACAGAGGCCCCCCACAATATTGAATCTTTACGAGTGAGCGGGGAAGAAAAAATTGGTTTCTTTGAAACTTGAAGGCCAGGGTGGGGTTCATACCCGCGATTTCCGACTTTCCAAGCAGGCACCTTCAACCACTGCACCAGGGCCCTCGCCATTCGGAGTTGGAAAGCTACCGCTGTATTCCAGCACACACCTTTGTAGTTTAAAATCATTTGTTCCATACCTTCACTGGATGTGATACCGCCTCTACATTTACTGGACGAGGTAACAAAACGGCATGGGAGACATGGGAGGTTTCCCTGATGTGACAGAAGTGTTCCATCTTTCTAAGCAATCAGACACATTCTCACTGTTCTTGAGCGGCTCGTTATATTGAAGTACAGCAATACATATGATGTATTGAAACTGAATAAGGCAAATTCTCTCTAGTCGAGGATCGCGGAACATTGCAAATATACCGCCTACTGAGGCTGTCCTTATTGAGTAAGCAAAAAGAGCGGTATACCAGACTGGTTACTGCTGGGCTCAGTCCACACTAAAAGACCCTTAGCTGTCTAGTCCTGCAGACCGGGGTGGATCCTCGTTAAAGAGTCGTGGATCCCATGTGGACAGCCTTACCCGAGGTCATGTCATGAGTTGGTAAAGTGTGGTTGCCGAAAGAGCTGTTAAGGTCTTTGCAAGTGTTTTAAAGCAAATCTTATGTGTACCGGACTGTGTAGATGTGATGGTAAATGCAAAGAGTAGATACGTTTTATATATTGCTATAAGCTTATCAAATCAGTTGGTTTGGAATAGTACTAGAACTAGAGCTAAGACTATTAACCAAAAGATTTGACAAAAATGTTTATTCCACATAATAAACGTCTTGTTTCGTTTGGAATGAATACAGTATTATTAAATATAGTCACATTTAATAAATGGTACAATTTTGTTCTGCTATGAACAAGAGTATTTGTTTGTAAAAAATATATTGTATTGTGCTACTCAACACAAGTTTAAATATGTTATTTTGACGAAAGAAAAACAAGGCACCAAAAACAATACAAGGGGTGTTTAATTGTTTATTTTTACAGCATTGTATCAGATTTTATGTCTTGTTACGTTTTAAATATGTTGCATTGACTGAATTAAGTGCTCACATCATTAATAAACACTTTTGTAGACATATTATTTAGTTCAACATATATTTTTTTAAATTGATCATTCACATTCTTTAAAAAAAGGGGGGGGGTTGATAATGTCCCCAGCGAAGCCCTTATGTCACTGCCATTGGGTGGTTCTCCTTCCAAAATGGATTAGTATATATATTTGTATAGCTTTGTACCAAATTTGGTACTTTATGACATTATGAACGAGTCTACCTAACTTAGAGCACTTATTATATTAATTTGTCAAAATAAGGGGTGTGAAACGCTAACGCCCCATGGAACCGCCCTTGATTTGTTTTAATAAACTACTAACATCACAAATAAACAGTTTTGTAGACATATTCGGTTAATTTGTTTTTTTTACTACTAATTACTTGATGCTTGATGCCCCGAAAAAAAGGTTTACGCTACAGCTACAATGTAGTTCCCCTCCCGATATGGATTAGTATACCTTTGTGTAATTGTGTAGCTTAGTACCAAATTTGGTGTTTCATCACGTAATAAACGATTTGTTTTAATAAACTACTAACATTACTAATAAACAGTTTTGTAGACATATTTAATGAAAAAAAATATTTGACAAGTAATTATCTGACTTTTTTGAAAAAAATAAGGGGGGGTAACATGCCCTTACACTACCGCTGCAAGGTGGTTCCCCTTCCAATATGGATCAGTTTACTCTAGAGCAGCACTGTACCAAATTTGGTGCTTTTATCACAATGTGAACGATTCTCCCAAAATATGACTCAAATCTACTAGACTATAATATTCAAGCGGGTGGTCAACCGGCGAACGGCCTGGTGTAACAGCCGCACATCGTAATTAACTACTATAAATCAAGTCTATGTCTATCTCTAGGATGGATATTCAATTATGCAAATATTAAAGTACAGCTGAAAAACACTTTTAGAATAAGTGACTTCACAATTACCTCTAGTTAATCTGCATATGACGCCAGATTAAACTGACACCTACAGTAGGCCTACATGTGAGGTCAGATATCACTGACTTACATATCTATATTATTTAAATTACTTAATGCATACATGTAACAAATATAATATCAACAGATATGCAACATGAACAATCTGAAAAATGCTAAGCTTTGCCTGGAGTTATTATCTGTTTTTTAGAAATATTACCACAATTGTAGATGTCACTTCTGTTGCAAAAACTGTCCATTTCCCCACATTAAGGCATTATTCAGATTAGATGTAATTCTGTCATTATAAAATATAATAAAAATCATTGATCAAACAACGATGCCTTAATTCACTTGATCTTTTGAAGCACAACATTACGAATGACAATGATTACAGACTCAGTGTCAAAATGAAATAAATGTAATATTTAAACCCAAGCCTGCTGTAAATGGCCACATTTGAAAAAAAGATCGTGACTCTCTCACTATTGATCTTTTATTGCGGACTAATTGAAAGGTTGTAGTTAGACAACTCTTTTTAGACTGAATTTGTGACTTTGACTTTGTCTATCGTGTCAATACAACAATAACACTATACATGAATTATGATTTTTCAAGTAACAATAATATTTGGGCTAGGTTTTATGAGTTTTTGTGATGGCCATTTTGAATTTGGTTGGGTTATTTTTATTATGACAGATTGATTGGAATTTCGCGTTTGAGTTTTTTGGCAGCCATTCTGAACTGTAATTTTAGACTTCGAACTTCAGGCTGCAAATTTCAGAAGTCCCCACTGAGCTTTTGCAGTTTTAAATAGATAGATATTTGTTTGTCAAATGGAATCGCATTCAGGGTGCACAGTACATACATTGACTTGTCTCTCTGTTGATTTAATGTTGTATCACTATCCGCGACGCTATCCCAACATTAAAACAAAATTGATTCAACGTTTTGCGTTTAAAAAGAATTGTAACTGTTATTTTATTTGTAGCATTTGAAAGGTTTCAACTGTCTATACCAAGTACACAATATTGGTTCAATACTGGGCCACCGTCTGCGACGCTGGCCCAGAATTGAAACATTGGATAAATGTATTTTATTATCAAATCTGGAGACTAAAGGGTGGAGTAGGTCTGGACATAGGGGCACCCTGTTCACCCTCCTGGCAATGAATGTAGAATCACCCGACATGTCCACTATTGAACCAACATTGGACCCAATTATAGGCCAACTGCCGTGCAAGCCAAAAGGCAGTATCTGCTCACTTCGCAAGTAAGCAGAAACTGCCTTTTGCCATTCAAGAGTATAGTGAACCAGAAACTCTTGCATTGATCCAGAAGAACACGATGGATGTCTTAGAAAAGTCATGGCGGAATACCTGACTTGATTAGATAAAAACTCAGGGAGAAATAGCGTCTTACAAGAACGTGCCAAGAATAATAAGTTTAAAGTTCCGTTGTAAAATCAATATATTTGGGCATAGCCCAAATATAAATACACTTTTTGTGCGTGAATGGCATTTACTTGTTACACACATCATATAAACCAATATGGTTATGTGGACAAAACACATATGACTAAAACAACCGCTGTGGACATAAATTTCCCATTTACCAGAGCAGGGGCGAATCCAGAAAATAATCTGACAGGGATCCAATTTACTCATAATATATATACATATATCATATGTTCTCCGAATCAATTGGCATAATCTGCCGTAAGCCGCGGTCGCGTAAAATTTGTGACTGTGATAAGTTGACGTTCCCCCTATATGTAGATCAGCACCCATACAAACTGATGCTGACACTCTGATCAGTGTCTACAGAAAAAAAATCATTTTAATTTATTTAAAAAAGTTGTTTTTCAGTACTTTTAAAGCTCTGAGACTGGTTTTATCGGAATCTTTGACAATGGAAATAGTGGATTACATATATTATATTTTATTTGATACGACCGGTAGTATTTAAAATATTTTAAAAAATCGAAATTTTAGTAATGGTGGCCTTTTCGAACGTCGGAGTAAATTACGTTATGTAACGTTACAATATTGCAAAAACGCTTTCAATTATGACGTCATTATTCGTTGAATGTGATATGATGTAGAAACAAATTCATCATATTTCGTGTTTGCATCATTTAAAAATTAGAGAAGGTTGACACTGGTAAATTCAAACTGTTCTATGTAGGCCTAAACTTTAGTCTGCTAAATACGCAAAGTCTAAAGGAAATGTATCTGTATCCATGGTAACGGATGACTTGGCAAACTATCAAAAACGTTGATTATAGAGCACTAGTAACTGGACTAGTTATCAGCAGCACATTATTATTACTTTTATAGTAAATAAAGGTGAAAATATTGCACTTAGCTTCAACCATTTAAAACAAACTATCTATAGTGTGGCTTTTTTATCTATTTTGTTGCATATTTGCGGCAATGGGTTGTCATGGAAACAGTGCCATAAATATTTTTTGCAAGAAAATTGAAATATCAGGAGGATAACAGAGGGTGGCAGAGTCAACCCTAAATATGCGAGCTACACAGAATGCCCCCCCCCCCCCCCTGACTAATAGGCATATGCCTTGTTACTACCAGCCGTCAATTTTTGTTTTACTCAACATATTTTTGTTTATTGTTGATTTAGGAAAAAACAAAATGCTAGCGTCTGTACGTAATCACGTTAGCATGTAGGCCCTACTTCACATAATAGGGTCTAATAATAATATATAATATATTTATATGGCGCACATATCCAGCTCATCATAGGCCTACAGGCTACATGGCGACTTACACCATATTTTCCCTGGCCATTGGACCTGTTAATTAATGTACCATTTCAACTCCCCGGGGAGCATACGTCACTGCAAACGTTTTGCGCTATTTTTTTATTATGGTATATAATTTCCATCTCTATCCCACCAGGTAAGCCTACTGATTCACACCTGAGTGAAATGAAGCACGTGGGGGGGGGGGGGGGCAAAACATTGACACATCAATGTCCCAGCGTAGAGAGAGCAGAAACATGATATTTTTTTCTGAAAATTCTGCACTAAGCGAGCCTCAAACTCGTAAGGCAGGCTTGCAGCGGAAATTGTAAAGTATCCACTGCATCACGTCCCACATTTCCCTAAAGCAGTTTGTTCTGGGTATGGCTATTGATCAATTTTGTTACTCTTCTTTTGAACTGTTATTTTCATGAGTGGTAGATGTTTTTTTCATAAATACAAAAGATTGATAAACTTCTTCAACTACTTCATTTTTTTATTATGTTTATGAAGTAGAATATCACCAATAGACCTACATCTTATTTTTGTAACCCTAACAGACGTTTAAAATAGCATAACGTTCGCGGTCAAAAACATCCACAAAACATAACGTTCACGGTGAAAACATCCAAATAACATAACGTTTACAGTGAAAAACATCCAAATAAAATAGCGTTCACAGTGAAAACATCCAATTAACATAACATTCACAGTGAAAAACATCCAAATAACATAACGTTCACAGTGAAAAACATCCGAATAACATAACGTAACAGTAAAAAACATCCAATGAACATAGCGTTCACAGTGAAAACATCCAAATAACATAACGTTCACAATAAAAACATCAAAATAACATACTAGCGTTCACAGTGAAAACATCCAATTAACATAACGTTCACGGTGAAAAACATACAAATAACATAACGTTGACAGTGAAAAACATCCGAATAACATAACGTTGACAGTGAAAAACAATCCAATTAACATAACGTTCACAGTGAAAACATCTGAATAACATAACGTTAACAGTGAAAAACATCCAAGAAATATAACGTTCGTGTGTGGTTTGTCCAGTATCCTTAAACGATAACAACACAAACACAAAATGTGTTTAATTATAGCTTTGACTGGTGCAGAACATTAAATTTGCTGTAAAGATACATTATGTCATTTTCTATGGAGATGGCCCGGGGAAATGGCATGTTCAGAGGTACAAACTGGGCACAAACCAAAAATGCTAACGTTACTAATAATTCATCACAGAGATGGTGACGTAGATTTTGACCAATACATTTTACAAACATGCCTACCTCATAGCGGTATTTTTCTGAACTAACACGTGCAGGCAATAGCCACACATTACAAAACCATTTCACATGGGCAGCTAGTATATCACTTGCTGTACAGTGCGTAAACTGGCAGTGATATTGTTACGCAAATAGGACAGCGAATTCTGTGATTAACAAAAAATCGATGCCACTATATGTAGACATTTAATATAAAAACATATTGTGTTATATATTTTAGTAGACAAACCAATTACCTGGTCAATTGCTCAAGTTCATACTAATGGTGTAAATGGTTTTGACGTACGAAGACTTTTAATTTTGCTAATGTGAAGAATACATCTTTGATGTACAAAGTCACGTTTCAAGTGTCAATTTTAAACATCTCTATTTTTGTCAGAAAAATGTTTCGGGTGAAAATAGACTTTCAATAATCATAATTTGATACATTCTTTTTATGAAGCAGCATAATGCTGGAGAAACTAATTAAAGAATGTTGACAGAAATGATGTACAAAAACATGACATGTCGCCACGGTAGGTTTTATACTCTTGATATGACAGGTTTTTCACAACGTTTTATTAATTTTAAGTTTTCACTATTTTTCTTTTATCACAGAAATTTTGTGTACTATATATGGCAGTTTGCTTTTGAGTGTTTAAGATAAACTATTTCACAGCAAAAATATGTGCTGAAATTGATTAAAAACGCAAGTGTAGATTTTATACTTTATTTATTACGAAAGAGTTGTGATGATATTTTAACTGGAATTCCGTAGTAAAAAAATAACTATTATAAAAAAGCCGATACTTTTATTAAACAACAGGAATGTAAGTCAACATTGTCAACATTGTCAACTGCTTTTATATACAGTTTAAAGCATCTTATGTTTAAAAAAATGAATACTAGTTTTGTCATTAGTGATTGCTGCTCATGGTTTTTTAAATGTATGTGTTGTAATTGCCGGTTGTCATAACCATATTATAAAGGGGTGGTGGAAATTGAAAAATATGTTGGGTGGGAACTACTAGCACTGTATCCAATCTTCTGTGGGAGGGTAGTGGTATGTATCTCCACGGGATATATACATTTCTGATTTGAGTTTGTGATCACCATTTACAATTGCAAAACGCAGTACTGTACGCACGATAACTTCACCAGGTGGGGCTGAGCTTCCCAGTGAATCATTTTCGCAAACACTCTTATTCTCTCAACCCTTACAGCACTGATGTCGACTACAGTAGACATTCTGTATTTTATTAGCACCTGTATAATCGTTGTTAAAAGTAAAATATACTTTAAGTCTTGAAACACTGATCTATGTTGGGACTTAAATTTCGCAAATCACACAAATTTTCTGTCACTTGAAGTTGTGGATCGCGGTAGCGAGACACAGCTTCAAATGACTGACAATTTAAATTTAATAGCACGGTGCTGTAATATACCCTTACAGCACTGATGTCGACTACAGTAGACATTCTGTGTTTTATTAGCACCTGTATAATCGTTGGTAAAAGTAAAATATGCTTTAAATCTTGAAACACTGATATATTTTGGGACTTAAATTTCGCAAATCACACAAATTTTCTGTCACTTGAAGTTGTGGATCGCGGTAGCGAGACACAGCTTCAAGTGACTGAAAATTTAAATTGAATAGCACGGTGCTGTAATATACCCCTACAGCACTGATGTCGACTACAGTAGACATTCTGTGTTTTATTAGCACCTGTATAATTGTTGATAAAAGTAAAATATGCTTTAAATCTTGCAACACTGATATATGTTGGGACTTAAATTTCGCAAATCACACACATTTTCTGTCACTTCAAGTTGTGGATCGCGGTAGCGAGACACAGCTTCAAATGACTGAATATTTAAATTGAATGGCACGGTGCTCTAAGGGTTAAGGGACCTATGATATCCCAATTTGACAAGCAGTGAGGGCCCACAGAAGCCATCTTATCTGGACCACCTGGTACCTTAATGTCCAAAGAAAAACAGGTAGATCATGTCATATTTCGAAAATATTTTTGCACGTGTGTCATACCAATTGAAATTAAACATAGGAACAGAAATATGTCTAGTATGTATATAAAATACCGCTCACCATAAATTGTAACATATAGGGCCCATGACTGTAGCCGCAAAATACCGATTTAGGTTTGAAGGGGGGTGCAACATTTCAGGATGATATTTTATCATTTGCTTTCAGTAATCAGGTAATACATGTACCTATAATGTCGCATTAAAATTTGAAATTAATAGTAGGGACATAATAACCTATGCGTGCCATCCACAGACACGACAACCACCCGAATTTATATGCAACAAACATAATTTTGCGGGAAAGAACACAAACACTTGTTGTTGTTACAAACATAATAATAACTTCCTCAGCTTGAAAAAAAAACATTACAATTTCGTGGTTTTACATAACAAGATTATCTTTTCGTATCAAATGTAGCTTCATAATTATCTGTTTTGGCTTTGTGAGCACCAAAGGAAGAAAAGCTACAACATTTCACATATATTAGTAGGCCTATATAATTATATAATTATATATCATATAATGTTGTTACAAAAAAGGGGCAGTGTAATAAATAATCTTGAACAATCGTTGTTTTTTAGTGAGATTTCATACATTGATACATATTCAATTAGAATTATATTGATAACCATATCTCTTGTGTGATAGGGCATTGTGTGGACTAATGTGTACACTCTTAACATAAAAGGTTATTTTCCATATAGTGATATAGTGATAGGTTCCACATACATATCAGGTATGTATGTTGAACCTTTCTCTATATTACTATATAGAAAAGAACCTCTGGGAACGTTTTGCCAGAGGTGTGATTGCAACCGCAATCTCCATGCCTACAACCATGCGCACAGCACAGGTCTCTTTCAAATTTGGCAAATTTCCAGGACCTGCCTTTAATAATAGATGCCAGTCTTAGACAGACTTTCCAATTAAACCCTGATATTGACCGGACTGCCGGAACATACAAAATCGTTGTATTTATGGTAGCTGTGTAACTCTTTCCTGTTTTTCCTTCTAAAGTGTGACTGAATGGGGCTTTATATAAATGTTGTTGACATACAGACTATTAAACTCATCTTGACAGCAGTGGTATATAGCTTCCACATTGGTGTCAGGATGACTAAGCTGGGCCAGTAGAAACAGGACGGTGAGATGAATCCGACGACGCTGACACGACCTTGTTGCGACGTTGAATCAACGTCATTGACGTACATGTACTGGACACACGGGGGTACTGGGATGATTTCTAGTAGTAGTGCTTTTCGCCTCTATCCGAAGAAGGGTCATTGGGATCTGTTCCGTCTGTTGCATGCTGTAATGCATCGTACGGAAACACTAGTCTATAGCATTCATCCAAGGGAAAATGTAGCCATAATTTTCGGATGGATTGTCAGCGTCATACGCTGGCTCCTCCATTCAACAGTGGTGCCAATGCCAGTGCAGTGTCACTACAGTGCAGGCACTGATGTTGGCCGTGGTAGCCTTGAAACAACCTGTATTATTTGGGCTAGTGAAGGGAAACACTCTCAAAAACCCACCATGCCCTATCACCCCACCCTCATGTCATCATCTGTACAGCATTCGTCTCATCAATGGACTGCATTCTTTTTATCGTATTACAATGAGTACCGAAAAGTAACGTAAAAGCAACAATTTACTACTACAGTATCCCCACGCATGGTTACAGTCCGCTTTTCCGAAGGTCCATTTTTCCGAAGGTTCATTGTTCCGAAAAAAAGGTTTATTGTGTCAAAGGTTTATTGGTCCGAAGGGTCATTTATCCGAAATAGGGGTTCATTGCTCCAAAGGTTCATTGTTCCGAAGGTTCATTGTTCCGAAATAGAGGGTTATTGTTCCGAAGGGTCAATCATCCGAAATAGGGGCTCATTGCTCCGAAGGTTTATTTTTCCGAAGGTTCACTATTCCGAAATCTCACATCTCTCAGACAGGAAAATATTAATTTGCTATGACAAAAATGAAATGACTAGGGCTTTCGGCCGGGCCACTTTTGTGCACATACAGGCTAAACTGGGCCAGGAGATGGTTCACGAGATGAATCAGATGACACTTTACAATTCTCCAGACACAGGATTCGCACCCTGGCAGTCTTGAAGTCGAGCACGCTAACTCTCGGTCACGGGGGTTCCCCCCAATATTTAGTTTTAAGAATTGATGGAGAAGAAACATTTTGCTATGACAATAAAAATATTGTGAAAGCCGTTTAGCATCCTGCATTGAGAAACCTCTATGGGGGGGGGGTCAATATAAGTGTTAATATTATGATTAGCGGCAAATGACGACGTATCCTCTTTAAACTTGGTCAGCAAGTAAATATTCGTGTCCATGACAATATTCAAACTCATCCTGATTGATGGTGGTGATATATGGCATGTTCGACGATAATGTGTACCACCAACCTACCGAGTGTTTTAATAACAGTCACTCACAAATAATTCACGTGTCACCGATACATGAAATTCACATATATATAGTAACACAAATTACCATATTAATTATTACCTTTTGCTTAATATGTTTTTGTTTAATGTTGATTTAGGAAAACACAAAATGCTCACGTGACGTTTCAAGCTGTCTTGGACGTACATCTGTACGTAATCACATTAGCTACATGTAGGCCCTACTTCACATAATAGGGTCTAATAATAATAATATATATTATGTATATTTATATAGCGCACATAAGCCTATCCAGCTCATCATATGCATGCAGGCTACATGGCGACTTACATCATATTTTCCCTGGTCATTGGACCTGTTATGCCTAGTTAGTAATGTATGTACCATTTCAACTCCCCAGGGAGCATACATCACTGCAAACGGTTTGCGCTAGTGATTTTATTATCTTATATAACTTCCATATCTATCCCACCAGGTAAGCCTACTCATTCACACCTGAGTGAAATGAAGCACGTGGGAGGGGGGGGGGCACAACATTGACACATAAATGTCCCAGCGTGGAGAGAGGAGAAATATGATATTTCTCTGAAAATCCTACACCAAGCGATCCTTTAACTCACAAGGCAGGCATGCAGCGGCTAATTGCAAAGCTCTACGCTTTATCCATTGCATCACGTCCCACACTTCAATCCCTAAAACAGTTTATTCTGGGCATGGCTATTCATCAATATTGTTCTTTTTGGTTTGAACGGTTATTTTCATAAATACAAGAAAAAGATAAACTTTTCGCTTATATAAAGAGATTGGCCTTTTTGCATTTTAACATGCATATAGATTGTTTCAGAACAATTGTGGGTACAAGGTTCAAGTGCTCTTTAATTTCTAGGTGGAATGTCTCAACGTGCGCTCCTCAAATAAATACAAGGAATCATGTTTATGAAGTAGATTATCACCAATAGGCCTACATTTTTTTTGTAACCCTAACAGTGGAAACATCTGAATAGCATAACGTTCACAGTCAAAAACATTCACAAAACATAACGTTCACAGTGAAAAACATTCAAATAACATAACGTTTACAGTGAAAAACATCCAAATAACATATCGAAGGTTATGTATTCGCTTTATATTCACTCTCTTTTATCAAATAATATATATTTAGAAGAATTTGTCAATCACAAAATATTACTCAGATTAATTAAAGAAACATTAGAACAACAAGAAATATGTCACATTTGTTGGGTTGAATAAGGTCTTTATAGGAACCATAACCGTATTGTTGTTTTCTATTTATGATAGTCCTTTTTTACAAATAAAATATACTATCTAATTTATTGTCTCCTAGTGAATGACGGCGGCAACATCTTATTTTTTAATTTGTCAAACTGCCTCGGGTTCTCACCACACAAATTCATGCGCACATCTCATTATAATATTTGTCTATTAAGAGTGCCTATATATTTTTAGTCATTGTGTCTAATTAAAGCAGCCTCGGAAGTAAATATTACAGATATATCATCTAAATACCAATTTCTTTTCATTTGTTGGAAGATTTTTAGTTCCAGAAACAACGTATCACAAAAATATAAATCTTGGGGAGTGATCACAAGTGCATCAACAAAGCGAGCAAAAGTTATAGATATTAAAATTCATGTTTTTAATGAAGACGTGGTGTTATATATTAACAAAAATGCCGACATGTGAGTGTACGAGAAAATGCACACATTTCGGTCATAAAAAGAACTAATGAGCGCTATACTTCATGATAATTGTTACAAATAAAATAAAACACGTGTTTTGAAATCTGAAATTATCAATGTTCATTCTTTATTTTATATGAGGTGAAGTGTGTATTATAAAATAAACAAAACAAGAAATTTAACATGTCAGAAAAAAATGTGCTCATCAATGGGGCTCATTAGATGAGATGCTGAGTTTGCGGCAGCGTTGGTGCACATAGTGGTATGGCCAGAAGGGTAAAATCCAAGATGGCCGCTATATGATCAAGGTCAAACAATAAATTGATATCATTTGGTTCAGAATCGTTACAGATTCGTGATTTTGGTGTCTACCTATAAGGTTTTATGGAACGCCCGACATGGTAGTCTGGCCAGACAACACATTAGATATTGTATTGTGCATAAAATACAAGGTGACCGACATTTGTTCAATCTCAAATAATAAATTTATATAATTTTCCACAAAATAGAACTAGATTCATGAGTTTGATGTATACGATAAGGTTTGCAAGTATGCCCGACATAGTATAGTGTGATCAGAAAGTACTTCAGATATTGCAGTATTGCTAAAACACAAGATTGTCGCTATTTTTGCAATTCAAATCATAAATTGCAAATCACTACGATTTTGTGGAAGAGTAGGCCTATTCTGATAGTTAAGCAATTTATCTCCTGTGTACGTGGTATAGTGAAAAAAACAGATTTGGTGAAGAAATAAATACGCATAAAAACAAAACATTTCTATCTTCAAGCTAGTTAAAATGATGCCCTCGTTAGCACAGTGCTGCAGATTCCAAAACTTTAAACAGAAAATCAGCCAATTGCATGAATTGAATCAATAGTAGTTATTTTTTATTGTCCGTTTTTTGTATGGTCGTTTTAGTAGTTGATACACCCTGCACGTAGGCCTTAAAACAGCCTAAATTGTTATGATGTTATAATGTTACTTGCCCCCAAAATAGCCTGCTTAGAGCCCCACATATCTAGCCAATTTGTACTGGGGTTGTACCGCCGGGTCCCAGGCCACTGCTCCCCCTATAAAATTGTATCTTGGATCCACCCACGACCTTTATGCAGATCTAAAAACATTAAAGTATTTCGCATATTAAAAACAAAGTCATTTTCCATGTAAATTCATTCTTTTTCGGAATATTGAACCTTGTTTTCTGAACAATGAACCCTAATTTCGGAGTAACGAACCTTCGGAGCAATGAACCTTTGGAACAACGGACCTTCGGAACAACGGACCTTCGGAACATCGGACCTTCGGAACATCGGACCTTCGGAACAACGGACCTTCGGAACGATGGACTTTCGGAAAAGCGAGCGGTCCCCCCACGCATAAACGTGCATACACTTATGAGTTGAAATCGACTGTTTTAGGACTTTAGGGCATGGCTGCCAAATAATCTTGTTCATTTATAATTGCATGCACTTATATTCACTTATATTTGAATACTACCTATATATGCACATATATTCGAAGTTTACTACGCGCATTGCTGTGTAATTCTATACTTAGGCATGTATTGCAGATGATAATGAAATGAAATGAAATGAATCGGGATTTAGGCCACCTTTGTGCACATATAGGCTAAACTGGGCCAGGAGAACCTCCTGAGGATGGTGAGATGATTGAGATGACACTGTCCTCCAGACACAGGATTCGAAATTCGAGCCCTGGCGGTCTGAGGCCGAGCACGCTACCTCTCGGTCACGGAGGCTCCCCACAATACTAACATTCACACGTGGATGGGGAAGAAACATTTTTGTTTCTTTCAAACCGCCGAGACCGGGAACCGAACCCCAAACTCTGGCGTGAAAGGCAGCGGTGCTAACCACTACCCTAGGGCCCCCGCCCTCAGATGATAATAACTTTGATATGTTGCGATTTATGGAAAACCTTACTATTATATTATCCATAATAATTAAATAATTTATGATGTTGATCGTAAACACAAACTACTTTATTGTTTTCATTTGTTACCGGGTAAATATTAGGAGATAATTGCTCAATATTCTAGAGATGCGTCGGCAGTTCAAGCCGTGAAAACCAGCGTGCAAGGGTGTGACATTCTCATTCATCAGATCCACTATCCTACCACTAGGTCAGCTAGTGGCTCTGATTGATTGCACTGTGAAATGTGTTCCGTTGAAGATATTCATGAGCTTGACCCAATATTCCGGCCAGCCAATCAGGATATTATTTAAACAAAAGTATGTCTTTGACTTGGTAAACGAAATGTAAACAATACACTGAACCACCACGTGGCTGTCAAGCTGTTGCTGCCTGAGTCAAACTGACACTGTTTACACGCTAATTCCTATAATTGTTCTCGTAATGATGACCAAAGGTTTTATTTTTCAATAGTCATTACCAGGGCTGTTTTTTTATTGTGTTTCCTGGGCATTCTCTGACATAGGGCCGTCTTGATTCAGTTCACATAGCATTATTAGATATGACCTAGGTATTATTAAACGCCCAGACCTTTGTCTTGGTTGTCTACTGAGCTCTATCTGGCCGTCTGGAAGCGACAAATAGGCCGCATTGGTCCAGCATTAGCGTCTTGTATTTCCAACGTTGTCAACGTTGGCCAATATTTAATCAGCTTCTCTGTGAGCAGCTCAGTCACTTGAACAGATCGCCCGCATTAAGACACACAGCTCTGTGGCGGATCGAGAGAGGGTCGCTGCCAATGCCCCCCCCCCCCTTTTTGGTATGTACCCAAAACAAAAACACGACCATATACACAGCAGACACGAGACGTTGACCCAATGTTGGTTTAATGTTGGCCCACTGTCTACGACGTTGGACCAACATCAATTCAACATTGGTTCAAAGTCTCGTGTTTGCAGGGTAAGGCCTCTAGGGCAATATATTTATAATTCGCCCTTTTGAAGCGTTGTAATTCAAAAAATACCCTCCTAGGGCACAGACAGTTGTAGACCTATAACTAAAACATCAGTCAGCGTGGACATGTTGTCTGAGATTCACATGGAGGTGGACGATAGAGGAAGTTAGAAAAGTTCGTTTCTAAGTAGATCGGTGATTGGCCAACGCAATGTCACATTTGACACAGTTGGAAAGGGTCAAACTTGGGGTCACGGTACACCAAATTTTGATGCCCTATCAGGACGTGGCATTACAGAAGAGATTCTCAAAGCACTGTAGCAGGGCCACCTAGCTGTGCTAGTGTGGCCCTGAGAAGGAGGCTGGGGTGTGATAGCTGAAAAGAGTCGACAATATGTGGTGTGACTTATAACAGCTCACCTATTGTATTGCCTGGAGTCACTCAACTTAACTTCAAAGTAAAAAAAAGTCAGTGATTACTAACATTGCTTAGTTTACTTTTTGTTGAAATAAACCAAATAATTAAGATTTTAAAGAATTGAAGAAATTTAAAATGTATTTTTATGTTCGAATATAAGTGCATGCATTCATTTTCTAAAAACTAAGTGCAATCAAATATAAGTGCATGCACGTTAATGCGCGGGGATACGGTACTACTACTGCTGGGAACACGACATAGTTGCGTCATTGAATCAACGCCATTCGCCATTGACGTTGATTCAACGTCGCAGCAACGTCGTGTGCCCATTGGACAGATGCTGCCCGCAGTATTAAACTCTAGTTGACCATGTTGACTGGGTTGAGGAATACAGTATTTTCTTGGATACATGAATAGGGGAAGGGACTCCAGTGCTCCAGCGTGACAGGCCACAGCGTTAGGCCTAGCCACTACACCATGGCTCATGTCTGTCCTTTTAAATGCAGGGTTGGAAATTTCCGTCTACAAACGTATAATTCCCGTCCTTTGAAAAAATTCACACATTTAAGACCACATTTTGATGCTTCCCAGATAGTAAAATGTAGCCTCAGCGTGCGCTGAAAAACGACCTGAGAGCATCTAGAAATTAAAAAAATCTCCCGGGGGAGATCCCTTGGACCCCCCTTGCGAGGGGGGTTTAACACCCCCTGGCGCTCTCCCCAAGCGGCCACCGAATGAAGCCCCTTTCCAAATACTGACTCTTTCATCTGTGGCATATTTTGACTAAACGTCGGTCACAAGAAAATTGTAGCGGCATCCCAGTAAACACAAAATATTTGTATAACATTTATACCATGTTGGACCAGCGTCGAAGACGTTGGGCCGGCGTTGTATAAATGTTGTACAAATATTTTGTGTTTACTGGGATAGGGCCTACTCTCCATCGAAACGAGCATTACATTATCAGCTTTCACTCGATTTATTCATTCATTCATAGCAAATCTTGGCTCCGGAAGGATCATCGAGGCCCATAAAGTTGATGTAGAGAAAATGAATATATTATGCTCGGGTATCTACCAGGGTGGAACGTCTGAAATAGATGACAGGATGTGTAAATAAATGTACCCCCTCCCCTCCCCTCTTTGATGTAACCCAAAAAGCATGACCACCCCCTCTTTTTGACAGCCCTTCGGCGTAGGGCTGTCAAAAAAGTAATAACTACCCCTATTTTAGGCGCCCTGGTATGAAACATGAACGGTCCTTTCACTTAGCATATACTTATATGTAATAAAGTGATAATCTGACACTTATCAAAGCGATACAAAAGGAATATATGAAAAGGCAGCAGACTATTTTGCATTTCGTTAGAGCTTAGAAGTAAAAATAGAATGTAAGGTTTCAGAGATCGAAGAAAAGTGGTTCTCTATTAAATAATTCCACTATAAACAATTTCGCTAACATATATAAGAGAAATTGACATGCGTATAATCCCATATAAAAAAACGATTCGTTTCACTTTCAAGAACATATTTTGAATTTTGTTATAGCGAGGACAGTCCAACCGACAAATACGCGACCAGACACTTCCCATGGTGTGCGTGGAACAGTAAGATAACAGTTTTATCAGCCGTGAACTTTAACACGGGTTTGCTTCTCACGCTGCTCAGTTTTGCAAGATTAACCCTTGAAGCGCTGAAATATTCTTGTATAAGCCATGAAAACCAAAGGATTTTTTCAATTTGAAATAAGAAATGTTTCAGTTGGCTCTTTCTGTTTCTTTTGAATACCTATGTAAAATACTATTGTAAATATTTGTATTCTTTCAGTGTGGGGATCGTCTTTAGACGTCAGATTCTGACGTCTAAAGACGGTCCTCGCTCTGAAAGGGTTAATATAACATTTAATAGAGAGAAACAATGGGTTGTGTGTTATGTTGTTATTTGTCATCTATTATCCGCAGTTTAACATTGTCAGATAATTTTTTTGACGATGGGAATACTATTACATAAACGTACGAATAAATTAGACATATATATATATACCTCAATAATCTGGACCATTTGTCCAGGATTGTGGAAAGCGCTCTCACTCCCATATGTGTAATCAGATGATGTATATTTGTGAGTACAAACTTGACAATATTCCTGACCACCTGCACACATAAAGCCGATATTACACTGTAAATGCCACACACCTATGCCTACTGTGCACAAACTAACGGTCATTTCACTCAGTTTTGCTTATTATCTTGGAAACCTTGCTGGATTATTACTATTTTTGAAATCAAATGCCGGTATAAAGAAAAGTCAAGGGTATCACTTGACACATTTACAGATGAAGAAGTATGGCTGACTAGCGGCCATTTTTTTTAATTTTACTCATGAATTTGAATATCTCAGACACCGTACAATGCATGATAAAATGAATCAGATTGTGTGTAACTTCGGGCATTTGCGAAACTGGGATACCCTCTTGAGGATTGTGAGATGAATTAGATGACACTTCCCTCAAAGCACAGGTGTCGAAAATTGAGCCCTTGCTTCAACTTGCATATTTAATTACGTATCATACATGTACCTGGTATATGAAAACTTTATGTCATTGCTATAACTCTTACTGCTGACCAGCCATTTTTAGCCCGCCTTTTAATTTTAATTAAAAAAAGGTGGGCTATTGCAATTGAACCTTGGCGGCGTCGGCGTTAACATTTACTTGTGGGCACGATCACTTGAAAAGTTTTTTATGTATCTTCCCAAATTTGTCATGCATGTTATAAATGACCAATTCTCTGACAAGATCAATAATGGCTGAAAAAAAATTAAAATGGCGATTTATTGCGATTTTTCGCGATAACTTGAAAAGCTTTTCATGTAAACTTTTCAAATTTGTTATGCAACGAGTTACAAATTACCATTTATCGGAAAAGCTCAATAATGGCTGAACAAAAATTTAAAATTGCCGATTAATTGCGATTTTTCGCATTTTACGTCAATAATTTGACCTTGATAACATGAAAAGTTTTTCATTTATCCTGCTCAATTTAGTTATGCATGTTACTAACATGAATAACAATGTTGTTAGAACTCGAACAGGTTCGATAACGGCTGAAAAAAATCAAAATGGCTGATTTATTGCGATTTTTTTTATTTTACGTCATCAAGTTGAGTTTGTGGGCGCGATAACTTGAAAGTTGTTCATGTATCCTGCTCAAATGTGTTATAAGCAGTTCTCGGACAAGTTCGATAACGGCCGAAAAAAAAGCAAAATGGCCGATTTAGTGCGATTTTTTGCATTTTACGTCAATAATTTGACCTTGTGGGCAGAATACTTTTAAGTTCAATAATGGCGGTGGGCTATTGTCGAGTGTGCTCTTGTTTTTTTATGTTTAAATTATTATATTTTCTCTTATATGTTATATTCATACCGACAATGTAGTTGTTTTCTATTACCAACAAAGGCCTGAATAATACAATATATTTAAATCAAAATAATATAATATTGCCATTTTGTCGGTCTGAGACCGACCACGCTACCTCTCGGTCACAGAGGCTTCCCATACATTTTTTTTTAATCTAAAGTTACGAGTGGGTGGGTTTGAAAATGATTGTGTTCGTTAAATTGTCAGCTATCTATGTGCATGGTGTGTGATTTTGGAGACACTTGCGTGTATTTTTTTGTGTGTTATTATCCTCATATAAGTTGATCTCAAGATAAGGATTTCAAGTATGCCGGGACCCGGGTACTGGGGTGTTTGTTAGTGGTAGTGTTTTTCGTGCATGCACGGAATCACTAGTCCACATGACCATCAAAGTGAATCTGCAGCCTCCACAAATCCGGCCACAATCTTCTGGCGGATTACCAGCAGTGTACCCCGGCTCCTCCGCTCAACAGAGGAGCTAACGCAGCTCTCGTATCAGTGACTAGGCACTGATTTTGCCATGGTAGGGCTATCGGCAATATAGTGTTTCCGGAGCGGGGCGAAAGGCAATTTAGTGCTTTCAGCATTAAATTGTACTGTTTCACTATGTATGTGTGTATGGTACTTTCTTACACAGTTGGTATTAGGAGAATAAGGTCGCAAATCAATGTTTAGCTTACGAAGTAAGTTGAAGTGAATCGTAAATATAAATCCGGTCGTGTATTGCGATCTTTTTGATAAAATGGTGATGCATGTGCTTTTATATGGTTGTGAAATATGGGTATTTTTATCCCGCTGAAGCAATAGATCAAGTATATAAAGATTTTTGTAAAAATATTTTTAAAGTAAAACGGTCAACAGTGAATGAAATAATATTAATATATGGTGAACTTGGGCGTGTACAATTGATTGTCCCCCAGAGATACATGAGAATTATGAAATATTGGCAATTTTTTTTTAAATAAAACGAAGTCGTATGACAAAAGTCATATATATTGTACAATTTAATGCACTTAGTTACAAGTACTCATACAATAATAAATTGGGTAAGTAAAGTCATAGATATGCTTTGTTCATTATGGTTTAGGCGAAGGTTGGTATAACCAAGGAGTTGGTGATGTAAATATATGTTTAGTGTTATTCAAACAGAGCGCCATTGATTTGTATTTTCATGACTAGTTTTTTAATTTGGAAAATTCAAACAAAGTTTTGCTGTACAGAAATATTAAAGTTAATTTTAGACCTTCTTTAATTTAATAGTTATTTCAAATATTCAGCGTAGATCAGCGTTAACTTAATTAAGAATTTGTAATCATAAACTTCGCGGCCCAAGTATGATGTTCCACCCCCTAATTTAAATAACAACTGAATGAAGGCGGTGATCGGTCAATCTCGTCTTTTGACAGGCTGAGTCACTCTTCGATTGGTCGGGGGTAGAATACTCGACTTGAGGCAACTTGGCGTATAGAGACTGGGATAGTTGGTGTAAACCTAAGCGAATACCGTCCGCGTTTTATACGTGACCGCGATGAATTGGAAGATGATTATCATTTTGTATTATGTTGTACTACATGTACATTATTAGGATTAATATATAAAAATATACATATTTTATTAATATCCTAGTATGTATGAGTTTACAAAATTACTAACAATAGAAAATAAAACTGTATTAAGAAAACTGGCAGCTTATGTATACTACTAGTTTGCTTTAAAAAAAAGAACGAAATTGTTTATATTAATGACTGAAACATTCCATTCCACTGTACTGTATTGTTTTCTTTATGTTTCGAAGTTTGCCTGACAGGCGATGTATTTGCATTTGGTTAATAAGGTAATGAACATTATTACTAATTATTAATGTCTAGATTGTGAAAAGTGTGGACATCATGTCTGATCGCGGAGGAACACCAACGCAATACCGATAGAGGTCTGCTGGTTCTCATATACATTTAGTGCCGCCAATGGTGACTAATTGTGTGACCTTCGTCAAACTATATTTAACCCTTATCCTGCTGATCACGACTATTTTGTTTTTAATCTGTTTTATTATCCACTGTTATTGGGAGTGAAATGACTATTTAAACATCATGATTTGTAAATGTCTGTTCTCAAATTAAACAACTATGGGTAATTTTCAAGCAATTGAGGTTGTGGATCGCGGTAGCGAACACAACCTCAAGTGCTTGAAAATAAAATAAATTTGCTTGGCAAGATAAGGGTTAAGAGACCATCGCTGATTGTGACACTTTATTATGTAATAATACTATTACCAATAGAGATGTAGATTGTAAAAGAGACACCCACTCCATATTGAAGATCAACTGGTATTGGTGTGTATGATATCGTTTATAATCGTGACTTTGATGTGTCATGTAATTACAGGCCAGATGTGAATTACGATATTTTATATAATAATGTTAGGGCCTATTAATAATATAGTGTCGGTAATGTAGTTGCAGGCAATTTATATGTACACAGCTCAGTGTCTATATGCGTATTAGGGAAGTATTGGAGTAATTTTAAACTCTCCGTTGCGGATACCCTCAGTTTTATATCATAATGGCATACATCAAATTACATAATTATTTCTGGTAAAATATGCATTTTTCCTGTTTACAGTTTACCTGCATAATTCCCGCAACTTATTACTTCTTGCTAAATAACATGCTATATAGTGTGGCATCCATTGATATAAAATAGGTAGTATTTCTAAAGAAATGTTAAATGAAGTAGAGAATGAAAATTGATGCAATTACCTATTAAAACATTCAACATGATATACTATTCACTGACGTTATTTAAAAATCGCATGTTTCTTCTGCCGGGTTGTACTACCATGACATGACACGTGTATATGTTGTGATTTGTTTATTTTAATCCAAACAACCCAACGAAAACGAGATGTCAAGCTGTAATTGATGGTGTAATTGTTGAGTGGTCTCGGTGACTATGGCCAACTTTAAGCCACCTGTGGCTAAAGGTCCGGGGAGTCTTGGAGATGAGAATCATCCCTAAGCGAACACGATCTGTTAATTTAAGCTTAGCCAATGTTAGTTAATGCTGGTCCACCGTCTGCGACGGTGGTTCAGTATCAAGACAATATTGGCTTGACGTCGTGAAATGTGTGGTAAACCAGCCAGCAGCTGACAGGTGAAAATTAATCCTCCATTGTTGTCAAGGAGATGGCAATTTGTGTTCATGGTTGTTTTGGGTGCTCGCCAGTGTGACTTAATTAGCCTCCCGCTCGCACACCTTCGACCTGCTTGGCTAATTAACAATTTAAGCTGTTATATACAACGAGAACGTGGATTAGTTAATTGTTTTACCCCCCCCCCCTCTATATCCAGCTAATAATTATTGAATCATTCAAAATTAAAATGTAACTCGTGGTCTGACAACCTTTTGTATTGCTACAATGGCACGATGACGTTGCAAAAGTGTCCGTTATTTCATAAAAAACAGCAGACCTTGTTAAATTTCACGCGCGTGTGCCGTTACTGCCATGGTGCAAAGTATATCTTATGTAGCATATGTATGCTTTTAAAAATTTATGTAGCATATGTATGCTTTTAAAAGTTTGTGTTTTGATATAATAAAGTGTTTCGGCTTGTCTTCAATAAATAAATAATGCGTTGAATTGAATCATGCAAACGCTTAATGAAGAAATGTACACTCCATATATAAAAAATCGTATTTCCAAATATTATTAGAAGTAGACTTGTACTACGCGTGATTGTAATAATATAGTCCGTATTTGTTAAAACAAAGCTCTGATTTCAAATATATATAGCATAAAAAAATAAGGGATAGATAAACTTATTCCAAATATTATTATAGGTAAATTGAACTAAGTTCTACTTTTCCATCATGTGAGCCATATTTATAAATAAGAATCATATTACGTAATGCTCTACTATAAAACAGGCGTTATATTGTATATTGTTTATATGATGTAGAATCTATTATTTTTTTAAGAAAAAGCTTAAATTTAAATTTCAAAATAAATATTATATATTTGACATTTAAGCTATATTATAGCATTAAAAATAAGGTATGTTTACTACATGTAGGGGGAAGTGCCCGAATATGAGCACCTTAAGGAAAACAGCCACCAGTAACTTTATTATATTATCTGGACATTTTAAATTGATGTATATAATATCATATGCATACTCTTTAACTGAAACAGTTTTTCTCTCTTGATTCAATGCAAAAATAAAAATATAAAACAAAAATAATATTTGTGCTAAATGGCTCATAATAGGCACTACCTATCTTAATATGAGCATGTATGTTAACTATTAAGACTATTGATTCAAAATATCACCACATGAAAGTAATCATTAACTTGATTGTAAAAAAAAAGCTTTCGATTGTGAAACAAGGCATTGCTGAGCGTACATAGGCATATCAAATCAACTCAAAATATGATCATTTAAAATTTTCATAGACAAATAAAATCCTGAAATTTTGCATATCAGAATGGGTGCGCCTAATATGAGCACCACAATCCGGGTGCCCCTAATATGAGCATACCTGTTTTCATCCTAACATGTTTGGACTATTTTTTTAACCTTTAATACCATTATTGAGTATGCATAAATGTTTCCAAAAAAAAAATTATTGAAAATATATCCAATTAACATAACAAATCACATTATTTCCCTAAAATCTTCCATTATGAGCATATGCTCATATTAGGAAAAACGTGGGTGCTCATATTAGGAAATAATGCACTTTCTGTTCGGGATGGCTTCCCATAACTTCAATCATGAATTAACCTGATTATCACACGATTTATGACAAGCTGACATGTTTATTGTGCAGAAAAAATCGCCATGACTTGAATACATTGTGTTTTTCATAATTTTCATCACTTTTAACATGCTACAAAATTTGCTTTTTTAGCATCATTTATTTCATCTGCTCTTTGTGAAATGTTGTTCTATTCACATTAACATATCATTGCTTTTTTTTAATCACGTTTGGGTTACTGTTATTTGATATCAACAGTACTGCCGCCTGGTGATATGTAGTATAAGAAATATGGCATATGCTCATATTAGGACCATGCTCATATTAGGCGTACTTACCCTATCTTATTCCAGGGAATAAGATAATATATCCGGTCAAATTTAACTAATGGGAAATTGAACTGAATAAGGCCTAAATGTCCCATCATTATATTCATGTGATCCATATTTATCTATAAGTATCATATGTCTTAATGCTGTCTATAAAACAGGCCTTATAATCGGATAATATTGTGTATTGTTTATATGATGCGGAACCCCGATGGTTCACCTGGATGCAGTTTTAGTCGCGGTCATTGGCACAGTATGTGTGAGATGTAGGCCTAATCCTGCCAGTGACGTGGTCAAACTTGTTGTTATAGTAGCGCGTAATCACATGGACTGTGGATTTCTGGATTAGGCGGCACACGCAGCTCGGCCGGCCAGTCCCTTCACGCATTACGCCGGGAACCACCAACTCTTCCCTGCAGTATAGGACTGTAGCTGTTTTGCCTCAGTTGTCACGCAACACAGTACTGAGGGCATTCCTCTCCAGCCAACCCTGTTTAAGGATTAAAGCCATCGTGTTCCAAGGTCAGGCATGCGTGGATGATTGACCTATTTTCTACAGCTATTTGATGTTACACAGTGGATATATTTTTGCTAATAACGATATTAGATGAGCATTTTTTACGGGAAATAATTTTGTAAAATATAACTCAGATCTCATGGTGAAACACGCATACCACCTTCATGTGATGCCAATGCAATAGTGGAATAACTGAACACATTGTCACGATGAGTGTCAACGAAGCCAGACAGTCGTCTGACAAACCTTTGAGGAAGAAGCAACAGAAGGGCGGGACGCCAAGAAATGAGAATATTACAAGGACAAGATCAAATGATGAGGAGACTAGAGACACCAGTAGGAGAGATGAGGATGAAGACTATGACAAACCTCAAAGTGCTGATAGTGCTGATAGTGGCATTAATAGCGTGGGACGAGATGAAAGTATGGATAATAACCACATAGCAAATAAAAAGGGTAATAACATGGACGACGAAAACAGGTCACCTCACCATCCATCTAAAAAAGGAAGGAAAAACGACGCTCATCGAAATGGAGATGTAAATGAAAGCATGGAGGGTGAACCAACTGATGAGCGTGATGAAGAACCTATTACTCACAGAAGAATGAATAAGAGTGATTCTCGCACAAATTTTGAAGAACTCCAAGCACGTCAAAACAATAATCGCGAGAGAATAAACGGCTCCCGTGACTTCTCTCAACACGAATCCGACGGAAATTCTCGAAAGAACGGCCATCAAAATAACCAGAGAAACAAAGGAAACGAATTTGACGGTAGACGAAGTCCAACTACCAGGTACAGTACGGAAGATGTGGAACCACCGTCTCTGGATAAATTTCAGTCGCGAGCGGAAGAAGCGGTGGCCAGAAAAGCTGCTGGAAAAATGCGCAAAGGCAAGAGAGGTAGTGGAAAAGACAAAGCTGATGAGAATGATGACAGGATTGCCCCTCCTGGGGGTGTCAGGCTGGAGGGACGTGAACACCCTCATCTCACCAGGATGGTGTCAGGTGACAGCAAAAGGTAAATCATCTATCAATATGTTTACTCGGTCACATAGATTATACGAGCCTTATTTGCCAATTGAAGCTAGACATTGCGTCAGTAATTTCAGCTTCAAATTAATAACAGCAAACAATTCAACACCACAAGGGTTAACGAGATCTGATATTTAAATAATCTGATTTTAAATATGAGATGTGACGCATAATTTAAACAGGAGTGGGAGGTTTAATGAGTTAACCCTTACAGCGGGGGAATCGACTTTAGACCTCTAATGTCTATCCCCGCGCTGTAAGAGTAAAACATATTCATCAGTGTTCATAATGGCCGTAAACCCATAGCATAGGTATTCAAATGAATCAGAAAGAGCTAACTGAGCCATTTATGCTGATTAAAAATTGAAAAAAGCCTTTGATCTCTATGGTTTATACGAAAGTATTTCAGCGCTTTAATGGTTAAAGTGCCAATCACGTCTATAGCCGTTTCGGCCTATTTATTTGATCTTCACACAAGAAACTTTGAAGGAGAAATGAGCCTTAACCATTAAACCGCTGGTACCAATTATATTCGTTTTTTTTACATTTTTTATTTACACATTGCATATCAGCTTTTAAACATGGTAAAAATAAAACTTGACATAAATCAGCAACATTTGAAAATAGTTGACCTCCATTTTGACAAATCTGAATAATTTTCACTCACTTGAAGTTGTAGATCGCGCCAGAGAGACACAATTTCAAGTGGGTAAATTTTCAAATTGAATAATTTGGCAGTTAAAGGCTAATTTTGATAGATTGACAAATGTTTTGATGCAAATTGTTCAAATGTGAGTAATTTGTACCCACCTGAAGTTGTGTCCCGCTACCGCGACCCACAACTTCAAGAGTGTAATAATGTATATAATATAATAATATAATGATTATCTAATTTAGCGCTTGATGGGTTAAAATGCTCCACGTAGGCGACTAACTGAGTTACTTGTCACAGAGGAATTAGTGCGTCATTGTTTATCTGTTACCTAAACATGGTGACTAATTCTTGACCCTTTAACCGCCAAATTATTCAATTTGAATTTTTACCCACTTGAAGTTGTGTCTCGCTGACGCGATACACAACTTCAAATGAGTGAAAATTAGTCAGATTTGACAAAATGGAGGTCATTTTTTTCAAATCTTGCTGATTAATGTGACATTTTATCTAATATGTTTAAGAGCCCTGTGGTACCTAATGTGCTAATAAAAAATGGGAGAAAAATGCATATTCTATTCAGGACCGGCGGTGAATAGGTTAATTATGGTAATCATATATAACTTGACGTACATGTAAATCAGGTTGCTCGGCGTCGTCTTGATATTTTATCGCGACGACGTAGCAATTACATGAAAATGTCACATCGTATACTTAGTTCCACTTGAAATGTTGTTTATTAATTCCTCGGTTTCAATGACTCGTACAAACTATTTTCTGAAAATGTCGGCACATTTCTTGTGGGACTCGTAAGACAACCGTAACAAAAACACCTTCGTATTCCGTTAGTAAGTTTGTAGAGAAGTTTAGGAAATGTCTAAGAACCCTACGAACGCCTTAAAAAAACACTCAAGGGTTAAGAGAGCTGCGTAGCTGTGCGTAGCTACATGTAGCTCTCAGAACAAAAACTTCATCCAGTAAGACTAGGTAATTACTGGCTGTCCTGACCCTTACCTACCCGCAATTTGACATATTTTTATTCTCTATAAGCTGACATAATTCCCACATTACAGCGAAAAAAATAGCTAATGTTACCACCTTAATCGCTAAGTACGATTATCTGATTATGTCGTTTGTAATGATGGCAAACACTCTTAAATTGGGAACGAAGTACATGTGTGTTTAAACATCCAGATTTGAATATGTTTGATCTCAAATTTATAAAAAATATGAATAATTTCCACCCACTTGAAGTTGTGGGTCTCGTAGCCAGACACAGCTTCTTTTCAATGAATTTGCTCTCATATATGAGTCACTAGCAGATGAAGGGTTAATGAATGATGCTAAGCTGTTGTCCAGTGTACAATCATTTCAGTAAAAGTCCAGTAAATTAAACTTGAGAAATTGATTATGCCGTTATATATTTGCCGTACGCTATTATCACGATAATTATTTTAATAGAGTAGGCGAGGACATCATCAACTGTGAATATCACACAATGCTACAAGGATTAACTGTTTTGGGGCTGCCCGTTAATTTTTTACGTAGTAGCCTATACCACTCAGTAGAGAAGATTAACGGCGGTGCATGCATGCCCTGATAGGATTAGGCTGTTTCTCAGTCAAGGATATTGGACTCCTCGCCCATGCATTATTGATGTTATTCCAAAAATAAGGATGTTTAAAGAACAGTGAATTTGTTGGGTGGAAAAATGAAATGAATCGGGCTTTAGGCCACCTTTGTGCACATAGGCTAAACTGGGCCAGGAGAACCTCCTGAGGATGGTGAGATGATTGAGATGACACTGTCCTCCAGACACAGGATTCGAAATTCTTGCTCTGACGGTCTGAGGCCGGGCATGCTACCTCTCGGTCACGGAGGCTCCCCACAATACTGACTTTCACACGTGGATGGGGAAGAAACATGTTTGTTTCTTCCAAACCGCCGAGACCGGGAACCGAACCCCGAACTCTGGCGTGAAAGGCAGCGGTGCAAACCACTACCCTAGGTCCCCCGCCCTTGTTGGGTGGAGGGGGATGTCAAGTTCTACCAACTAGTAATATTTCTTGAATAGCTTCGCAGTAAAGCGGAAGTATTTGACAATCATTTATGTTTTAATAAAGTTATTATTACTTTTATTGTTACTTTTATATCACTACTTTTTTATACATTTAACGCTAGCAGTGCTGACGCAATTTCAACTGTAAATGAATCATCGGAAATACCCCCAGGCCCGTCTGGAGACGTCAGATTCTGACGTCTATAGTCGATCCCCACACTGAAAGAATTACTAATTTATAATAGCCGCAGTCTCTTATCTTCCCCTGTACATTTTATAAATCCGTGGTTTTTTAAAAAAAAACGGCCCGTACTGAAAGATTATGCAATCATCATTAGATTCCGACGGATAATCATCCTTGATAATCACAGCCAACACATTGACCCAATGCGGAGCCAGCGTCTCAGACCGTGGTCCAACATTATATATCAGATATCACACACCGTCAGTAAAGAAAGCTTATATTTCTGTTTACCAGTTTACTGTGTCTAAAGGACAATCTTGTTGATAATGATATTATCTTACGCAATTTTATTGCCATGGCGGATTGTCCTGTCACATTGACTTTTGCTATTGCTGACAGGATCATAAAGTAAACCAGTAAATTATATGTTGAACTAAGTGATATGAATGACTTTTGGCGATGCAGTGTTATATTTATAACGTATTTCCAAAGATTTTTTTAGAAATAATCTCACCAATTATAAGTATAATTGACATTTAAATGTTATACATTACTGACTTTTAGTATCGTATTTAATATAATGCTAGTTGTAATAACGGATAATCTTTGAGACATTCCATTCTGAAAGCAGATTATCAGTCTGACAAATAAACAGTGGGATTTAGCCCACCGCCAGGTACAAATCCTGTGATCATCTTGTCTAAAGTCGTTGGCAGCTATGTGTCTGGGGTCGAACAACTACCGGGTCCCTGGACAGAGACGAGACATTGGTTTACTGCTTGGCCAGCGTCGCAGACGCTTGCCCAGCAGTAAACCAGCATTGAGGTAATATCAGGATCCAAATAAATCTGTGAGTGACTCATTGAGTTATTAAATCCCCCACATTAGCAACTGCTGAAGACACCTCAATTCAACATCATAAAACTTGATTTTCCATTTTCAACAATCCAGTAGATCAGCGCACAGCTCTTATCCGCTAATAGTAATACATTTATGGTGTTTCACCTATTGGATATTTATCTGCTGCACTGTAGCATAGGCTTGAATACCACTACTCCTTCTCCTTCGGCAATTCAGTTTATTGTTTATCCACTGGAAAGGATATTTCTTTGGATAGCTTACCCTTGGTTATTTGCTACTTCGAACTCATGGCTCCGAGAAAGACATCAATGCAACCGATGTCCACCGACGAGATTGACGATGATATCCCACCAGATATTTACCGCAAAGGGTGAGTTGGATGGAACGTCTGTGTGGAAGACGATATACCGTAGTTATCTTACAGTAGTTTTATTTTGTGTTGACATTATTTAATTGTTCATTGAGTCGTCCACCTGTGAATAAGATCCGCTCACATGTCAGTGAAGTATCAGCAACCATCTCTCCTACAGCAAGCTTGACACCGCGACTGCTTGACCTGCGGTGGTGGTGAAGACTTCCTGTACATGCTAGGGAATATGGTAATTACAATTGT
Source organism: Flabesymbios commensalis (assembly GCA_964017125.1). Lineage (NCBI taxonomy): Eukaryota > Metazoa > Annelida > Polychaeta > Terebellida > Flabelligeridae > Flabesymbios > Flabesymbios commensalis. The sequence continues at coordinate 27,741,069 of OZ024903.1, forward strand.
TTGTTCTTTGGTGCTCATATGATGTATTTGTCATTCAGTTCCCTCTCTCACACTGTGAGGGACTCTATAAGAAAAATTATTTAATTTATCTGTAGGATTACTCTACCAGTATGGATGTATAAAGCAGAAAACGAATTTTCGCTTTCGCTCTTGTACGTGGTGGAGCCGCCACGTGAACACTATGGAGATGATCAGTACAGTTCACATGTCACTGAAATATAATGAAATATAATTTCGCTCCACAACAAACTAGCTCACTGTGTGCCATTTTTGTCACATGAGGATTACATTGTGGCGTCGCATAGCGATTGATTGCAGTGTCAAAAGAACACAAAAACTGGCCAGGTGAACTTACATGTTACTCGTAAATTATATAGGATTTTAAAACAAAATGTATTGCTATCAATTTACAAGTTAGACGTGAAGTGACTATATAAATGTAGTCACATAGATCTATTTCGATGCGAAACCGGAAACCAAGCCCATGGGTTCAAAGTTCGACGCCTTCATGGGCGGTGTCAAGCCGTGGTGTCAGGACAGTCAGTTGATCAACAGAAGTGTTAGATATAATGGATTGTTAGTAGCATTATGCATCTACTAGTACAAAGTATGTCAAGACACAATGCATTGCAACTTATTACATTGTACACCATTTTGTTTTAATCACAACAATGGCTCATATTATAATAACTTAATATAAGTGTTACAATTGGCCGATGCAGATCCAATCTATATACAATGAAATAAATATAATGTAGCTAGCGTGTGACCATATCGTATTACCAATAATAAATATTTAACGAATCCAATCCAGTGCTATGTATATATAGCGTACAGGTCGATTTGGTTTGATAAGGTATATAAATATCTTATAGCATTAACGCTGATATATTGTATATTTTAACCCCTCTCATGTTAACTTGTTTGTGTTCGTATTTTTCATTCATTTGATGCTGGAATTGTGTCAGTATATACATCAAGTCCATAAATAGGCCTAATACTATTTCTAGAAAATATACATCTCCCAAAATAAATTATTCGATCAAATGAGGACCTACAATGAACTAATTTATAAATGTTTAGGTCGTTTTAAATTATTTGTTTTTTTTACCTTGCACAAAGACTTGCACCGGCCCCAGCAGAACAAAGTGTTATAAGTTATATCTATAGGGATTTGTCATCAGTCAATCCGCTGCTGTCATATCTCTACGATGCACTCAGATCTACTGAGTGGCCTCTTCTGTAGTTTTTCTCCGAGGAGTGTCTTGTGACCCGTAAATCTCTCTCTGTCTTCGTGTCAATCCCGCTAATTCATGTCATACTCTGCGATGATCGACGTAATAATAATATGCTTGATGATTAGGACACCCTTGCTGTGTGTGAGTTTTTGTGCGTGTCTTTTATGGTCTACCCAACTGTGTATTGTATCCAAATACGCTATTTGAAACATGATATTTTTGTCTATCCAGGCCTAATACGAAACATGATCTGGAGAAGTATTCTATAAATCTAGACTGAACTTCTCGCGAGAAATGTAAACATAACTAATCTGTTTCATTCTAGGCATACATATGTTTTTATATGTAGAATCTTAGTAAGCCTTTAAGTCCTAAGGACGACTATAATCGCTTTAATACGTTTTATTACCATGATTGGTAATATTGGGAATGAAATGGGTGTTTGAACATCGATGTTTGATCTCTTCAACAAATGTGATTAATTTCCACCCACTTGAAGTTATCGGTCGTGGTAGCGAGGCACAGCTTCAAGCGTGTGAAGGTATAAATTAACCCTCAGAGCACCGAGATAATAAAAATTTAAATTTTCAGTCACTTGAAGTTGTGTCTCGCTACCGCGACACACAACTTCAAGTGACTGAAAATTTGTCTGATTTACAAAATCAAAGTCCCAACATTTATCAGTGCTTCAAGACTGGAAGCATATTTTAGTTTTAAAAACTGGTTATACAGGTGCTTCTAGGACACAATGTCTACTGTATTCGACATCAGTGTGCTAAGGGTTATATATTACTGAGGGTTAAGAAAGTTTAATTTCGAACCATACATGTACCTCTTGATTTCCCCATTTACCTTTCTGAAAAATAATTCGAATGTTCCAGCATTGTATGTTTTCGATGCCATGTGTATGTTATTTTGATGTGTGATGATCTCGAAGAAGTTAGGTATATATATATATACCGTTTTGACAGGCTTGCTGGTCAATGATGCTTGAATTAAAATATGAACCATACTCCTAACTCGCTAATTTGACAATCATACATGGATGATGTCCCGTAATTTCTTTACAAGCGGAATATGTTAGCTATCTTTTGAATAACTTAACTCTAATTTACACATAATTATAATAGCCGTACCACAATAACAAAAGAGACCAGGCATTTGAAAGTATTTTGTTGTATTGCTATTTCCAGACAATAACTATAATAGCACCATGCACAATAGCAAAATAGTCTGGATTTGAAAGTTTTTCATTTTATATTGCCCTGTCCATACAAAAACTAATAACAGAAAAAACAATGAATAGGCCCTATTCTTTATGACCTGTTACAAGAATGAAGATAGACCAGCCCAGTTGTTCGCACATATCGTGTATAGCTAGCTAGAATGACATAGTTTTAAACTATGTTGACTTAATGCTGTTCCACAGTCCTCGACAACGCCCCAACATTCAAACAACTTAATAATGTTCAATGTATCGTGTTTGCCGGGATATATATATATCTGCTGATATGTCGCACACACATAATATCTCTGACAAGAATGCAGATCGCTTAATATCTTTTACGACAGTGGACTGAGCATATATTTATTTGTTGTTGTGTCTCGGTGATCGATACCAATAAGCCAGTGGTGGGCATATAAACAAACGTTTACATATGTGAGAGTTATATGATATGCCTGACTGAATGGTGTGTGCCAAACATCCCGCCAAATACAATACAACGGCCCATCGCTGTTTCAAGTTTGGGCCAACGTCGCAGACGTTGGCACTACATTGAAACAGTGTTAGATTGATGCCCTCTGTTTGCTGGAGCACACTGCCTGTGTCAACGACAACAGTGCAAATACGAAAAACGCAATTCAACAGCTTCACTCATGCTTACATAACGCCGTGAATTGCAATATTCAGCTAATTCAGAACAATGTTTACTTTCAAATGTTAAGGGAAGTAATTATAAAAAAATGAATTCAAATTATAACTGTATAATTATGTTTCCGGGACATTATGGAGACGTAAATCTTGCCAGAAAACCCTCGCCAAATACAAAGAAGTATTATGAATTTTATTGTCTAAATATTTTCGCACCGGAGTGACATCTGTCCCCAATAAACGCTCAATGTGAATAAATAATTATACTGTACACTGCCGTGTTAAGCTAAAAGGCAGTATCTACTTAGTTTACAAGTAAGCAGATACTGCCTTTTGGCTTTGCAGAGCATGTAATATAAAAGCGAGTCAGCGACTGTGGCTTTACGTCACTTTCTGTACTTACTATTGTGGCAATATTGCGACAGGAGGAAACCCTGCTCATTTGGAAAGATTTCGAAATTTTTTTCGGATGCTTGTTTGCACATCAGATCAGTGATTGCGTTGTTGCACATGCATAATAGTAGTGACTACAATGCAAAGGCAAACAGCAGTAACTGCTTACTTTTCAAGTAAGCAGTTACTGCTGTTTGCCTTTGCAGGGCAGCACAGTGTATCATTATACGTGGTGGTGTTGCGTTATTTTAGTGAATCGCATGAAACGCCACTCATGCTTGTCTGGGGAAACGATTTCTGGTGACCCCATTAATAGTTTACAATAGTACATTGTCGTATGTCTCATTCGACACTACTGTATGTCAGGAAGCCGGAGGCGTAGAACTTATGTGGGATCAATGGTGGGTCACCGTCTGTGACCATGGCCCACCATTAAACCAGCATTGGGTCAACGTCTGACGTTTTAGACAGGCGCAGTAGTACAAGGAGCTGGATATAACCAAGAACTAGAAAGTTCTTGATATATCGGATACAAAGGACAGCATTTGCTAATTCCCAGCAAAAAAAACGTGAAATTAGGGAACCAGCGTTGGGCCAACGGTCCCGGTTGGCCCAACGCTGTGTCAGCATTGGACCGAAGTCTTCTGTTACCTAGGACAGCGTCAGGAGAAACAGCTAGGTGTGATCCGGACGGTACTACGGTACTCAAGTGGCCTTCAACAATACATGCGGTGCTGTTTCACTCGCCGCTGTTGATTCTGCTTATTAGCTTACATGTGCAGCAGAGGAGTTTACTACACTACAAAATGTAGTAACTGCTTACTTTAAGTGTAAGCAGTTACTGCCGTGTGGCTTTGCACGGCAGTACATGTATGTCTCCGCGTGGGGGGATATGTGGCGTCCCCCTTTGCAGGATAGTCACCAGGATTGCGGTCTTAGCATGCGCCACGACAAGACCTGAAACAAGACACTGAGACTTACAGCGTATCTTTCAGTGCCCTTTTACTAATAATATTCTATTAAGGATTTAAAATTCAAACGGATAATACAGAAGATAACTAACATAATTTCAACAAGTTTCCAGCATTTGCCGGACTCGTACCTTTGATGTGTGCGCGTACACGCGGCGAGGAGATATTTCAGCCAGTGTCTGTTGACAACAGAGAACAATGTATCTCATTAGTGTCCTATTCTCGGGATTATCTCTTAATAGTATGACGTTAGTGAGCAAACACTACCGCCCCTGTCGTCTGTAGAACATGAGGACGCAGTGTGAGATCTTATCACGCATCCACACATACCTGGATCACACTTTTTGTTTTCGTTCTGCTCTGTAACAAGGGCCATGCAGAGGTAAATATACCATCATTTCAAATATGTAGCTATGATTTAGTTCACAAAAATGTTTTTATCCATATAAATATTTTCAAATGAACCCTTTAACAATACTTATACATATATATAGCATAAAAATAAAGATATTTTTACAATAATATAAGTAAACACAAGTATTGTAATCTGTCTAATCCTACTGACACTACTTTAAGATTTAGATGTCTTATGTGCTTTTGTGCGCTTGTCGTTTTATTGTTGGTAGCATTGTTTGTTTTCCTCCCACAGTTAATATACTACCGGTAGTGAACGAAACATCACCCTTTGTTTTGAGATACGTTCCTCACTCCCTCTGTAACGCAGACGCCAAAGCTATTTTTCGGATATCATTCTTATTTTTAGATAACTTTGCATTGCTATAACGTAAAAATGCCATAAACTGCCGCTATTTTACCGCGATCATAACTGCATGTGGTATTTTAGCACATCATTTCTCCAATATAATCAATATCCTGGGACGTGCAGATTTTGCTATTCGTTTTACTATCACCTTTCAGAAGTTCAATTGACTAGCTGTAACCACTTAAACTAAGCAATACAGATAAAACTTCATGCATGTTATTGTATTTCTCCTTCTTATCGTGCAATTTTACTGAGTCCCCTTACAATTTTAATACTGTCAATGTAATTATTATCATTAAATCACTCCACTGGCTACCAATGAAATGTCGCATATGTTTAAAGCTGAGCACCATCACTTTTAAAGCCTTGCTTTGCTATTCATCAAATGATTAATTAGCAGATTAGACCCACAGACAAATTCTAAATTCCTTCTAAACTGTGTCACGCTTTCGAAAAAACGACGAGGTGGAAGAGCTTTCGCAGTTGCAGCTGTATTGCCTGTTGTGCTAGCACAGTTGATTCATTTAAAAAAAGCTGAAACGTTTCTTGTTGACTTATTAGCCTTGAAAGTTCTCAACCTAGTTCCTCGGAGATACAGCGTCATGGAGTTGACGACTCAATGCTCTGATTCTGGACATCAAGTTTGATATATTGATTCGAATTTCTGCGCCTCTGAGCTCGACTGTCCGACGATTTAGGCGCTATTGGAAATGACTGAATTGATTCGATTGATTATTAAATTTGTCCACAAAACATATTTTATTGATATTTTAGAACGACGAATCAATAGCAAAATTAGGGTACTGTGATAGTTGTTATAGTAGTAGTACTTTTCGCTACTTTTCGCCCCAACCTGGTGAGGGTCAATCAGGATATTTTACGTCTGTTCCATGCTGTACGGCATGGTACGGAAGCACTAGTCTACGGCAATTATCTAAGGGAAGCTGCAGCATCTAGGTTTCTGGCTATAATCTTCGTGCAGATTGCCAGCGGTTACAATGCAGGTCCCGGATCAGAGCGGGCACTGGTGTTGGCCGTGCAGGCAATAGAGTGTTTGACATTATGTCTCTCACGTGGGATGAATTAAATTACTCTCAACTGTTCTTACTTTGAGGACTATCCGACCCGAGGATAGCGGAACTCCGTTTTGTTTAGCTAAACCCAAGTCTCTGACCATCTGGACATGTCTGGGGGTAAATCCCCTAGACATGCCCAGAACCCTTTATCGGGCGAGTGGAGGAAACACCTGAATCTCAATAAGACACCCTATTACCCCCCCCCCCCTCCTGTCATCATTTGTACCAGCATACATCTCATCAATGGACTGCATTTTCTTTATCGTAACACAGTGTCACATATTAAATGAACATTATCTGTGCCGAAAAGTAACCTCAAACAATATTATACTACTACTACATGAAGTAAATTAATTATTCATTGCTATATTTTTTTTATTATTATTGACTGAATGAAATATGTCATTGTGCTATTACTATACATCTACCAATAATCTAATGATTATTTTGGCCATAGTTGATATATATTCATGATTAATGTCTTGACATTTTCTTTCACATCACCTCCACAACATGGACATTTGGATCTGCCACGTTTTAGCGCGTATGATTGGAGGGCATTTGAAGCCATATTGGGGTCATTTGACCTCTTGGCTCTGTCTTGGGATCGAATGACCTAGATGAGGTTTAAATTGTACAAAAAGGCCAAAAAAAAACATTGTCCGACCAAACACAGGATTGTATGATTGTTATCACAATGCAGCTTTTGAAGCACTAAATGGATTCAAATGACAAGTTGATGAACGAACCACGAACTCAGGCATGACAGGCGCCAGACTCCCAAGCTGTAGAACCGATTTTTTAAGTGTTGAGCGGTCCTTCATAGATAACACCGATAGATTACGCCGCGATAGCTGATTTTAACCCTTTCAGCGCATGCACAACTGTAAGTGGGTGAAAATTCAAATAAGATACGGCAGCGGTGAAGGGTTAACAAAGGAATACATAATTATCATTTCAAAATTATTATTATTGCAAAACCATTTATATAGCGGTCCATCCAAAAAATGTTTTGGATCGCCATACATACTAAAAACAGGATAAAATTGGAAGTAGACGAAGCTATGTAAAAGTTAAGTAAAAATTCATTTATAAAGCTATAGTTAAAACTTATCAGACTGGTTGTCAAGTAACAAGTTAGTATATTATCAAAGACATCTAATTACAAAAGCTACAGACGTCATGATAAAATTATTATAGTTTAGCACACACATGTCGAACTAAACAAATTTTGACTTTTCATGGACTAACTTAATTGAAGTTGTGTCTTGATAAAAATATTTTCTATGTTCTGCATGCATGGTATATATTAATGTGACACTCCGCACTAAAATAAATATAATTTGGCCCACTGCCTTACCAAGGGAAGTTTTAAGTCGCTGCCTGCTTAGATTATGTCTTAATACATGAGGACAATACACGCACGTGTCGATAGACTGACTCTATACATGATTCTGGATGCTACAGTTAACTTATATCGTCCTCTGGCAGACAAAATATGGTATGTGCCCCTCATTTGAGTGGCACATACAACGCTTTGTCGGCTAACCCTTAAAGCGCTAAGCACGACTACAGTCATTTTTAATTAGCCGATTAAAGCACTGCTATTGGGAACAAAAGGGGTGTTTAAACATCAAGATTTCCAAATGCTTGTTTTCAAATTAAAAATATTTAGTAATTTTCACCCACTTGAAGTTGTAGCGAGACACAACTTCAAGTGGGTGAAAATATAAATTTTATAAGCCGTTTTATTGGCCGATTAAACACTGCTATTGGGAACAAATAATGATCAAATAATAATCCAATAGTCACTTTACGCAATACAAGCTGACGTTACTCTCTTGGTATTCGTGCTGAAGTTTGGGTAAAAAATAACTTTTATTTGGATATCCTACGTCTCACCACTTACGAAAATCTCACAAAATGCATCAAACACCCTAGGGGCCGATCAAAAATCAGAAAATCAGGTTGTTGATTTGAGATTTGGGTATCTGGACATTATTAAGAAATTTAGGCCTTACATAAGACGCGTTTCGCGTTACTAAAATAAGATTCTCATTTGAGATTTGAAGAGTGGAGTCTTTGGACTTTTCAGTCACTGAAACTACAGGGGTCCGGATTCGACCCGTTGGCTTTCAAGATTATCAAATGTTTTGACAGTTTGTAGTTTTGTATTATTGTGCCGTATCCGCATTGTACAAATAATAGCCGTACTTGTACAACGTAGAAAGATACGATAAATATTTGTAAAGCGATTGGGTCTTTTTATTCTAGATATATAGTTTATTTTATCTATTCACACATTGAACAAGAGAGAGAAGATGTATGAGACATAGACACACTGGGCAGACGACGTTGATGCGACGTTGAATCAACGTCATTGATGTTGATTCAACATCGCAACAACAGCGTATGCCCAGTCGGGGAAATCGACTATCAACCTTTTTGTCGTTATCTTTTTTATCAGCGAGCGATAGACAGCGTTGATTTGACTGAGAAGGGCTCTTCAGTATTCTCTAATCGCTTTCGACGGTACAAAGTCTTCACTCAAAGACCAGTTTTCGATTAGTTTTTATTTTAAAGTTGCAGTCGTTCGGAGTGCCTGACTATCACCTATATGTTCAGATAGAACACCATTGAAATTAACTGAGTAGTATTGTTTAAGATAATATAAATACGTTTAATCCAAAATATACCTATGACTATTCGGATATTAAGGATTAGTTGGTTTCAAACTTATTAACTTAATAAGTTTATTTCGTGAGAACAACTCCCGTTTTCAGATTGTGTTCTCAAGAACAGTTGTCGCTCCTCTTAGTTTTAAATGCATACTTTTTTTATTTATTAGACTTTATATACACAGATATATACAATAATCGTAAAAATATGCAATTGTAAGTAAAATTGTGTACATCAGGATGTCGAATACAGGTGACCAGCACCCTAAGTTCGACATCCATGTCTATGTCTCTGTTCCTTACGCTGAATTGGCACTATTTGTGAATCTTTATATCGACTGGGTTGATCTAATATTGAACCAGCGTCTACGACGCTGGCCCAACATTAAAACAACATTGGGTCAACGTCTTTCTGCTGGGGGGAGGGAGGTCAGCCCGATATCAGCTACTTCTAGATAAGCTGCACAGCAACAACAGAAGTGAAACGTGGTCTTATCACCGTGTAGCAAATAACCCTTTGAAAGGTGTAAGTTTATACATTTTTTTCCTCTCATAGAACCATAGCGAATCGCGATTAAGAACTTGGTTTAGAGGAGTTACATCAGTAAAAGTGTCTTAAATTCTAAATCTATCGGAAAAAAATGGTTCATTTCTGTCTTCTCGAACAGTATAACATTATTTTTAAATAGCAGATAGAGAGCTACAGCTATGTCGATGAATACAGTTATTTAAGTGAGCCGACAGTTATCAGGTAATGTCGAAGAATATCACCTACCCTCACTTGAATGAATTGTGTATATACCATTTATATGAATATTTTAGTTACGTAGCGTGCATCCTATCACATGGCTATAGTTTCCAATGTTTTAGTAATACACGCTATCTACTATATATTGAAAATGTGGTCATGGTGGTTACACAAATGTTAGTGTAGATGAAGTCTCCTGAAGTGGCTGTTTAGATTGTCTGAAATAACTCTGTGAGCTAAAGATGACAAACGGAGCACCACTTGACGCTTTGCCTGCTAGAGACAGATATGTGTCATCCGAATAATTCAATGGAGAATAATCGCTATCCGTTAAAATCAGGATGCTCCGAGCTTCAGTTAGATTTGTTATATTTAGAAATTGTATTTATTTCTGTAGTAATAATTCACTGTGGTCCCAGCAAATAAAAAACATTTGTATGACATTTGTACAACGCCGGTCCAACGTCTTCAGAGTTGGTCCAACATTGTACAAATGTTATACAAATGTTTTGTGTTTGCTGGGGGGTGAGGTTTGCTATAAGAATTCCCACCTCACAGTGCATGAAAATAATATTATTTTTTCAGGCAGGTAAAGGGTTAACACTTGTCGTACTGTAGCCGAATAGCAGTTGAAAATAAAAATATCATTCATTTCACAATTATACTCCGGTAGCCACGTACAAAAGCTATTTCTTTCTTTTTTGTGATTTGTACCCAGTAAACACTAAACATTTGCATCACATTTGCACAACGTTGACACAATGTCTTCGACGTTGGTCCAACATTGTACAAAGGTTGTACAAATTATTTGTGTTTGTTGGGTACTAATTTGAAATCGAGATAAATGTTCCATCTGAAATGAAATAGAAGTACCGCTACCACCCAACACTTGAATTATCGAGATCCTTGGCTGGTGTGATCAAGTGGCCACATTAACGTGTACACCTTTTGTTTACTGAATTCCCTAATTCTATTTTCTGTTGATTAAATAACATCAGTTTTATTGCACCAATATTATATATAATCAGATAAGCATTCTATATGTTTGCTTGCACCCGAATTGGACCAACGGCTTTATAATATATATACATATATTTATATTTCTACACCGCCATAAAATTCAATTGCATTTGATTATGCATATATATTAGTACTGTACACGTATGCTTGTCTTAACTTATTTGTATTATTTCAATTATTGTTGATAGATAATAATCAGGTTTAGTTTCTGGTTGTGGTTGTGGTTATAGTAGGCTGCACTTCGTTGGACATTGTGTGTCAACGTTGAGTTTTTGCGCTTCTGTTTTACTCAGCTGTAGAAGACAAACTTGGGATATTACATGATATTACATGTTCTTTAACCCTTACAACGTTAAAATATTTTTGTGTAGACCATGAAGACCAAACGTTTTTTTTAATTTGAATTCATCCTATATGTTTTAGCTAGGTATTTCCGCTTCATTTGAATACCTATGTTATGTATCTACGACCGTTATATTGTTTTTAATTCATTCAGTGCGCGAATCGACTTTAGACGTCATAATTCTGACGTGAAATTCTGACGTCTGAAGACGGACCCCGCGCTGAAACGGTAAAGCCTTCAGAATGTTGATGGTTTATCCACACGGTACTTGATCTGAACAAATGGGGTGTCAATAATGTGTGTACGACACAATAGTATCTGATCACAACTGATAGCAAGTGCGAAGAACCCTTTATGTTCACATGCTTCAATAAAAATTATACTATATTTAATGATATGTTTCCGTAGAACATTAATTACCTATTCAGTCTGAAATATGCCCCTGTGCTTTTAACTATTCCAGCACCAAACGCGGCATGAAAACGAGAAACTGGGATATAAAAGATAAATATCTATTAATAATTCAAATATAAATATTGGATCTGAGCCCAGCAAACACAAAACATTTGTATATCATTTGTACAACGTCGGTCCAACGTCTTCGACGTTGGACCGACATTGTTCAAATGTTATACAAATGTTTTGTGTTTGTTGGGAGGTGATATAACCGCTTTGGTGCACAATACAGTGAAAAAAACCTATGCCTAATTTATCACAATAGGCCCTATTGTAAGAGAGTGTTAAGTATAAATCTACTTCACAGACCACTTATAGTATGCGAAGCCATTTTTAGTCTCACTCACACCTACATGTGACATGTCTACAACAAAAATAGCCATCGCACGACAAAAAATTGTGGTTGTTTAGTACCGTACGAAGTTATTGTGCTAGTCACTGAACGCAGGCCTTTGAAATAGTTCAATCATGTTCATTATGCACCCCTGTATGCATATTTGTTTTCAGTAAATAGCCGTCGTCTTCACTGTTTGTGAACATGATATCTTGAAAACCGGTAATTCACATCGATCGTTATTTTGTATGTAGGCACTAAGCAAGTTTTAGTTGCAGTTCAGCAAATTCAAGAAAATGGTGGCTGTTTTTAATTAAAAACGGCGATTTCTAATTGTGAACGCCATATCTCGAGAATCACTCGTAAGTTGGTATGCAGGCACATACCTACTTGGCCGCGGAATGAAAAGGTGATTTTCAAGAAAATTACAGCTATTTTGTGAACGCGTTACATTAATCTCGAGAACCACTAGTCCGAATCGCTCATGATTTTGTATGTGCTTGATTCTGAAATGAAAAGGTTTTGATCCAGTTTCAGTCATTTTTATTAAATTTCTAATAAATCCTTGTGAATTAAAAGGTCTTATATCACAGTTGAGTATTTTTCGAGAAGACTGACGCCATTTTTTAAAAACATGTATTTTGTAGTTCTTGAGAACATGTATAATGTTGCCCCAATCGAAACAAAGAATAGACGGGATGCATTCGTTTTTAGCGAGAAAATATTTGTAGGTTTTTGTAACTCCTCGGCTAAGTTTTCTAAGTCGTATTTTTTTTAAAGACGCATGATCTTACAACAGTTAAATGGAAATGTTGTCATTTTATGAAAGTTTTGTCTTGGCTCTAAAGTATCGAGCCGATAAGCCACGCATCTGGTGAATCCCTTTGATAGTTTTGCTTGACGACATAGAACAACAGAATAGCTGAAGTGCATGGTACTGAATAAAACAACCTCTACAAAGTATTTCATATAATTTATGGTTGATTCGCTTTCAATAAAATTTAAATTCAGCGTAGAGGCTGATAGTAAATCAATGCTGTTGTTGAATTATTCACAGTGTAAAGAGGTCACGAATATTCCAGTGAATAGGACCTACTCCAGCAAACATGAGACGTTGACCCAACGTTGGCTTACTGTTTGCACAGCGTCGCAGACGGGTAGCCAACAGTAAACCAACGTTGAGCCAACGTGGGTACTAGTGTGCGATCCCACCAAATAAAAGTCGCGTGACAAAATAGTACATGAGTGTAGCCTATACGTGTTTGTTACGTGTTCTTACCCATTATATTGCAATCTTGGTATTAATGGTGCGTATCTGTCACTTAACACAGTGACAGATACGACCTTTAGTACCAAGGTTACGATATTGTCTGTACTCTCCGAGCCCAGGGAGTAATATCACAAACCAACCACTGATCGATTTTATTTTTCATACACACTTTTTGTCTCGGTCAATCAGTTCAGCATCCCGATTCCAACAACAACTAATAATACTTTTCATAGTATTAAGAAACACACGTGTGTCAAACAAGTCGTCTAACCTTTTACATATAATTATATAGCCTTTCATACATTAGGCCCTATGTAATACTATTGTATGAGCATTGTTTTAATAATCCTCTCTTTGATATTTTACCAGTATTTTGTTCAATATCATATAAATAGTCTGAATTATCAGATGATAAAATAGCAAATTTGTTCATGAGATAATCAAAACACGAGATTCTGTTTGTTTCACACTTATGAGCCGAATGTCGTTATTAACAGAAACCGTTTTGCAGTACGTATGAATACTACTTTAAGTCTTATTTTGTCATTGAATATAAAGATTAAGAATTAAATAGCATTGTGGAATAATTTACAAACAAGCAATATCTTCTACATGGCATATTTAACGTTATTTCACTGTGCCATGTATCACAAGCCAATATTGTGGTAGATTCGCTTTATAAATTTAGAAGTATATAAGAGTTTAGTTCACAGATATTGATTATGATCATAGGCCTAGCCTACTTGGTGTTATTTACTCGAACCGGTGCAGGTGAACTGTACGTGCTTGAATGACCGGAATAAAACGGTTTTTAAACCATGAATAAGAATCGAAAAAGTGTCACATGATACCGAATCCACCTATGTTGTCTCGATGCTACTTTTCAAGTTCAAGACCAAAACAATATAGAAAGTATATGATTTTGGTTCGGATTAGCACTATAAATAATTTAAAATGTGTGAAAATTGCCAACGAATATACTGTATATGTTTCAGTGTATAGTATGATTGATTATTGAAATATTGAAATATTGAGTTTTTTCAATTTGAAATCACCATTAATTAATGTCTTAGTCAGCTCGTTCCGTTTCATTTGAATACCTATATGTTATGGGTCTATGGTCATTAGAAATGTTTGACTGCAGATTCTGACGTCTAAAGTCGATCCCCGCGCTGAAAGGGTTAAACCCCTGTCTAGTAGGATACGAATCGCTCTGAATCGCCTTCCCGAATCGATTAGGGAGAACTCGTGGAGTTTGATTCGTACAGTGTGGATGGTGCGTAGTACGGCAGCGGCTCGGATGCCAGTCGTCAGCAAGTATCTCCTGCCCCCGAGCCGACACGAATGACTAATTCGGAGGGAAAATCTAAAATTGTGCGTACGGTTTGGGGATTTGTTCATTCGGATCGTGCGCACTATTCGTAGCGCCGTGCGACTTGGTTAGACATGTCGCAGGATTTCCCCCAGAAAAATGAGAAAGCATCATGGCAACTGCCGGTTCGGGTTCAGCGCGGCGTGCGTAGTCTGGGGTCCGGAGACATAGCCCACCCCCCCCCCTCCAGGAACATTTGCATATGAAAACTTCTTCATATATACCTTCTAGTAACGTATAGATCTAATTTGTATCCATTGTTTGCACTGATACATGCCATTTTTTATGCCATTGTAAAATATTAAAGTAAAAAGTTCTAAGGAAAACCATAAGGTCTGTTTTTCATTTGTTTATCAAGATTTATACTACTGTTTTTAGAATGACCACTGTTGCAGCCATGTGTGAACTGAAAAATAAAAAATTAGCATTTGATAATATGGCAGTTTGGGGAGAGCATTTCATGATTTTACTGAAGCATCATGGCATTTGGAAAATCATCATGGGAATTACTGAAGCGTCAGGGTGAAAGTTTAAAGTATCATGCTACCATGATGCTTTGATGCTTTGGGAGAAACCCTGATTGTCGTTAACCACGTGGGCCCCCTTCAACTTGATTTAAACAGTTAGATGTTAGCATGTACACTAGGTGTCAGTGCAGATAAAATTTCTTCGGTAAATCTTTTGGCCATGCACCAGGCCATGCACATTCTGCAAGTCGGCAATTGACTCTGATTTGTTACGATAATTAGATGCTGTATTATCTCTGTGTTAAAACCATACAAAGGTGAGTTGCTCAAATGAAATGTTTTAGGGAAAATATGCAAATAAATGATCTTTTTATGGTGACAAAAATGAACAGTTGGCTCATGTACCTGATCTAATTATCTACATCAGTTATTCCGATTTAAATACACCGATTGTAAAAAATAGTATTTTAACATTTTTTATCTAGCGCGCTGTTTGTTTAGGCCTACACGATCCTCAGCAAACACGGGGCATTCACCCAAAGCTGTTTCAATGTTGGCACACCGTCTTCGACGCTGGCCCAGTATTCGAAGCGACGTATAAGAAAACTAAGCGTTTATGACCACAATGATATAGATCAAATAATATGTTGGTTTAAATACCAGGCTCATCGCCGCGTAACCACCCACAAAACAAAATCACTACATTACCTAAATGTTTTGGCGATGTCCTGAACCTTTACCTGGGATTGACGGGATTTATATATATTTCTCGTTTTTTCAAACTAAATGATTTTTTCCTGGCAATTTTGGCCCAAGTATAGAGCTCTAATGCAACCCAACCAATCATTCCAATGTACTTTGTACAAAACAGCATATGTAGACCTACCTTAAATAGTTCTTTTAACATCAGCTCAGCTCATCTCTGGCTACGACGTAGCCAGAGCTGAGCTGAGCTGATGTTAAAACAACTAGTGACGTCACCAGTTGTTTTGATATTTGCTCAGCTCAGCTCTGGCTACGACGTAGTCAAATGTTGAACCGACTTCATGTTTGCCGGGTATCACCTTCACATACTGCAGTCCATAATTCATCATTGATATCACGACCCACTAGTATGTCACTGTGTATATCGTCGCCTCGGAGCTAAAGGATCCTATCTGCCACTCTAACGAGTGTCAGATAGGATCCTAGCTCCGTGGCGACGATATGGGGATAAGCTTGTCAACGGTATCAACTAATATAGTGAAGAAGTAGTGCAATGCGGAAGATTTATTCTACACGAGGAACAATGCTGCCGTATCTCTTTTGATTGTATATATTTAGAAAAAATAAGTGTGTGTTCTTCTAATATTTTGATAGTAGGATCGGTTATAAAACTTGCATTATTTCACGCCAAAATACAGTTGATTTTTCAAGTTACCATGTTGTATGGTTTTAAACATTTAGATTTTTCAGAACCCAATCTGTCTGATAAAAGGCCCGATAACTGTTCAAGATTGGCACTACATTATTTTCAATAAGGTACCATTTTTTAAACTGCTGTGCTGTAGAAAAACATTTATATGATCAATGCTAACCTGAGACTGTATTGTCGAAACAATATTCAATGATTTTTTTGCAAAGTAAATTAGCGATATTTTATTACTGATTGCGACACATGTACAGGTGAATTGAACTTTTGCAAATTTGTTGGTTTTTCAGTACAATCTAAAAAGATTTTGTACGCGATAATTATTTCGATATTTTAGTATGAGAGTCTGTGCGACCTGAGATATGATTTCCCTGGTCACTTGGCAGCAGCTGAGACCAGAGACGATTTATATCCCTATCCTTTGAAATGTCAGCTGACATTTTTCATTAGTTTTAGCTGGATTCGTTACCCTGAACCCCAGCCTTAAATGAGAAAAATGTTTCAACTGAAGAAAATTAGGCATTACAAAATTTAATTATTCGATTACGATCTAGAATAAACTATTTTATCCATTACACTGAGAAATTGTATTGTTTGAAGCCGTACACTGTTTGAAGACCTATACACTGTCTTAGTGGGGCCCGTATTTTTGTACAAGTTACGAGGCTTTTGATTGGTCGAGATGGCTGAGAATACGGGCCATAAAGTTTTAAATCTAGGATGATCATGGAGTCCCCGGCCCATTGTTTCCTTGGAGACCACATGTCTGCGTCGCCAAACATATTTTTGGTTACCGGCTAACGGCAGCCACTCCAGTGTGTTACATTAGCCTTTGATCGCTAAGTGTGTCAGTTTAAATTTTCACCCGTTTGATGATGTTCCTCGCTCACGCTTCAAGAGAGTGAAAAATATGTTGATCTGTCAAATTTGAAGCCATGTTTTTTATTTGTTTGTAATTTTACAGTTATCAGACATAATTCACAACCAAAATATACTTTTTGAGATGATAATAAAAAAGTTAAACATGGTAATAGTCGTGCTTAGCGTATAAAGAGTTAAATAAATGAGAAATAGTAACGAATAATTCAGCAGCATAAAGGATAAACTTGTAAGCAGAATCACATTTTCTTAAATTATTTTTTTTCAACGTGCATTTATATTATTTCATACATGGATCGAGATTGTAAATCAGTGGGTAAAAATCTTAGCGTTCTCAGCCCAGTAAACTAGATACGTTGAGACAATGCTGGTTGAATGCTGGGCCAGCGTTTGCGACGCTGGCCCACCATTTAACCAGCATTGGGTTAACGTATCGTGTTTGCTGGGAGGCTAGCCAACATCACGGGAGGTATCCAGCTTTGCAAGGATTTGTCAGCTGCTTTTAGATGGTGTTTATACAAGGATCACTTACCAACTGCCATGTGAAGTCACCCCCCTCCCTCCCACTCTCTCTCAAATCTCTCTATCGCATAGAGCATGGATCCGCCCATCGTCAGTCACAGATAGAGAGTAACCTCAGTATCATGAGTATGGAGGTGCAGGTAAACTCTGAGGTTTCTCTCAGAATATCTGACGATGAGCAGGATGAGCACGGCGAGGAGACGGATTCTATCACAGAACTGCCCCGTTTTCCTCTCAGTAAAAGACCTCGTAAAAAGTGAGCATATTATTGGAATAAACGCGTTTTTATTAGGTTTCTAATTATTGAATGCATTATTCGCGCTGTCAAATAATCGTTTTTAGAGGTCACTTAAATGCGTTTTAAGTCTGCTAGATTGATCAAATGTTGGAATAAAATGTGGCTCGCAGACAAAAGTAATTTTCACCCACACAACTCAAAATAATATATGTGAATATTTCAAATATACAATATGGGGCTTGCAATGCTAGTAATCGTTAACGCAAATCACATTTACTATGATTGCAAATTTAATCTAAGTTGCTTCCACCCACTTGAAGCGATCATATAATAACGCTGGGTCTATCACCAGAAACATAGTTAAAATACCATTTTTCCAAAAATAGTTGATTACACACCTTTACTCGAGATGAGTGATTACAAAAAAATAGTAGGAAATGTTCTTTTTCTAATTTAGTAGACAATAGCCGCAGCTTTGTAAAGACGTCATACACTATAGGAAACTTGTGATTTAGCGTGGAACCAGTCATGATTGTTCACCAGTTATAGTAGATAAAATTGTGTTGTTTTATGAACTCTCGAAATTCGAATGACAATTGCAGTCGTGCTACTGTGCCATTCTGTGACCAGAGCAATCTCTCCATATCTGCACGAGAGGGTCACGGGATCGTGGGTGTGGCGCTGGAGACAGCATGCTGTGCATGTGGCATATGTTACGCTATCCAACTAGCTCATTCCAGAATAGTTATATTTAATTTCATGGTCAAAATAAAAAAAATCAGTCGACATCTTACAACTTTTTTCTTTAAATGGGAAATTATTATAAAAGCTACAAAAAAATCGTGTTTACAGCGACTGAAGTCGATGTGTGAAGACTGCAGTCAGTATAATATACTATATATGGATACAAAGCTGGTAATTTTTATTCGCCATAAAGCTGGAATTTCTGGCGCAATTTCCAGCTTCAAATGACGATTTTTTTAAATAGACATTTTTCAAATTGTCACCTTTCATTACATGAATTCTTATCACAGACTATGTTAGAAATAATAGTACAATTTTATTAGTTTTGAAACTTGCTCAATCGCCAGAGCACTGAGCTACTAAATTTATAATTTCAGTCACTTGAAGTTGTGTTTCGCCACCGCGATCCACAACTTCAGATAACTGAAAACTGCTTGGATTTGTCAAATTTAAAGAGCATCAATCTGGCTAAATTCATAAAAAGATTCGGTGATTTTATTTTGGCTTTTTAATATGACCATATGATGTAAGCATGTCCATAGACTAGAACTGCAAAAGTTTTTTATTTTTTGTGATCCGCGTTTACCAGTTAGGCTAGATATAGAGACGAAACTCTCGATTTCTTATCTCGGACAAGTCACATGCATGTCCAAAGTAAGAAATACGTCTCATCAAAACGCAAAAAAGCCACTTTAGTCCACATCAGTGCTCTAGGGGCTAAGATTTCACCCACCCATGTGGTTTGTGTTTTCTATTGCACAATTTAGTATTCTTCACATCTGCTCAACTGTTCTGGCTATAACGTAGCCAGATGTTTGAAGAATTATTGGTGACACACAAGCTGTTTTGTATTCTTTGGATTGGGACATCTTCATGTTATATTAAATCTGGTGTAGAATAATAATAAATAATAATAATAAATTAATAATGTGACATATGTTTGTGTGCTTATATCCGCTGCTTGTAGAGTAGTGCGTGCAGGTAAAGAGTACTTGTAAAAGGTATATACATAGCAATATAATGATTAAACTGTACTTTTTATATTGTTTCAGGAGTGACACTTTGTCCTCTGGATTTGCTTCTGATGCGGCTGAGGATGAGACATGTCTCAATGTGGTGGTCAGGTGAGTCATCAGTCACGTTTGGCTCCTCTTTTTCAGCTTAATCATTACATCACCAAGTTTGAACAGTATTTTGCTTAACAATGTGCATGTGAGGGGATTATCTTTATATATCATTGCCCCCCCCCTCCTTCTCAAGTGGGAGGACTTCATTAATTCATTCTATCATATTTGGCTAGACGATTACTTCACCAGTACGACTTCACAAGGTTGGAAACATTTCGCTTACGATCGCTTACATGATCCACACAAACAGCAGTTGATTCGTTCACATGTCTTTGAAATATCAGCAAAGATATTTTCCGTTGGCCAATCAGCTCGACCGCTGTACTGTTCAGTTATAACCATAGACATGTGCAATATGCGTGAAGAGAGAGACCACTGAAGGGTGCATACACTACCAAGTCCTATACGTTGGCGCCGCATAGCGATTGATGTCAGTGCCACAGCAGGCCGAACTCTACTCTCCAAACACTTCATCATATGTTAGCTGTAGTTACTAGGCTCATTTGGCGATGGCTCAGCTTTGGTTCGAGACTCAGAGGTACTGGGAGCGAATCCCATGCCATTTAATACAACCTAATAATAAGATTACAGTGACATCCATTTACAATTCTTAAACATGTGAGTGACCTCATACTATTCAGCATGTTCAATAGAAATCTAAAGTATTCGGGAATCAAACAACCGCAGCATTATTTATGTATATACAAATAAACCATAGCAGTGTGAATAAAAGGGAACATTTTATCCCTTAGACGTGATCAGCATAAACAAAGAGTAATGCCGACAATACTTCATATGACCGGGAATTCAAAATATTTAGTTTTAAAAAAGATTATTCGAAATAATGTCTTGAACGTGTTCTACAGCAGTCTTTGAATACTCCATTTAAATCGCTTGGCAAACATTCTCTGTTACGCGTTTCATTTATGTTATCGTCATGTGGAATTAATAACTTATTCATGCAGCTAATCTCTCGGTAAATAGCATAAGTACCGGCCAGCCACAACATTTATCTAGACTACTATTTGCCTGACATTGGTTGTCGTTTGTGAAGATGTTCATCTATGATTTATAATACTGTCTAGCTCTCTGGTCTGGCACCTCTGTATCTACATATGCGACGTCAGGTGCTCACATGACTCCAGCAAACACGGGACATTGACGCAATGCTGGCTCAATGTTGGGCCAGCGTCGTAGACGATATGCCAGCATTGAATCAGCATTGGGTCAATGTTTCTTTTTGCTGAAAAAGTCCCGTGTCATAGCGTGCAAAGGCACACGACAGTAACTGCTTACTTGGTAAATAGGCAGTTACTGCTCTTTGCCTTTGCACGTCGGTGCAGAGTGTAGAACATGTAACACACATCATGTGAAATGCACATGTATGATTAATAACAACAATCACGTAACCATAGTTTTGGAAACCCTTCTATCTTATTACATATACTTAGCTATTGTTACTCTGGGGACTATCTGACCCGAGGAAAGCGGAGCTGTGTTTTATTTAGCTAGCATTCATCAATGGACTGCGCTGTTTTTATCGTATACAATGTCACTTAAATGGTCATTAGTGCTGAAGTGACGTTGACCGATGTTCTATTACTACTATTAACGATACCGAATAAAAATAAGTGAAGATACAAAGGGAGAGCATATCTTATAGCAGCTATGTCATTTATACCATTTAAATTTTGTCTATATGTATATATAAGAATACTATTAGTACTACTCTTAACAGCAACATGGATGTAGATTATTGTTTTGTTACAAAACCATATAAAAAACACCATGTTTTGTACACGATTATTTCAGCGTTGAAAGGGTTAAAATGAACATAAATTTATGTGTTTGTATTTTTTTGAGCAGGGTGCGTCCCCTCAACCCAGGAGAGCCGGACAACAGCTCTTCAGAGAATATGGCGCTCTCGTTCCCAGGAGGAGGGGGAATATGGGTAAGTACTGCTCGGCAACCATAAGACGGTCACCCAATGTTACTTCAAGGTTGTGCCAGCGTCGCAGACGTTGGCCCAACATTAATTTAGCGTTGGGTCAACGTCTTGTCTTTCCAGGATTGTGTTTCTGGCCGGCCTCGATGGCTCATTCGGTCCGGTTTTGGCGCGAAACTCAGAGGTACTGGATTCGAATCCATCGAGGCTGTGCATGTACAGTGCAGTGCTGTCTATAGTACTCTGCATTATGAAGAACCTTGAAGTCATTCGATATGACTGGGGCATAGTTCCGACTTCGGGCTTACTTCTGTCTCGACATTGTCATGATTGTGCAGAAAGCGATGTAAAACGAATTTTCACTCATTCTGCCACTATTTAGTGTTTTGATGTTGTACTTTATTTAAAATAATTATTCAGGTATCCAATCGAGTAAAATTTTAATTTTATTCGCAAATAGACCACTGCTTTAAAAAACACTCTGACACACACATTAAGCTTTTATGCATATCTAAATTCAATCCAGATGCCTCATTTGTACTAATTTTTTTATAATATGATGATCTCAGATGGACAGTGGGATGAATACTAAGTCATTCACCTTCAATGTGACCTTTGAACCGGACGCCACACAAGAAGATGTTTTTGAGCATTCCGGCATGAAAAAGCTGGTGGACATGGCCGTCAATGGGTAGGATATATAAAAAATACATAACATAATATAATATATTTGCTTATAGACCAGTGAACACGGGATATGCTATTAATTATAAATGCCTTTGCCGACGTTTTATGTCACAATAACAGTAGACGAGACCAGTTTATTGGGCCCCAAGTATGGTGTTCTACCGCATAATTTAAATAACAAATGAAAGATGGCTGATATTGGCTGATCTCGTCATGCGACAAGCTCAACCACTCTTTTATTGGTCGGAATACTGTACTTGGCCAGTTTAACTTTTATCGTGACGATTGCATAAAAAATGAAGAATGGAATGCGCAATCATAATAAAGTGGGGTGTAAGATAATGATGTTCCTTCTTAGTAACGGATTGTATATTTTAACCCTTTGTCCGCTAGTTTTTTTATCCGGGTCGCCAGTAGGGGAAGTCGCGCCAGGATTCCTTCTGGCATCTGGCGTCACGTTTTCTTGTGGGCGCAAAAATTTAAAAAACTACTGGTCAATTTTTTTTGTGATTTTACCATCACATTCCTAGGAGCATGGGGATGTGCAAGTTATTTCTTACATGTAAAGATGCTACCAAAATTCAAAATAGCCGCCAGAGGTCAACTCCAATTTTTTTGTGGGCACAAAAACTCTATAACTTTAATCACTTGCACATCCCCATGTTGCTAGGAATGTGATGTTAAAATTTGCGCCCACAGAAATTATTATCACATTTTCTACTATATGGAGATGTGATGCTGAAATGAAAAATGGCCGCCACAAATCAACTTTATTTTCTGGGGGCGCAAAAACTAAAGGGTTAACCCAAGTAAAGGGTTAACCCATCTAATTCTACATATAAATGTTTCCAGGTATTCCTGTACTGCCTTCGCTTTTGGTCAGACCGGCTCCGGAAAAACACACACTATCACAGGACCACCAGAACTTGTGAGTTACATATAAAAACTCTTCGCTATTCAATTTCCAACTGTTGATTTTATCCCTCT
This sequence comes from Flabesymbios commensalis, assembly GCA_964017125.1. NCBI lineage: Eukaryota > Metazoa > Annelida > Polychaeta > Terebellida > Flabelligeridae > Flabesymbios > Flabesymbios commensalis. The sequence goes on from OZ024903.1 coordinate 27,764,611, forward strand.
TCTTTGTATATATTTTTATTCAGCTCACAATCGATTGTCTTTAAATTATTTGAATCACAGATCATTCATATCTTTTTTGTCTATAGATTTTAGTATATAGTCAGCTCAAAATTGAATATCTTTAGATTATTTAAATCACAGAGTATTCAATTTTTGCATTACATAGCTTTATTTCATCAAATGACATGGGGGGGGGGGGGGCTGAATTCTAAACGTTCTAAACAATTGATTTAGAATTCATACTATTTTTCGTCTGCTTGGACGAATTTGCTATGATAATTTTAACACAAGGGATTCTCATCCATCCATCCCTTGTACGTTTTAACAACAACAAAAAATCAACTCAAGTAAGATTATTATTAACCACTTTCTTTCTGATTAATAGAAACATCTGTACTGACGTGCACATACAGATTGATCAGAAAAAGACAAGCAGTATTAGCCAAAATACAAATGTTTAATGATAACTGTAAATGTGTTTATTTCCAGTTTGATGGCGACGTAAGTTAATCAGTTAATGGTGTCAGCTGAAAATATATCTGTTATGTTTTTATCTAACATTTGTAATATGTTGTGATTTCATCTAATATCTTGATACTAATAATCCCTAACTATTAACTCTCTCCGTGTGTGTGGGTATACTAAGTACAGACCAAGTTGAGATGATCGCAAAAATATACATACACAATCTGATGTGCTAATCATAAACCAGTCATTTAGGAACCAGTAGTTCCTTCCCAGCAAACACAAAAAAATGTATAACATTTGTACAACGTCGTCCCAACGTCTTCGACGTTGGTACAACATTGTACAAATGTTATACAAATGTTTTGTGTTTGCTGGGAAATTTAAACTGCTGTCTTTCCTCTTTGTTTTCGCATACAGATCATCAATGTGAGTGCACTGTACTAGAGGTTTTTTTATTTATATTTTATACCGAATTTTGATATTAAACCATGTGTGCTATTTTTGTTTGTTACCTTTTCAGCTCTTCAGTGTGAGTCTTATGTTTTATGTGTACAATAACAGTGATAACTTAGCGCAGCCCTAGCTTGACGTTTTGCTAACGAGTTTTGGTTTGCCCAACACTAGCCTCTTTCATAATGACCCTTCACATGTGAACTTCACAGTGGCATGTCCGTTTCCTCCCGTAAAAATAATTCACAGCAGACAAGACGTTGGCCCAGCGTTGATTTAAATAAAACCCTTTAAGCCCGTACGATGCATCAGAGCATCATTTTGCATATCTGAAGAATTATTTAATTCCCTACACCTAGGGGTTTTAGAACGGAAATGTTCATGATACTGTTTTAATAACAACATTTTGTTTTATTCACCACTCAAGTCATCTTCATCCACTACACGTCGAGAAATGCGATAGCAATTCACGACTTGTAGTGGATGAAGATGATAATGGTAAATTCAGGCTCGATAGCGGTTAACCGTTGAGGCTCCTTCGTCCCATGTATGCATGTATCGGATTGACCATATTCTGAATAAATTTCTTTGAAAATTTCAAAAGCCACTTTCAGCTTTCCTTTGGGATATTATGCTTGAGTATTTTATAAAATCAAAACGCTTTCATCCACTTTGAGGTAGGGATCGCGGCAGCAATTCAACTCTCAAAGTGAATGAAAATGACAGCACATAGCCGTGTATAAAGAGGACAGACGTAGGCCAGCATTAAACAGGTAAAACAACACCGGACCAACGTCTGATGTTCGCCGAGCTGTACAAATATATAATTCGCGATTATAAGAACATTGTATACCTTTACATTAAAAAATATGTGTTTCCTCACTTGTGTGTGTATAAATGTTTAGCTTTGGGTGTCTATTCATGTCATGTATGTTGTTAAACAATGCTTAATTTTGTTACCATATTTTAGTACACGCTACACATTATTTCCCAAAAAAATTGAACCCTGACCCGTGTTTAGCTCACATCAAGATTAAATAACGAAAATTAGGTGTGATTTGCTGTTGTTGTAATTAGCTCACTTTTCACTCTCCATATATAATGTGTTTGAAACACCTAACAAATGAGAAAAACTAAAATAAGGGTGGAATTGTATTTGAAATATGAGTCCTAAATGGTTCCGCTGTGGGATTTGTTAAATGTAGACGTAAAGGCTGCTCAGGCAAATTACCAATACAGATCAATTAGGCTGAGTAACTTGATAGGCAATCGTTTCAATTATACTTTGTACCAGAGCCAAGTAGTCAATAGTACTCAGTTTGTACCAACAGACCCCATCTATCCTGCCCCCAAGTGTAGAAGCCTTCCTGTAGCCAATTAGTGATAAAAACAGCTGGTCCACACCTGTCAATTTATTTGATGTTGTTTGTATTCAACTAGACTTCGACACATGGGCCAGTATCCTTTTCGCTCGCTCACTCACAGACACTGCTCAGATTGTTAGCTCAATCAACTGTCTCAGCATCTGACAACATTTTTAATCATTTACTGGTCTGTGGTTGGTCAATTCCCACCATCTCCGCCTGGTGACTATTAATCGCAAACCCAAGCAAAGACATCAGTACTCTGGTTCCCTGAGCCACACTACTATGTTTGTTTTTGTATGGCGCTGTACTACAGCAAGGCTAGGCTGATCCCAAGAAGCCTAGCCTTGCTGTAGGGAAGATGCAAATCATGCATTCGTTTATAGCAATTTTGTATACAGATACATATCTGAACATGTAATGGCAATAAGAAGAACCATCAAAACAGAAAATACTCATTTTTACGCTTTGGTACAATCATCACGTTTTGTCAACATCTTTCGTTTGCTGAGGTGATCGCATTATTCCCTAATACAAGTCTAGATATATCGGATGTGCATCATCACTTTGATTATTTCCTGTAAACTATCACTACTACATCCCCACCACAATGATGTCAAGATTGGCTGAATCTAATGTATACAAAAGTAAACTTTCATTTAATGATTTTTTACGGTGCAGAGTTTGGAGGTTTTACCATCGATATATATACTTCGTTATCCTTTTAATATCAGGTACATATTCTTGTTTATAACTTATATTTTCAAAACGCATTAGTAATAAATAAATGTGTTTTATATTTGTGCTTATTTTCTCAGTTTCAGGAGAATCGTCGCCCAAACCCTGACATGTACGGTCTCATCCCGCGCTCCTTTCATCACATGTTCCAGTTGATACGCTCTCATCCTAACGCCGGCTACCGCATCACCGCCTCCTACCTAGAAATCTACAATGAACAGGTATACACATACATTTTGTACTATGTGTCAGGATATTCTAAGCTCCCGTTCTTATTCTCTTCCTTTGGTTTTGTTTTCACTATTTTTTTGTGAACATAAAATTCGCAAAAATACCTCGAGATTAAATGTGATGTCAAAATCACCCTGATCTTTGTGAGTGTTTTCTTGAATATATATTTCATATATAGTAAATATGCAGTGGGAATCTACAGCGTTAATCTGAAAATATCATTTTTCACGTGACTTTACACAACTGTTATTTTGCTGTTTGTCAATATAGAGGATCACATTCTGCTCAAAAAAGTGAAGTTGTGTCTCGCTGACGCGATCCACAACTTCAAGTGAGTGAAAATTATTCAGATTTGACAATTTGGATAAACTTTTTTCAAATCTTACTGATTGATGTCACGTTTTTTCTTTAACATGTTTAAAAGTGATATGTAATGTGCTTATAAAAAAATGTAAAAAACGAATATAATCGGGTCCGATGGTTAAAGGGTTAAGTCTATTCACCCCGTACTGTATGTTTATTCCAGGTGATAGACCTGTTGAATCCCACACATCGCCGCATTCTGGCCGTACGCTGGTCCAAACACCGCGGGTTCTATGTGGAGAACCTGTTCGTCATTGAGTGTGAAGGCATGGACGATCTGATGGCAGTTCTGGAAGAAGGTAGGAATATCACAGCAACACAATGTTGTTTTAATGTTGGCCCGCCGTTTGCGACGACGGCCCAACATTAAATAAACATTGCGTCAATATTGTAGCCACAAATCACCGCGGGACTAGACGATCGCAAGTACCCCTCTACAGAGTGGTACTTATGCCCTTTAGTGCCGAGTTGACTGCTTAGCATTGTATTATAATGAAAAAGGATTTCAGCTCACTGCATGCAGTAACATTTTGTTTTGTAGGATTAGTATTCTCTCGTCCTCCTTTTTCGTTTCATCGCCAAACCACATCGCATGATCGGATACGTAGACCTTCGTGAGACATTAACCTAATGTTGTTTTAATGTTTGCCTAGCGTAGTTTAATGGTGGGCCAACATTGAAAGAACATTGGTTCAACGTCATCGGCTCACGGGATAATCCATGGTTGCTTTTGTCGAGCTGGAATCTCATCTAGTGATGAGTATTTCAAATATTAGCTGAAGTGAAAACTACTCACTAGGTGGGCCTGAACCAAAGACACTGTAAGGGATTGTGATTATTCGTAGCTTGCGACATCTTGTGAACCAGCTGTGAGTATAACCATGATTCATGGCGATTTTTATTCTATATATTATTTTGTAAACTCGCCAGGGGTCTCTCACATACATGTTTACCAGATTTAGAGCATGTCGCTCTTTACAAGTATTGAGATAAAAAGAGTATATTTATTACGTGATAACAAGTACAATTTTTTTCACAACATTTATCAGCGTGCCTTTCAGCATCCAACATTGTGCTTGTCCGCAAAAGTGGGGATTTTACTGTGTCATTATTGAAAGTCCAACCAAAAGTTATTATATAAATGTCAGACCACCTTTCTTCACGATGAGCAATATAGTCATTTCTCGCACTTTTAGCTGTGATCGGCTCAATGTCGACCCTGTCAGGATAATCCCACTCTGTCACTCGCACTCCCGAATCACGCAACATCATAATGTTCAGACCATCGTTTTCTATATTAACTCTTAAAGTGATAATCACCTCCACAGACGTTTTCAAATTTTGTGTTTGTCCTTCAAAAAAGAAAGAAAATTCGTGATAGAAACGAGCATTACATTTTCAAGATTATCATATATTTTTATTCAAATTTTACAGATTTTCCATTTATATAACATGCAACTTTTACCCACTTGAAGTTGTGAGTCGGCCCACAACCAAGTGGGTAAAATTTAAATTATATAATGTAACGCTTTAAGGGTTATTTTGTGCAAAAAAATGTATAGAGATCGTCGGGATTGTAACAATGTTGACATTGTGGCACTAGTTCTGTTTTCCACCTGAATTGCATAACTAAACAAGAGTGCAGTGCCACAATCTCCACATTGGAATTCACCGAGGATCATAAGCGTAATGGTGGACTGAAAATATATATTTTGATAGTTTTCAATTTTTTTTTTTAGCAAAAATCGATAGTCCGATAGGAAAATGTAATGACATTACTACACCAGCAGCTTGTGTTTATCAGAGTTTGGGAAAATGTGAAAAAGGTGATTAGCGATTATTAGAACCCTGCTGCCTGCAACTTCAATGTTCTTCTTTGTATAATATACACAATGATCAAGTATATTTCATTTGAGGGGGTCTCAGACCTCTGGACACCTACCAGAGGGACGGGGACTGGCGCAATGGTTAGCAGGCTAGAGCGTGGCGCTTTGTAATTGCTGCTACCCAGCAAACACAAAACATTTGTATAACATTTATACAATGTTGGACCAACGTCGAAGACGTTGGGCCGACGTTGTATAAATGTTATACAAATGTTTTGTGTTTGCTGGGTACATACCATACGGGTTCACATTCCGCTTGGGGTAGGTTTTCGGAAAAATATTATGATGTTTCTACCCTGTCAATGTTGTGACATTGTTTCAATGTTTGTGTACTTGGGCAAAACACTTTGCCCTCACATGTTTCACTTGACTCGGGTGTGAATGAGTACCTAGTAGGACAGAGATGGCAATGTGTACGATAAATTCAATGCATCGAAATGGCTGCAGGACTGTATGCTTTCCGTGTAGTTGAAATGGCGCACGAATGAACAGGTCCAGTGACCAGGGGGTAAATTGTAAAGTCGGCTGATAAATTTTCAGACTTGATATCAGACTATAAACCTTTACTTTTACCAACCTTCAGCAATCGCATATATTATCGCATACCGTCTATAGATCCGCGATGTTGTCTCCGAGTAAAAATATTGGCTTGCTCTGACCAAACGTATTTTACCCTTGGACGGTGACATCCACAATGTGGTTACGCTATATATTAACCCTTTGACCACCAAAGTCTACTATTGTAAGCTGAATGCTATAGCATTCAGCTTACATTAGTGGACTTTGGGGGTGAAAGGGTTAAACGTGTCCTGAAGGGTGTGTTGTTCCGGTGATTATCTATGGTTTCCAGACCCAATCGATGAAGGAGGTTCGTATATATAGCAACCACGCGATCAGATTACAACAAATATTTCCCAGCGTAATGGTATTTGTATAAGTTTACTCTTTATGCGACCCAGGCGACTAATATCACATTATTTATGCATTCTCTCTCGTATCGTAATACTACCTGTCAGTGATAACACTTGTCTCAGTAATACCATTTTGACTACCGCTAATATAATAGGCCTACTTACAACACTGACATATTTTTGTATAAGCCAAAGGGTTTTTCAATTTGAAATCATCAGAAACGGCTTAGTTAGCTCTTTCCGTTTCATTTGAATGCACCTAAATGGGTCTATGGTATATTTTTAATTCTTTCAGTTCGGGGATCGCCTTTAGACGTCAGAATCGGACGTCTGTAGACGTCAGATTCTGACGTCGGTCTACAGATTATGACGATGGCTTTCTAAACCTAACCAATTGGCAGTGACAAACTCATTCAGTGCGGTGATTGAGTTTAGACGTCAGAATCTGACGTCTATAGACGCAGATTTTGACGTCTGAAGTCGATTCACGGTCGAGGCCACAACTGACCGAATAATCCCCCGCGGAAGGTCTTATATGTTCAAATTTTGTTTTTAACCAACAATTATGGGGGGGGGGGGTTGTCCTGAATTCTCGAGGGGGGACATAGGTCAATATTTGATCACCTTCCGTTAAAGGCGTATTTTAATCGCAGACATTATTGACTTGTACATTAAGATTCTACCTGGTTACCCTATTTAACCCTTTCACCACTGAAGCCCGTTTTTATGTGCTGAATGCCATAGCATTCAGCACATAAAAACGGGCTTCAGTGGTGAAAGGGTTTTAATAGGATTCCTGAATGACGTAGTGAAGGTCATAGCAGTAATAAGAAGGCAGTCAACTGATCTTATCGTGCTAGCTCTTCATTATATTAAGACTACTGTAAATCTTGAAGAAACTCGTTTTGCGACGACTGATTTAAAGTACTGCCGCGCCAAGCCAAAATGAATTACTGTTTTCTTTTCAAGTAAGCAGTTATATCATTTTGGCTTTGTAATGGCTTTGTAATGGCTTTGTAATGTCGCTTTTCCTCCTTTGTAGGGCGGGGGACCTGGTGCGGGACAAAAATTAAAGCTGCCTGCTTGGAAAATCGAAGATGATCGCGGGCTCGAGCCCCACTTTGGCCTTCAAGTTTCAAAGATACAAATTGTTTCTCCTCCGCCCACTAGTGAAGATTCAATATTGTTGGGAGCCGCCGTGACTGAGAGGTAGCGTGCTGGGCCTCAGACCGCCAGGGCTCGAATTCCAAACCTGTGTCTGGAGGACAGTGTCATAATTATTCATCACCCCATCCTCAGGAGATTCTCCCGGCCCAGTTTAGCCTATATTTATATGCACAAAGGTGGCCTAAAACCCCAATCATTTCATTTTTCTCTTTTTTATATCTCATCTCTGGCGATGTACTACACGATATTAGGCGGTGGCCTGAGGTGTAGATCGCTATTCTCAACGTGATTGAACCTGATCGAGGGGTGTCATTGGTCGAGGTGGTCATCTCGACCAATGACATGCCTAAGATCTGGGTCGGCCGCTTCGGAAATACTGACCACGGTCAAGACCTCTTTGCTGTAGTTTATCGGTAATACCAAAGCCACAATGGCTTTCACAGAATGTTGTTTGGTTTTAAAAAGCAATTCTGTTACAGCCTTAATGCAACAACTGTAACAAGCATTGCGCATCGACATATTAACCCTTTAACCACCGGTGCCGATTACATTCGGTTTTTCACCTAATTATTACCACATTCACTACCGCCTTTTAAACATGTAAAAGCCATAATGTGACATTAATCAGTCCGATTTGAAAAGAGTTGATCTCCATTTTGTAAAATCTGCATTATTTTCACTCACTTGAAGTTGTGGATCGCGTCAGCGAGACACAACTTTAAGTGGGTGAAAATTCTAATTGAATAATTTGGCGGTTAAAGGGTTAACCCTTTGTCCGATATGTTCTCTAATATAAATTTTCACCCCCTTGAAGTTGTGTCTCGCTAGTACCGCGACCCACAACTTCAAGTGGGTGAAATTTACTAACATGTATTTAATTTGAATCCAAGCATTTGCAAATATTGATGTTTAAACTATTTCATTTCTAATGACAGTGATTTAATCAGCTGTTAAAATTGATTAAAAACGATTATTGACTTGCTTTGCGCTTAAAGGGTTGAAACAAAACTGACATGAAAACGAGACAGATGAAGCAGGACTGCACGTAAGCCAATCTCTCTCAAATGAGGGATCCAGCAAACACGATACCTCGACCCAATATTGATATAATGTTGGTGCATCGCTGGTCCAACATTAAATCAGCATTGGGCCCAGACTCGTAACCAGCCTCAAAGTGCTTGAGTTGGTTGTAGAAAATAGTAGGAGTTTTAGGGGCATCTCTCTTAGAAAAAATATGAGAAATTGATCAATTGATCAATTGAGCAAAGCTAGCTGTGGCTCTTTCGGTTCGACTCGGACTTGAGGTACCTGCAGTCTCTCATTCTGGCTTGTTCGCATACTGTACATGTCGGTTATCGTGGCTCAAAACCTTTCAAATCCATAGGGTATACTATGTACTTTAGGGCCCTTCAATTCAAAAGAGTAGCGGTAGTACTGAATGTTGGTTTCGTTCTATGACGATATTGCCAAAAAGTACGGATAGGCCCTAACGATGGAAATCCACTACAAGCCGCGAATTGCTGTCGCAATTCTCGACTTGTAGTGGATGAAGATGATTTGATGTGAGTGAAAAATTGAAGAAAATTGCCATGTATTGGTAAACCAGTTTCATGGACATTTTCATTCTAAAACCCCGGGTTGTAGAAAAATTTAATCTGTTTCAGGGATGTAAAATGATGCTTTAATGCATCGTGAGGGCTTAAAGGGTTAAGTAATGCATTGGTGAGGTGTAAAATCATCGACATGGCCGATGTTTTTCGAACGCGAAATAAATAGAATTGAAAGATATTAATTTGAAGTAATAGAAAACTAAATAACTTTTATTGTGATTCTACAGACGTTCAAATAGCAGAAGTGTTCAATCGTCCCCGGCGTAAAATTTATGAAATGAGGTGAAAATCGATCAGGGAGGGAAATTTTCTTACGGGTCGTATGTTTACACTCTTATCAGTTACCTGTATGCATCATCCGATGATATGAACCCTATGAGTACTGCGACCGTCCACTTGAATGTTTTATCCACATCAAGGCATGAATCGCGACAGCGATTCGTGCCTTGATGTGAATGAAAATTGCGCAGATCCCTGTCAATTGTGAGAAGAAAAATACCCGCGTAGTTTAATTAAGTAGGCGATTTTACCGCGCAGAAATGTGAAATTGTGGAGGCCTGTGTGAAAATATAACATTTGGGGGCTAGAATGTTAACCCCAGCCTGCTGAAGTGTTTACTTCTTTATCTCATTCATTTGAAGCTGGAATTGCTGTCGCAATTTTCAGCTTCAAAGGACGAAAAATGTTATAATCATGAAAAACAAACATATCACAAATTAAATTATTTGAATAACTTGGTACCCAGAAAAAATATTTTATCAAAAAATATTTGATTGAAAACTATTTGCCCAGCGAACACAAAACATTTGTCCAACGTCGGCCCAACGTTTTCGACGTTGGTCCAACATTGTACAAATGTTTTGTGTTTACTGGGTAAGGTCCCAGCAGTACAAGGGTTGACAATCACTGAGCGCGGTATAATGTGGCTTAATCAGAAGTCGATGAGGACAGGGGGACCGATTACCTGTGATTAATAGCGCTCTGTGACAGGGAGTGCAGGGCAATATCACACATCGCCGGCAACTGCAGAAGAAACTCCGGATTATTGGGGTTTATTTGTTTGCACACGTGCGGACTGTGGTGAAATAAAGTGACTGATTGCCGTGCGCGATGCGCACTTTGAAAATGCCGTGATCGTATGTTCAGCCCACTTGAATATTGTTATTGGCGGAGTGTGGACGCCGCTGCAAAGTGGATTATAAAACCGAAATATTTACGTGCGTCGTATTTGACATTTGACCCTAATATGGAATATATCACTTCATAAAGCTGATGTTGGCTGTGACAGACAGAAGGACAGATAATTTATTAGCGAAATTAAATGTAATTTCTGACTTATTTGTCAACAGATGTATATATAGGCCTACAGGAGGATTAGTTTTCTAAAGTTTATTTTGGCAACGGATATGCCCTACGTGATGGATACCGTATGGATTCAAAGGATCATTTACTGCGGGAGGCACATTTTCAATCGCATGCGCTACTTTATTTCCATTTGAGAAGTCGTGTCAATATTTTACAAGGCAGTAACCCTTTTCTTGCTGAATGGTCAGTCAATATTTTTCATTCATTTGAAACTGGAATTGCTAACGCAATTTCCAGCTTCAAATGACGAAAAAATCTATATCTCATCAATTTAATTGTTCAGTAATTGAGCATCAACCACTAAGTATTTCATCCATTTTATTGACAATTTATTTGTTTGAACCTCGCTTGACACCGCATAGATACCCGGACATAGCAGAACAAGAACACTAAAACGAGTAATAATGTGGACGAGTGCAAACAAGAGGCGGATTTGAAGGGCGGTATAAATTGGGGACGACCCCGCTCACTGTGGACATCGCTGTCAGGAGTCAGCCGCCGTGTTTGCCCAGCAGACAAAAAGCGACTGTTTGTAAATCTCTTTGAATTGTTAATGTGACAGCACTCCACTCTACATCTGTGTTTAATACAATGATCAGATTACCACTTGGAAAAGTAGCGCTTTCTCTGCCTTTGTGTTTTTGGTATGTGTGTGTACTACTAGAGATAAGATAGTGATCTTGTGGTATTGTGAACTTATCTTGTGAAAATATGAGAGGAGATAATCACAAGATCACCGTTGTCTAGAAATACTGCGTGATATTGCAGAGTGTGAATAAAAACCTGAATTGATTGAAATGAATATATATCATGTAATATTGACCATACACGATACAGAACGACACACACAAATCGAATAAGTTGAAACGAATTCAGCTAAAGTGGATAAAGCATCAAAAAATAATTGGAAAATGTATTCTTTACAATTATTTTGAATCGAACAACGGCCACAACATTGTCAACTGAAGCATGTCCACTTGCATTGGGAGTTAAACAGGATTGGACAGGACCTTGTCCGGTGAGAGCTGAGACATTGTTGTGGAGTATGCTCATTTATTCTGTGTGGTACTTATAGACTATTTACTATCTGCTGGCAGTGTGGATCGCTGTCTGCATCAGTGGCAACTTGAGTGTGTGTCACCGGCTGCCATGACGGTGTAAATTGGCGTGTTTGGTAGACTGTCAGAGGGTAGGTGTTATCAGTGGATAAAGGTGTGTCGCCGTCTGTCGCTCACAACCAGCCAGCCTGCTGGAGAATCTCTTGTGGACAAGAGCAGGAACAGGGTCTGATTATTGGCTTATATGAGACATTGTTTATTGACGGTCATAGTAGCGGTTGTTCACTTCACAGCTCTGCTTTTCTAGAACTGCACGTTGTGCAATTTGTAATCGTAGCAAACACAACCACAGGCGAGAAAAGTCATCCGCATAAAGTAACCAGTCAAGCAAGGAGTGTCTTCTTGGACGAGTGAAAATTCCTGTATCGACCAGGATCAATTTCTACTATTGAAGATCGGAGGAAAACCAACAGTGCGGATTGTAAAGAACCACCAGACAGATCCTAGTTGAGGTCTGGGTCTCAGCAAAAGTAATTGTATGTGAATTGAAATGTATCTGTCCTCGAGCAGTGGAGACATTCAGGCAGCGTCTACAAGATAAACAGTTGTTTAAGTTCCAACAAAAGCAGTGAATGTCTGCGATATTGCTCATTGAGGGTGATGTTTTCATAAGGCATACGTCCAGAAGCGCACCGGGAGAAAACAGAAGCGTGTGGTGTTTGTTACAAATCCGGCAACCTTGTTGCTAGGTTTGTGCTACATATGGGGATATCTACTTTATTCAGCTTGGTGTGAGGATATACAAAAACCATGTGCATGTATACGTCTTGGTCCACAGTCATGTCACCAGAGTCTTACACGACAACAGACAGCCAGTCTAATAGGTAAGTGCTCTTATAAATATTCTTATAAAACAATCTACGTTTAATTTTAATTTGAATATTTCCCAATCAATATGACGGGAAAGCATTTCGATACAATATTATAAGTAAGTGTTCCATATGAGAAAAAACTGACATATAATTATACTCGTTTATTTGACAGAAATATCTAACTTTTACATCCTTGATTAAAAAAATTTGAACTATTTGGCTCACATCATAATTTTCAGAAAAAAATTACAAATCAATATACTTTTTTTCCCAGTGGAACTTTCATCTTATCTATAGTAGGAGTTTGATCCCTTATTATTATGTATGTGTATTATATTTATAAATTTGATCAATCGCCTATTATTCGGATTCTCTACAATAATTGAAACTTTTACCACTACATAGGTACATGTATATGAATTTCAGTGAAATATCCCGCTACAGTCCTAGCACTTAATATATTGGTTCAGATCATTTTACCAATATATTTCACTCATATTAAGGCATGCTTGTCTACTGACACCATCATGCATCGCCCTGTAAGCCAAAAATATATCATCTGGCATAAGTATTAATATAATGTTGTTTTTACTGTGTAACAGAATAGGAAGATAATATTACAATTACAATAACACCTTACTCGTAGTCTAGAAGGTTCGCTGAAGCAAAATGTTGTTTTCCGTAAAGTTTTGAATAACACATTTCTTACATTTAATTATCCTTTGATTAACAAAATACATTATCATTTACACGTCTACAATGAAAGAACACAGCATAAGTAACTGATATATATATCTATGTGTCGCAAGTGAAGCATGTTGCTTTTAATATTTTCACAAATCATCAATGATCTACAGACAACAACTTAAAAGAATTAATTAGGCACCATAATTAGAGACTTGTGATAAGTACTCGATACCTCGAAACATCGTTTATCTCACTACAAAATACATGATATTCAGCCAGGAAGTACATGCATAATAAAAAACAAAACCTCTCGAAACGAAAAATGTTGCTGTGGGCCTATTACAAAATATGGATGTGAACATTGCTCGTCCACTAAGTCATAACATTCCTTATGTGTTAATAACCAAATATTACACCACTCAGTGTGTTTGAAAGGTAAACTGAGAATGGAAAGTCACTTTAAAAAACCTGTTTTGATTCAGTGACACAATCACAGACGAGTCACGCGCTGTGACGATGACATTGATAATCCTATCGATAGTGGAACGCGTTTGTTTGTGAATAACTCATGGAAAACAAGCCAATCATTATTAACAGCGTGACTCTGTGGCTGCAGGCGCGGAGTTTCTAATGATGCTTTTTGCATACCATTGTCATTGGTATTGTGAAAAAACCACCATGCTGCTACCTGAGAGGTAGTTTCCTTTCATTCTTGATAGGTGGTTCCCTTTGAATGCATGGTCATTAAAACAGTCCTGAAATTAATGGCCCACACTACTTGAAAGACAATTTATAAGTACGTGGTAAAAATTATTTGGATAAGAACATTCTCACCAACTACAAATGTACTAAGGCATAAACAGTATTTATATATCAAAACGTTGGTTCAATGTTAGGCCAACGTCGTGAGACGTTGGCCCAACGTTGAGCCGATTTATTTTGCTTGCCAGCATCACCATCGATCCATGTGCTGCTTGTTTGATCAAGGGTTATAATGCTGACGTCCGGACGCCGGATCAAACGCCTGATACTCACTAACTCCTCCATACCAGGATTGATCCGTAGAGAGATCAAGATTATTTTCTCCATCTAACATGATTTTCCAGTTTTATGTAATCATGATCATTGAGAGAAATGTGGATTAAATATAATAGAATGTGATGCACTTTTCTTAATTAATTATTTCACATGAAACTGATTCAGAGTAATTTATTTGAGCAAAAAAGTATATATAATTTATGATAAAATGCAAAGGATATATTTTTCGATTATGATACCTCCACTATGACCAATGGTAGCTACCATGTGTCTGTGACAATGAAAAAAATATTGTGTGGAGTGTAAGATTTCAGGTGAATAATAATCATAACATACACTTATATCATTTTATAATTATAAGTTAGACACGTGTAAACGTATAAATTATATGATCTTGTATTCAGTAGTAGTTCCAAACCTGAGGCAGATTAAAATACAAACGTCTGAAGTGGTGGTATCATTGTATTACATTGAAGTTGAAGAATCATAATAAAATGTAACGTCTATGATCTCTTTGGGATGGATTACAACGTTAACCGGAAAAATGTTTGAGATGTTTTTTAAAGAGAAATTGTATATAGTTGATACACTCTTTAGACCATGGATCAATTGATAGCTTGAAATTACACACGACATAATCCACATGCTCCGGTCAATACCGCACTGTATTGTCTCTACTATTAGCTCTTCTGGGTCAGACGATATGGATTATATGCATCGCCCACTGATGGCGAAGAAACTCAAACACGTGTGACATTCAATATGAAACATTCTCAACAAACGGCTCAACAAAATATCCTCGAAATGACCATCACAACTTTATTAAAATATTCTAAAATAGTTGGCTCTTTGTATATATCAGATTTAACTCCTTTCCAGTAATTATAATGCAATCGAAATTCAATAAAAAGGCTTTGTTTGGTCTTTCTGGTCATGTACATCTGGTTGAGTAGAGATAGAGTAACGAACACCCGATAACAAAACAAAGGTCGAATTAGAAATAACAGTACTCAACACGCGTAATAAGGTAGACTGAGCTTACAATTCAAAGCAAAATGGGATTTTAGTATCGTACTGTCCCATCAAATGTTTTTTATTTAATTTTAAGTTTATTATTTTTTTACTTTTGGAACAATTGATACATGGAAAAGTTAAAGGGTTTTTTTGACATATTACATTTGCTTCAGGCTTTAAACTTACTTTTGTCTATGTAACTCTATGTTCTACTGAATAATCCATTAGAACCCAATTTCCATCGTCAAATGACGAAAAATATCTAGTCATATTCTAAATGCAATTATTTGATTATCAGATTATCTACAACAAACAATTTGATCAATTTTAGTGACCTTTTATCTCATACACCTTTCATTTGATAGTTATATCCTCAACTTAATTATTTGATTTTTAACTAAACGATCTATCACAAAAAATATCAATTTCAGTAAAATTTTATTTGGTTTGAAACAAGATTAACGCTGAAATATTTTTATACAAACTATGGAGAGCAAATGGTTTTTTTTATTTAAATCATCAAAAATGCTCATTCTGCTTCATTTGAATACCTGTTTTATGGGTTTACGGCCATTATAAATAGTGTATTTCTTTCGGTGCATGGACCGTCTTTATACGTCAGAATCTGACATCCACAGAGGTCAGATTCTGACGTATAAAGACAGTCCCCGCACTGAAAAGGTTAGGACCGTATATTATGGGAGTAGAAAATTCAAGTATGTGTCAGGTGAATCTTTGTGGTTTAGAGTCTGTGGCATGCACCCGTCGTCTTTTCGTCGTCTGATTGATTTCATGTGAATAGCAAAAGTCCACTCAATGAGCCAGATTATTGATCGTCCCAGAGACATAAAGCACGAGCATTCATCTTGATTTCACCCGCGGGTGTCCTCCAGTTTAATCGCATGTTATTCATTGGACAAGGGTTGCCCTTGTGTGGACTTATTGGGACACACTATACGCAAATGTTAATATTTCAATCCGATATAGCTAGTTGGAAGCTTCAATTGGAATTTTCGATAATTTTAATGAAAAGATGGAGAAGTTATGTATTATTTAAAGGGTTGAACTTGTTTGTTGTTTTCAAGGTGAATGCAAGTGAAAAGTATTTTCAACGTTTAATTGAATCTCAAATAATTTCATTTGAACTATTTTAATGCCAGTTTGCACATATATTATATATAAGCATGATTATGTATCTACCTTGTAGAAATTCAGACACTATCTATGTATGAAATCCACCCGCTGATCTTCACACTCTTTTCACATTATCTTTTTGTAAAACTCAAAGGCATTGTCCGATTCTAGCGGGTGCGAGAGCGCATGCACTTTCAAAACTCTAGCATATATAAGGTTGGCGTGGTTTGTTTACACAAACGCGTAAAGAAAGGCTCACATGGCTTACCATTGTTGCGGTTTTTTCACAGAGGGTAAGGTGGCAGAGTAACAACTGAGAAATCGATTATAATAACTCGGTATAATATACATTGACAATAAAAACGTAAAAACTGTCACAGCGATTTCAACACGAA
This sequence comes from Flabesymbios commensalis, assembly GCA_964017125.1. NCBI lineage: Eukaryota > Metazoa > Annelida > Polychaeta > Terebellida > Flabelligeridae > Flabesymbios > Flabesymbios commensalis. Next base: position 27,781,362 of record OZ024903.1, read on the forward strand.
ACGTATGTTACAAAAATAAACATTTTAATTTGTGACACTGAAAATATAATACCAACAATAAATATATACTGGTTGTAACAATAACAATATCAATACATATCAATAATCTGTTCATACTGAAATGTCAATGTCTAAATCTGTTACTAATTATGTACCAAAAAGCATCAATATTTTACCACTGTATTGAGTTTCAATATACATGCTCAGAATAATACCAGGTAGGATTGCATCGCAAGTAATTCAGTTCAATCTTTTTTTCTTTGTTCCAAGAATGTTTTGTTTTTTATCAATCAATCAATCAATCAATCAATCAATCAATCAATCAATCAATCAATCAATCAATCAATCAATCAATCAATCAATCAATCAATCAATCAATCAATCAATCAATCAATCAATCAATCAATCAATCAATCAATCAATCAATCAATCAATCAATAATCAATCAAACAATCAATCAATCAATCAAACATCAAAATCAAATTTATAAACACAAGTCATGTTCTAGATATTACCTTACACAACAGTGTGCTTTTTCACGTGAGATCTTTAATCAATGAAATTCAGCTTTCAGTCTCTTGTACAATCCAGTACCCACAATAAGTATTTTGGTCGTGCTATATATAGAAATTGGGAAAGAAAATATCAGTTATTTCTGGTAAATCTGATGTCCTCTTTCGCCGTCATATATCTGCTACTTTTTTATGAATTGATGAATTGTATCTTATGTTATTGTTTTTTCTGTCGGTAGGTCTAATCAACAAAGTGATACATCATGGCATACCAGTATAGACCAGTAATAAATACTGACACACCCAGGTACCTACAGGCGAGGTACAGTATGCCTGCACCTAAGCAGGCAAAACCTGCACCAACCAGAAGCAACGTATACGGTGGGAAGAAATTCTGGTCTCCTTCTGTAGCCAACAAACCACAACCGCAGCTGTACAAAGTCAAACCTGCGGGCAAGACAAATGGCAGATACTCATTTGCTGATGGTTATAATGGTAAGGTTGGAAATAGCAGTGTGAAGGCTGCACCTGGTTATACAGGTAAAGGCAGGTATGAGCCTGACATCATGACAGACAGGAGTGTGGAGTCTGTTGTTACACGTCTTCCTCCACCTTACCAAGATGGACCTGATGGACAAAAAAGGGAGGTGCTGAAACGATCCAACCATAAGGTGAAATACGTGCAGGATATTGTACGCGAGGAAATGAATAATGGCAAGACAGCCTCACCAGGAGATGATGAAGATAAGGAAAATAAGGGACTCACTATCAATCTCTACATGCAGGGGGATCCCACGCAAACTGGTGGGAGAACTCCTGAAGTCAAATTAGCTGGCAAAACAAGCACTGGCTCTGTACCAGAAGTGAACGTGTACCCAAGACACTCCATAGATGACACGTCATCTAGGTATGTGGACCCACAATTGCCGACTGGCAAAAAGAGGACTGAGACATTTTCCAAGGTACCTCATGATTATGGCAATGTCTCACCCTCTCGCTACGACCCAGTGCAACCTAGGAATAATTTTGAGCGACGTCTTGATCAACAGATCCAAGAGGATTTACTGCAACAGAGAAGAGAACAGAACTCAAGAAATGGCGATGTGTACAGTGACAGTTTGAGGTCTAACAGCAGAGGTCTTGAAACACCTGCTGATCTGAAAAAAATCAGCGCCAAACATTATCTGCGAAAGAAAGGCAGAGAAAGTTCTTTCACACAAACTGTTCCGCTGAAACCGTCACCAACTGGACAGAATGTTGAGCAGATACAGACACGGTACCGCATGTTAAGGTCAGAGGGTAGATTGTCCCGTGCCTCTGACTCCTCATCTCTGCAGACGGAGTACCTGATTCGCAGCAGGCAGAGACAACGTCAGACGAGTACCACGGAGAGTCGAGCCACCAGCCCGTTCACACCTCAGGACCTGTTATCTGGACAACCTCAGCAGATGGAGAGAGGTACCAGTCCGGGCATACCAGAGTCCCAGAGTAAGGAGCGCGGTACAAGTCCTGGACGACCTGTACCAGAAACCAAGATAGTCAAGGAGGTACAGATTCAGGCGGACATACAGCATCGTGTTAAAGGTGCGGTACCTTCTGAGATGGCCACTCAGACTCAACCAGATGCTTCATCGCGAGATGTAGGTATTGGTACTGATATGCAACCTGACGCCACTATTCTACCCAGTGACGACAAGGTATCAACGCCAGCACAATCACAAAGTGACATACCCCAGCCTGGTGTACCTCATCAGCCTGGTGTACCACCACACAAGCTCTACCATGGAAACACCATGTACAAGAAGATATCTCAGTTACTAAGACAAGAAGGAGACCCCTCCCCTGGACTGAGTGACGCTGATTCTGGTTTCCATGTAGATGCTGGTATACCACCTGATGAGGACGATGTTGAAATGGAGTACGGGACTTCGGATGATGAGAAGGAGATCTATGTGGTTTACATGCAAACAGGGGATGGCTCTATCATAGGTCCTCTTAAACTGGATATAGACTCAGTACAGATAGGGCTTCCATCAGTAGCACCGGAGGAAGGTAGGCCAGTTTGAAAGGTATTTAGATGTGCTATGAATCAAGTCGTTTCCCATCGTAAGCAACTCGCGGTTTTTGCAATGGCTATCTTTGAAAAATTGACATCGGCCTACGTTCTGACTTTGTTAATTGATTACTCGTTTCCGGTGATAATTTATGTGGTACCCGGTATGAAACTATCGCAATTTTGTCGACAGTTTGAAAAAACTGTTGTATTGACGATAGGAACACATTTATTTAGCTGCCCGACACTGAATGTGTGCGTTCTGTTTTATCCGACACCATGATTTATGGTGGTACGTTTAAATCATATATTGATACGTTGAAGATTTGGGACGTGGTACACAATCACATTTTAATATTTTACTGAAGTACACATTGCAAAGGATCTCTATGGTTACCACAGTGCATATAGCCAACCCTGGGATTAATGTTGGGCCAGCGTATGCGACACTGTCCCAACATTAACCGAGCATTAGATAGATACATGGTGTTTGTTAGGAAAGAATTGATCAGAAACTGATGATCAAAAAGTGTAACACATTATTTACGAGAAAACTATATGAAAATGCTAATCTAAGAATGTAACACATTATTTACGATAAAACTATCAGAAACTGCTGCTCTAAGAATGTAGCGCATTATTTACGGTTAATATATTATATATTTGCGGATATTATTTTGTGTTTTGACTCGCTTGCACTCCCTGAGATAGTTAACGTCACTGTCAGTCTTTCACCTTTGTATGCACAAGATGACAAGTCAATAAAGATATGTGACAATCATTTCATAGCATTTCAATTTAGGGACACGATTAACAGCACTCGATCACGCTTGGTCTATTCAAACCTCAACGACTATTCATGAGAGGAATATCCGATCAGAGAATCATAGTGTTTGTCCCGTATACATACTCGACCCTCGTGCCTGAAGAAATAAACTGTTACGTCTCAGTTATCAGTAAATAAATGCACTTGAAAAAGGGTGCGTCTTGACATGGTTGTGAACCATGGCACTGGTTCTCGGCTAGTAACGGACACTGGACCAATGTTGTTTCAATGTTATATCAGTGCGCGAATGGTTGATAACCCTTTACCAGCTTAGCTACGTTGTCTTATTACCATTTTCACCCACTTGAAGTTGTGTCTCGCTACCGCGACCCACAACTTCAAGTGGGTGAAAATTACTCATATTTGTTTAATTTGAGACCAAATATTTGCATTCATGTTAAAATACCTTTTTTTTCCCCAATAATTTAACCTGATAATAAAACAGATTAAAAACGACTATAGTCGTGCTTAGCGGGGAAATGATTAATATTATATATTGAAACTTTTTTTTGCCGTTATCGTTATGTGCTGCATGGGCTCAGAACACTTGAGTGCGGATGGTTTTTGTAATGACACATTCACGGAATATTAAATGATCCATAGCTGTCTATTGACACAGGTGATGACTGGCCACTACGAAATTATTGACGAAATGCTTACCTTTCTGAATGATCGTTGAATATATATTTATTATCATTATCTGGTGGAAATGCTAGGCATTCGGCTTACAAAAATGGACTCCGGTGGTTAAAAGGTTAAAAGTAAAATAATTTTCTCAGGCTTTCCCGATGATGAACTATGAAACTGGTCGCTATATTATATTTCACGCCTCTGAACTCGGGCAATTGAGGATTAGGCGTTACAGAAGTATTGGGTCGTGATATAATCGTGTCGTAGTCTATATAGTGTAGCATTATCATGGGTATAATACCGTATCGCACAGTAAAATTATTTCCACCCGTTACCATGGTCACATGTGTATTTATCAATTTTTTTTCTTTTACTTGTTTTTAAATGACTAAAACTATTTACTTCCTAATCTGGATTTAGACCCCTATATGTTTTTACTAACTGTACACTTGTGCGTCTGTGAAGGTGCCTCCACGGTAGCAGTATTGTCAGTGCCTCTGACCCAGAAAGCGTTTGAATTCAATATTTTGGAAATAATTGCGTTATCCGGGCCTCTGATTTTTCGCACCCATGCATGACCGGACTAAATCCATTATTGGACAACTGTCATCCACTATTAATGCTAAACATCAAAACATCTGGCTCGTGTGTCTCATTTTACTCTATTTGTAACAACAGCTGGGTGGCTGTTTTACAATTGGCATTAATTGGTAAAGGTGCATGTACACTTTAATATTTGGAATATTTTTTATGAGCCTACGTGTGTATTTCTCAGGACTTTGCGATACTGTTAAATATTGGTTATAGTAGATCACGATCCTTACAGTATGTACTAGTGCGAAAAATCATGTGAGAACCAAATTCAGTTATTGAAGCACTGATGGTCAATGCGGGGCCACTGTCCAGTAAACTCAGAACTTTGAATCAATGTTGTTTTAACGTTGGTTAAGCGTCGTAGACGGTGGACCAACGTTAAACCAACGTTATTTTCGACGTATGGTGTTTACTGGGTGGCATTCGTTTTGCAATAAATATTACAGCCAGTGTCAAAGATCCTTACTGGTACAACGGTACTCATCCCAGAAAACCACCTACTTCCACCCACTGTTTTTTAATGTTGGCCGCCATCTGCGACGTTGGCCCAACATTAACCAACAACGCAACAAACTCTGGTGTTTGCAGAAATGCCACTGTAGAGGTGATATGGAATTTTGATTGCGACTTCAAAATGCACTTGGACCTGTCAAGCACACAAGCGCACTCGACTTCATTCAGCGTGGTTCTATTGGTAGCCTTCAAATAAAAGATCTTAAAATCTGAGGAGTGGTAGCCTAACAAACATGAGTCATTGATTTAACTCTGAATTGTTTTTTTCTGATTTTCATTCATTTGAAGCTGGAAATTGCGTTAGCAATTCCGGCTTCAAATGACTAAAAATATTTTTATTTTTTTCGAAATATACATCTTCTAAATTGAATGATTATCTAACTGAGCATCTACCACAAACAATGTTATCCATTTCAGTGGGATATTATTTGGTTTAAAATATGCTCGAAACCGTAGGCTATACGGATGTAGCACGACAAGGGTTTTTATGTTGGCTATGTATGATGTATTATCCGAGCAAACGCGGGACATTGACCCGATGTTATTACAATGTTTGCCCAATTGATACGACGCTGGTCCAACATTGGGTCAACGTTTGGTGTTTACTGGCATCCCAGCAGTAGTAATTGAAATTAGACGATTTTCTGATCAAAATCAAAACTGCAGAACTTTTCTTTGGCTATTATAAACTGTACTTCATAGAATACCTAATATTATTCAGCCCGCGACCAGTTTTCATTTTTAAGGCATAATATACGGTTTTGAATAAACGAGTTCATTTATTTTACGTATGTTTGTACAATGTTTTTAAAAAAGTATTTTCGTACAAGTTACGATATATCGTAACTTGGACGAGCATACGGGATCTGGATTTAGTTATAGCCTGTCCCTTTAAATTATCAAACTATGAATTATAAATTTCAGGCTGCAACGAGCTGGCATGTTGAGTAAAACAAACTGAAGCGCAGTTGTGAAATGACGTCACGTGCGGCCATGTTTGTTTTGCAAACAAATTATTTTCAAGCTGCGTCTTATCCGCGTCCTCAATAAATTAAGCAATAATATATGTTGGTTTTGCAAACAAATTAACTTCAAATGTGTATCTTGTGTTATTTGTAGGACTGCGTAACAGACAGACGGGCACAAACAGCGTGAACGAGCATTCCAGCCGCAGCCACAGCATGTTGACTCTACACATAGACAGCGAGTACACGGACCCCGAGGACGACAACCTCTACGTCACCAAGCACGGAAAACTGACGTTCGTGGATCTGGCAGGTAGGAGAGCACGCGATAAGAGCCTCCTGGGGTCAAGGCTGTTAACTATTTACCTCCGCCCCCCTCCCCCCTCCCCATATGTTGTCGGTATGACCCTTGTCCTGCTGAAGTTTACAACTGGTAGTTTTTCGTCATTTGAAACTGGAATTGCTAACGTCAGCAATTCCAGGTTAAAACGTATACTATGTATAATCAGGGAAATTGTTAATATTGTTTTAAAAAAAAACCTGTTTTCTATTCTATGACATATATTGATGAGAAATACAAACTGACCACTCAATAAACATATATATAATTTACACTAAATTGATTCAATCAAAGCAGTTCGATAGTCACGAAATGATCAACTTTGTGGCCGAAAAAGCTGTTAGAATCAATATATATGCTTCTGCAAAAAGCACACCATTTCAGCGAACAAAATCAAGTCGACGCAAGGTTGGCACAGCTTCTTGAACGCTAGCCAAACCTTGCATCAACTCTGGTCCAATGTCCTGTAACCGCCGGAACCGATTATATCATGCTTTTCATTTTTTTATTAGCACATCAATTACCACCTTTTAAAGTTAAACATGTCAAAGAAAAAACGTGAGATCAATCAACAAGATTTAGAAACAGTTAACCTTCATTTTGTAAAAATTATATGGAATAATTTTAGGTGGGTGAAAATTTAAATTCAATAAAAAGAAAATTTGGCGGTTAAAGTGTTAAATCACCCATGAGCATTGTGTTTTTTGCAGGGAGTGAGAAGACAAAGACAGACGCCTCCATGAGTGCTCATCACCTGGCCGAGACTAACAACATCAATAAAAGCTTACTCGTCTTAGGTGAGTTTTCACCCTGTCATATTTGTGTATAAACCATGGAGAACAAAGGTGTTTTTTGTAAAAAATAATTTAATTGCCGAGATACAGGATGTTTTTGTCTGAAAATATGGCATGCACTGAAATACTATGACGTGCCACCATCTCCAACAACGACTTAATTTATGTGCTAACTACAATATATCACCTTGATAAACCCTCAGATCAGTGATGTCGATTATAGTGCTATATCTGTGGTTATTATGAGCACTTGAGTTTATTGAAAAGTTTGTTAATAATGTCCTTAATCTGTGTATGATATACATTATGGCCTATTTTCTTTTACTAATTCGACTAATTTTCAGTCACTTGAAGCCGTGTATCGCGGTAGCGGGACACAGCTTCAATTGACTGAAAATTTAAATTTACTAAAGTAACATTTTTAGACGCATATAATTATTCAGAGTGTATTCTATGTTTACATGTATGTCTATTCGTTTTATCGTATATTAAATTAATGATTGAGTATCACAAGAAAATAATGTGACGGATTATTTTCTACTTCTGCACAAAACTTGTCTTTTTCTGGGCAAAACAAGAGCAATTCCATCCTATACAAATCGCATTACAATACTGTGTATATTATATACCTTGTTGATTTATATCGTAGCCTACACATCTTTATAATCACCGGTATATTAATTTAATATTAGTGGATATCAACTGCATTTATGTATCGTTATATGTATTATACATAACACATCGCTGTGTGACACGTATGGCATTACTTTATTACAGGTAACTGTATATCCTACATTACTTTATTACAGGTAACTGTATATCATCGCTGGGGGATTCCAAGAAGCGCCACGGCCACATACCGTACAGAGACAGTAAGCTGACCAAGCTACTGGCAGACAGCCTGGGTGGCGGAGGTGTCACTCTCATGGTCAGTCTAAGACTCTTCACGTCAGCACAAAGGTGGCACAGTGTAGGGCCAGCGTCTGCGACGCTGGCCCTACTTTGTGTCACCTTTGGCCGTATGTTCCATTTATTGGGTATATGTTGTGTGATCGGTTTATGAATTAAATGCAAACATGATGGCCATTTGTGTACAGTACATAACATGTTACACTGCTGCCTTATGATTTCATGATGAATTTAATTGCAACGCAATACAATAGTTGGTTATTCGTCTCACAAGAGTAATTACTTATAAATACTTATAGCTGTTCTCTATTATCATGAGTATTGTTCCAACTCTCCTACAAATTTGTGAAGGACAGGGGCGTGCACAGGGTTCCTGACCTCCCTTGAGCCGCAAATTTTTAAAAAATCCTGGGGAACCCCCATATTTTTTTAAATGTTATCTCCTGTAGCGCTGTGAGCCTGGGTTAACACAAAACATATCTAAGGAAATCCAGAGCTATACCTTTTATGATAGGGCTCACTGGGATATATTTGTGCACATTTTCGTCTGTATTCAGGGGTATTTGTATTAAACTTTTTTTTAAATTCAAGGCTTCGTGTATTTCGTAGATTGCCTGTGTATCGCCGACCATGATGAACGCCGGAGAGACGATGAATACTCTACGCTATGCTAACAGAGCCAAGAAGATCAAGAGCAAACCCGTCATCAAAATGGTACGACTCCTGTAATTGTTGTAGGATTTATGTCAATGAGAAAAAACAAAATTCGATAGCGCAGGGTATATTCATATCTATGAAATTATCGTTATTGAGATATTTCTTCGACTTTAAATAACCAAAACGTGTTTCAAGATATTTTAAAATACACCGGTGACGTCAGTCTATTGTTAAAACAGTAGATTCGGATCTACGAATCTACTGTTATTTTCCATACTGGCCCGGGCGGGCACAGTGATTATTATGCAGGGTTTATCATGACACTACATGCCTAATATTTCTTGGGTACCACACTGACTATTTTATCTATCAATTCTTGTAAAACATTTTGTGTATTTTAAGTCGAAGAAAGAACTCAATTACGATAGATTCATAGATCCGAATATACTCGGCGCTGCGCGCCCCCTACATTCAGATCTACGAATCTATCGAATTTCATTCTTTCTCCTTGACATATAAAAAAACACAATTCCATTGTCAGCATGATAAAAGTTTTATGGTTAAACCCGTATATTGTGTCCGACCTGGTCAGTATTAAAATAACAGTAGATTCGTAAAGCAGAATCTACTGTTTCAACAATAGACTGACATTACATGTGTATTTTAAATATACAAAACACATTCAAACATTAGTCGGGTGTATTTAAATAGATTGATTCATGTTAAGTGACGTATTAACAACAGATTTAGACATCCATTATTGTAACTATTCTAGGATCCTAGAGAGAAGCTGATTCTCAGTCTGAAGAAAGAGATCAAAATACTGCGTCAAGAAAACCACTACCTCAGGCAGCAGGTCAGTCAATTATATATCTCTACATTCACTCCTAGCACAGTGCCCCTCGCTTTCTCACAGAAGCTTGCAAACCCCCCCCCCCCCTCTCCGCAGGCGTGCACCAGTGAAATCTCTGCAATGCAAAGCTGAAAAGAGCAGTAACGGCTTAAGTAGTTACTGCCTTTTGTTTTTTCACTGCAGATCTGTAGTTATTTAATTGATTGAAAATGACTGATTTATTTTTTATTATATGTATAATTTATTTTCTATATTTTTTTGTAATCAGTTGGAGTTCCCCGTGAAGCCAAAGGGTCAGCTGCAGAAGGAGAACGACGCCAAGTTCCTGCAGCTGCTGCGTGACCAGCGCAAAGACGGCAAGACTGTGAGCGACCACGGCTTGTACGAGATGCTACAAGAGTATATGATAGAGAATGAGACACTCAGGTAAGGTCACTAAATATATGAAATTGTTCTAGATTTGTTTTCATACTTAACCCTTAACGCTGGGATCGCCTTTAGTCGTCAGAATCTGACGTCTGTACACGTGAGATTGTGACGTCTAATGTCGATTCCGGCACTGTAAGAGTAAAAACATGTATAATGGTCTTAGACCCATAACATAGGTATTCAAATGAAGCTGGAAGAGCTAACTAAGACATTTGTGATGAATTCAAGTTAAAGTGTTTTTTTTCATCACATAGGTATTCAAATGATTCAGAAAGAGCTAACTAAGACATTTATGATGATTTCAAATTGAAAAAAACCGTTTGTTCTCCATGGCTAATTACAACGCTGAAATATGTGTGTATAAACCATGGAGACCAGACGTGTTTTTTTAACTTGAATTCATCACAAATGTCTCAGTTAGCTCTTCCAGCTTCATTTGAATACCTATGTTATGGGTCGTCGGCCATTGTAAAAAATATATATATTTCAGTGCGGGGACCGTCAGATTCTGACGTCTAAAGACGGTCCCCGCGCTGAAAGGGTTATACCGCTAAACGTGACTATAATCGTTTTTAATCCGTTTTATTAGCCGTTTAAATAACAGATATTAGGAACGGAATGTGTGTTTAAGATTTGTAAATGTTTGTTATCGGATTAAACAAATATGAGTAATTATCACCCACTTGAAGTTGTGGGTCGCGCTAGCGAGACACAACTTCAAGCGGGTGAAAATTTAAATTATTTAGTTTAGCGCTTTAAGGTTCAAAGAGTCAGACCAAAATGTTGTCCTGTACAAAAAGTGTGTGAGGTGTGCATGTAAACAGTGGTAAATGCGGATAATTTCCTATCAATCAATATATCCTATCAGCATCCGTGGAGATATCAGGACAGCGGTAAGAGTAATATGTAGAGGGATACGTTATCTGGTAAACTAATAATGTTGTTCAAAGGTTGAAATAAATCTATTGTGATGAGCATGTTCACGCCATCTGTCACAACATATAATAGGGTATGCGTGAGAAGCGCGCAGCGCGGGGCCTCGCGCAAAATTAACGACGATACACTGGTCTCAACCTTAACTCGACGAGGTCGTGATCGCCTAGTCACATTGAGAAAAGAGAAACAGTGCTGTTTCTCTGAAAACCCCACACGGGAACAGCGGGGTTCGAAACCCGGACGCATGCATGACTGGCGAGGCAGTCAGGCGCTCTAGCCATTGCGCCACCTCCCCTTCTCTTAATAGGGTATACAGCGGGTTTTACTTATTTATATATTCCAGCAAACACGAGACGTTGGTCCAATGTAGGTTAAATCGTGGGCCATCATCTGCGACGCCCAACATCAAAACGACGTTGGTTAACTTCAACGTCACGTGTTTGCTGGGATATTAGTAATATGTATGTTGTTTGTGGATTGAAATGTGAACCCCCCACACTTGATTAAAATTTGTCTATCAGACATTCCATAGTTAATGTTGGGTGGCCAATATAATGTGTCACGTTAGGAAATTCAAATTTAGCATAGTTTAACCCTGTCCAACCTGAATTGACCATTGTCATCCTCATCCACTACAAACCGCGAATTGCTGTCGCAATTCTCGACTTGTAGTGGATGAAGATGATTGAAATGAGTGGAAATGAAAAAAAAGATATTGTTATTAATAAACAGTTCCATAAAGATTTTCATTTTCAGGGAATTACGTCATTCTTCAGAGATGCTAAATTATGCTTTGATAGTGTTTTAAGGGTTTCAAAGCTATAAATTATTGTCTAACATTTCCATACCGTGAACATCACTATTTGGGAAATGTGTCCTGTAGCACCTTTTCACACACTTTCTGATTTGAAACAGATTCCAAATAATTGTAATTTGCACCTTATGTGATAAATAAAATAACTGAAATGTCTTTAATCAACAAACTGTATTAATGTGTAATCTGAATGACGGGCTAAATATAATGTTCACGCATACGACGTGGCGTATCGCGGCAGTGTTTGCCATTAGGTCTCTCACGTAGGAGGAATGGAATTACCATCAAATAATGTTACTCTGGGGACTATACACCCCGAGGTTATCGGAGCTGTGTAAAAGGCTACAGCATTTCAGCATTAAATTGCATTGCGAAAAGTCATCTGGGCATGTCTTGGAGTGAATCCCATGGATATGTGTCAGAACTTTTTCATCATCGGGTGAGTGAAATAAAACACTCCCAATAGCCCACCATGCCCTGTCACCCCACCCACACGTCATCATCTGTACATCATTCATTTTTTATCATGCACATATTGCATTGTTCTGGTTTTAACGTATTACTTAAATGATCGTCCAGACGTTAACCCTTTCAGCCCGGAGACCGATTCTAGACGTAAGAAACTGAGTATAAAGTCTGGTTTTAGTTGTAACCAAGTTGCCTCTATCTCTGTAATCAGCGTGGTGCTTTCTGGGTGCAGATGTGTCCCGCTGTTTGTACACAGTGGACTACTCCTTTAACTGTATATAATGTTAGTTATTTTGTCTACAGGACGGAGAACTCAGATTTGCACGGCCTTAGGGACCAGACGCGGCGAGAACAGCAAATGTTATCCAGAGAAAATGAACGATTACTCCGCAGAGTAGAGCGCCTGGAAAAGTAAGGAACTGTGTAAACTTTTATAATAACAACATACTATGACAAGTTCTATGATAACGCCGTCATGACTGTGGCGGCTGATTTCCCGATGTGTTTAAATATAAGCGTTGCTCCACGTTGTGAAAGATCAGCATGTGAAAAGTGAGAATGTGAAACCTTGTCTATAATATATCTCTAATAATATATATATTTCCCTTGCTTTTATTTGAAATGTTTCAAATGGTATGTATGTCTCCTCTGACAATTCTGGTTTTTCGTTTTCGCTGCCACTTGCGTCAGCAATTCCAGCTTTAACCCTTTCAAGCTTGAATTTGCCATTGTCATCTTCATCCACTACAAGACACGAATTGCTGTCGCAATTATCAACTTCTAGTGGATGAAGATAACTTAAAGTGAGTGACAAATAATAAAAAAAATATCGTTGCTATTAAAACAGTTCCATGCAAATTTTCGTTCTAAAACTCCTATTAGAAATTAAGTCACTCTCCAGAGATGCAAGCTGATGCTTCGATGAGATGTGAGGGTCTAAAGGGTCCAAGGGTTAAAAAAAAAGGGTTAAAACACCTAAAGACTTATAATAAGTGTATCTGTATACTGTATTGTTGTGTTTGCAGGGAGACAGACCACATTGTTCCCCACACGCCGCTGTCACTGTACAACCCCGGCAGTCCCGGCTCATCTCGTCACAGCTCGGCCGTGGACGTCAACGGACAGCAGTGGGCGCCCAAACCACTGGTTTGTACAATTTTAGCCCTACTAGGTCCCAGCTATTTTTATTCACCTTGAGATGTGAATTGCTACCGCAATTCCCATTTCAAGGTCCATAAAAAATGTATTGATTTTGAGAAATACCCAACTAGCCTATAGTAACTTAAATGAAAGCTTATATCGTCCCCTTATTGTGATGTTATATATTATTTTTTGGTCGATGTACAAAATATGTGTACAAAATGATGCATAAATGCGACGATGGGGCTTAGAGGGTCAATATATGCGTGATATTTTACGGGCAGTGATACTTGCCGAGCGTAAACATGTAAAAGTGCCGTACCACAATGCCGCTAATTAAGCCTAGCTGCTGAATTTTTTGTTTCTATTTTTCGTCATTTGAAACTGGAATTGCTAACGCAATTTGCAACTTCAAATGACGAAAAATATTTATATATAAAAAACATACATCCCCCAGATTGAATTATTCGACAATTGATAAGTATTAACCGTCTACAAAATATTTCTCCAATTGTAGCAACATTTAATTTGGTTCAAAACCAGCTTAAAACCTTTTATGTACAAGCGTGGCACTATAAGGGTTAACCCTTTCAAGCCTGGATTCACCATTGTCATCTTCATCCACTACAAGTCGAGAATTGCGACATTAAAACCCTTTCGAGCTTGAATTTACCGTTGTCAACATCATCCACTACAAGCCGCGAATTGCTGTCGCAATTCTCGACTTGTAGTGGATGAAGATGATTTGATGTGGTTTAAAATTTCAAGAAAATTACCCAGTATTGGTAAGCCAGTTTAACGGAAATTTTTGTTCTAAAACCCTTAGTTGTAGAAAATTAAATATATTTACTGTGATGTAAAATGATGCTTTAATGCATCGTGAGGGCTTAAGGGTCAAGCAGAGTCATAATCAGTAATCGTGTACTTTTCAAGAGAGCACTTAGTGCTCACTACCTTTTTTTATCTTTAAAGCATCATTTTAATTTTGTCTCTTTATTCCAACCAGCCGTCAGAGAGCCCCCGTGGACGTAGCATGAACGGCGTAGGTCCCCCTCCTCCACAGCGGGGTGGCGTGAGACAACAGAACCAGCGACCACCGCATCATCTGTCTGATTCCATAGACCAAAGGTAACTACGGTACATGGCCAGTCACAAATACTGTCTGCCCGAAATCCATATAGTATACAATCTAACCCAGAAAACACGGAACATTCACCCATTGCTGTTTCAATGTTGGGCCAGCGTCGAAGACGCTTGGCCAACATTGAAACAGCAATGGGTAAATGTCCCGTGTTTGCCGGGAAGTAAATGAAGTGAAGTAAATTATGTGATATTTTTTATGTAAATTCTGTGAAACGCAGTGACGTCACTCGATGAAAATAAGGTTATATAAGACCCCCCGCCATACTTCATTGTATTAGCCAGCTGGATGAAAACAATGGAGGTCAAGGTCATTGAGTTTCACAAATATCGTTGTGACGAGGTTGACAATCTGCCAGATTGTAAGTGGAGGAAAAGGGGTGACGTTACCATCCGACACAAGACGGTAAACACTGGTTTACGACGCTGGACCAGCGTTAAGCCAACATTGATTCAACGTCTTGTGTCTGCTGGAGTGGGACCTAAGAACAAGTGTTCCGATTTTTTGTTTGGAAGGCTGTGTCTCAATTTCTCGCTTTAGATTTCCTTCTGCCCCAGTATAGCCTATAGATGCGGATAAAGATATCGAAACACCATCAGACACGACACGTCGCTTTTTGATCCATTTTATTAGCAGATGCAACCACTGTTATTGGGAACGAACTGAGCGTTTAAAAATCAAGATTTGCAAATGATTGGTCTCATATTAAACAAATATAAGCAATTTTCAATTTTCACCCGCTTGAAGTTGTGGGTCGCGGCAGCGAGACACAGCTTCAAGTGGGTGAAAATTCAAATTACTTAATTCAGCGCTTCAAGGGTTATTGTTGGACCACCGTCTGTGACGCTATCCCGTCATTGAAACAACATCATCTCAACGTTTCGTGTTCTCCCGGTTTTTGTTACACTAATCCCTCCTCCAACATCATCCCAATATAGTGCAAAAACGTCTTATTGATATGCATATTTTATTATTTATTACTGTTGCAGCAACGCCGGAGATACTCCGAGAAAAAGTTACCAAGGTAGACCACCACCACAACGTCAACCAAAGCAAAGTCAACAACGCCAAAGACCTGATCAACAGCCTGTACCTGCTCCAAGATCAAGTACGTCAATATCTAACCATTAAAGCAATGAAGTATTTGTATATAAACCAAGAGATGGGAGGGGTTTTCCAATTAGAATCTGAAGTCGGTACCCGCGCTGAAAGGGTAAATTATCGATATATATTCAATAATGCAGCAAAAATATTTGCTTTGCCACGTCTGCAATTTATGTTCGGAGAGAACAATAGTGAAGATATGGAAGGTCTATGTATCTACATGTGCATATTTCTCTATACCACCAGGAAGATTATTGTGATTGTTTACATTTGGAATTATTATGAAGTGCTAAATCGTTTATTGAAATTCAAATATGTTATATATACCGCACAGTATTTGTAAATTACGATGTATCATAATTATAAAATAATTATTTGTCTGTGACAGTTAATCAAATTTGTAATATTTACATTGCGATTGTCTCAAGCGAGTTTAGATGAGTGGGCTGGTCAAAAAATAATGTTATGTGTTGAACGATAATTTCAATGTCGATGTTTTTATAATATTTCCTTCCGTGGGTGAACCTCCACCCGGCCAACACGAAAAGCTAACACAATATTGGTTTAACCTTAGACCCTCACGATGCACCAAAGCATTATTTTGCATCTCAGAAAAATGAATTATTTTCCTGAAACCTAGGGGTTTTATGAACGAACATTTTCATGGAACTTTTAAAATAATAACGATACTTTTTTTCATTTGCCACCCACTTCAAGTCATCTTCATCCACTAAACGTCGAGAATTGCGCCAGCGATTCGCGGCTTGTATTGGAGGAAGATTGCAAAGTAAATTCAGACTTTCTGACCCGCCGATTGAAACCCTTGCCAAACATTAAAATAATTCTGGGTCGACACCTCGTTGCCGGCGGGTGTGATATAAGAGGCGATTTTTAAACTTTGAAGTATTGAATTTAACTCAGTATTATGGTATTCAAGGTGCGGAAGATTTTGAAGCAGCCATGTCTCAAAGAAAACCAAGGAAGTGAGTTGTGTGACAACGATCGCACAGTACCCACGTGTTTATGCATGCATTACAAACTACCGTTTAGTGTTCAGTATTATTTGGTAACCCCCCCCCCAAAAAAAAAAAAAATATATTCACTTACACTTGCATTTTGCGCTTATGCAAAATGTGCGTTTGTAGTTTTGCTCACACAAGAAGCTCACATGACATACATTCCTCAGGTACTGGTAATGTATGTTGGCTCAAACAGGGTGTATATTAATATAAACAGATCAATGTGTTTGAAGATTTCGTCACAGTGAACCAATTTTGAGATGCACTTTAGGAATAGGTATTGACAAGTATTTTTGGTAGGATAATAAAAAATTTTGCCCTTTTCTCTATCACATTGCATCAGTTGTCGTGTTGCGATATGTATGCCAGATATATCTCATTTTCGGAATTATCTGATTTGCTTTCAGCATTTATTTATCTTGATAGATTAAAAATAATCACGACATGTAATTATTAACAATCAAATTCTGACCAAAAGTCATGATTTGGCATTTAGGGAATAACTTTTATTTGCAGACAAAACGCATGAATTTAAGTAGGCATATTCTTCATTGTTACAGTAAAGTTGCTTTACTCTTGTTCTCCCCTGTGTTTTTCTTGTCGCTTCATTGCAACTAATGCTTCTTTGAACCGAGAGAACGAGCTGTAAAGTGAAACAAAATATGCAGACTGATTCATAAGAAATGTATTGCACAATTATTTGTGTAGAATTAGAGCGTTTACTGCTGGTTTCAGGGGGCTTGGAGCAGCAAGAATCTCCACGGAGAGAAATACGGCGAGCCAGTCATCCGAGTGACCTGAACAGTCGACCTCCCGGCACGGCGGACACCACAGGTAAACCCAGATGATGAAAATGTAGCTAGAGTCGCATGATGACTGTGTGTCGTAGTGTAAATTTAAAACCTGTATTTTACACAGTCTTTGGTCAGGACAAGGCGGCTGTAATAGATATATTTTATTTTTTGTGTCTCGAGATTTGTATTTTTTTAGTTGATCCTGTGTTTTTACGCAAAATGAAAAGGTGAACTCAAATACCGTCAACAATATAATATACTTAACGGATAACCCGATAATTATTCGTTTCACAGAATAACTCATATTTGTTCATTTTGATTCAAAACATATACCCATCTAACAATTCCACTGTTCATTTATCAGTCGAATTATCTTGTTTAAAGCTAAATTAAAGGCTGAAAAACGGCTATATAAAAGTTAACACATCTAAATTAAACATTTGCAAATTTGTAGCATCCTCTGTAAATTCCTGAAAATAAAAAGAGGTTTACACTATTCGTTCAATTTGCAATTTGTTTTGCTCACAGCATCGACCCAAGAGATGAACGATAGATTGCGGCAGGAGTTACTGGACCTGGAGGACCAGATCAAGCAGGAGGCTCGGGACAACCAGGAGGGTCGGGGCCAGGATCGTCAGGATCAGACGGACAGGAGTCAGAGGGGGAGCCCCAGTAAAAAAGCCGGCAAAGCCTTCGTCATAGCGAACACACCCAGATAGCATTAGCTGTGTCCGTGACCATCAGATAGTGACTGAGAATTTATGTTCACAGATTGGATTGGAGTATTCTAGCTTTGTAGAGCAGTATTTATGTGAAGGAAATGGAGAATATTCCACATCCACGACGTTATTGCGACGTTGAATCAACGTCAATGACGTTGATTCAACGTCACAACAACGTCGTATGCCCAGTGGGCAGAGGTGGCGGAATGACGGTTGCACGTCTGCAGTGCTGGCCAAAATTAGTCCATTATTTTTGGAAGGTTGATCAGGCGTTTACACAATGTCTCTTGCTTGGAATGCCCATCATCGCAAGGGAACAATTTTGGAATACTGAAATGGAATACGCCCCGCCCGTCCTGTTATGGCCATGCAATTTCTCGAAGAAAAACATATCAGTAACAAAGCTATACCGCCGCCATTATACAGGCAGAACTGCTGGTTAGATGTATATAGTGTGTACATACATTACTTGGCTATTACTTATTGAAATGGATTATGTTGAAGGATATTCCAGTAATAGATATACCTGCAGATGGCACAATGCATTGTTAATCACTCAGCTCCACATTGCGATATTTTAAATTGCTTGCTCCCACGTACTGTCCACACGACGCCGTATCACAGTTGGCCCACTCGCATCAACTGTAATTGAGTATACAATGAAGGTATGAAAACGATAGCTCAAATTTTAAACAGAATCAAAATAGACCTTTAATCCATCAACACCCGAGCTTAATATATTTCTGCCGCAGTAATATGTTGAATAAACATATAAAAATGTCATTTTTAACACTGTTTGACATTAAAACCCTTTCGAGCCTGACTATACCATTGTCATCAGCATCCACTACAAGCTGCGAATTGCTGTCGCAATTCTCCATTTGTAGTGGATGAAGATGATTTGATGTGGTTTAAAAATTAAAGAAAATTGAAAGTATGGGTAAAGCGATTTCATGGAAATTTTCGTTCTAAAACCCTTGGTTGTAGGAAAATTTAGTATGTTTTCAGGGATGTAAAATGATGATTTATTGCATCGTGGGGCTTAAATGGTTAAGAATAGTTTTACTGTCCTTATTTGACAGACACATTTGTACGATTCACCTCACCTAAATCATCTAAGAAATGTAAAAAAATTCTGTATGTGATATCGTTCTCATATCTTTATTGTACACTCAATTGTACACTCAATTACAGTTCATGCGAGTGGCACCACCTGTGGCTGTATCGACGTTGAATCAACGTCACTGACGTTGATTCAACGTCGATACAACGCCGTGTGCTCGGTGGTTTTGTAGTATGATCACGCGACTCCCAATTGGCATGTAGTCATGCGAGTGTCTCAGATAGCAGTTGCGTGTGACCACTTCTCAACGGCAGAATGGCAGCAGGGGCTGTGAATTCCCCGATGATTGAATATTCACAAAATTTTCTTTGCTCTGGCGACCACGAATGTTAAGCTTGGAGAGACTTATTCAAGGCTATGGAAATAAATGTGTTTATCTGCACACTTGACACGACCCACCTTCTTCAACGAGCGTTGCACTGGAATACAACGCTAACATTATTAGTTGTACAATTATATACCTTTTTGTAACAGGCATTAAAAACTTTTATTTATGCATCATTGTTGATGGTGTATATATCACAACATTATAGAATACACTCCACGATTATGACATTGCTATATCTATATCTTAAAATGATTGCAAAATACTTTCAATTTGAAGTTTAGATATCCCATCAATGTATATTTCTGACTAACAGGAGTCAAGATACATTTCAGTTTTGAATTTTTGTTTTCAAGGTAAACACATCTTGACAGCTGCATAAAACACTAAGCAATGTAATTTAAATTTTCACCCACTTAAAGTTATGCCTCACTACCGCGACCGACATCTTCAAGTGGGTGAACATTACTGGGTGAAAATTACTGATATTTGCTTAATTTGGGACTAAAAATTAGCAAATTTTAATGTTTGAACACTGATTTCATTCCCAATGACAGACCTAAAACAATTTTAGTTGTGTTCAGGGCTTTAAAGGGTAAATATATTATTAAAATGTTTACAGTCGCAATCTGGACGTTAAGGTTTCATGACTTTAAGGGTCATGTTGCCGGTAAGTGAAGAAATGCTATCATATCACCTGCAAGGTCTATATAACCTGCTTGCTATCCCTAAGAAACTCAGTCCTGTTAATATTTAACTCACTGTGGATAATGTGATATCACTCAGACACTTAGGTGATATGTTTATGTACGCCACCCTAGTGACCACGACACTTAGAAGTTCAAAGATCACTTGTTAGTCATTATATGCTACTTGTCTGTCATTACCTGTATATATAATACGATTCTTATGCTTCCTAATTCGTCTACTTGGAGATAAATGTCGTACCTGTGACTCGACTGCTTACTGATATTTTCGATACAAGGGGAGAGTTTAGTCCTTTCCGATTTTAGACGTCAGAATCTGACGTCTATAGACGAATTAAAGTTTTTATAATGGCCGTAGACCCATACATAACATATTGTATTCCCCATGGTTAATACAAAAATAGTCCCAAAAGTGATTTTTTTCTTTGCTATATTTGTAGTAGTGAACAAATATCACATCACAAGTAGTTTCAGGTTTGCAGATAATTGAAAATAAATTCAGTATGCAGTATTTTAATGATTTAGAAATGTGTACGTTTAAAAAAAAGGTTTTTTTAATGCTTGAAATCACTAAAAATTAAAGTGACACTTTTTGTCACACGTGTTCACATTTTACTACATTCAGTATTCTAAAATTATTACATCTGGAAATTATTTCAACGTCCCCCAAATAGAGATAGATGAAGTTAATGTGCTTCATCCTACATCGTAAATAACTGTTTCAAGCAAACAGATTCTTTTAGATTTAATAACCAATTTTACTACTGGGTCTGGTTGGATGTGAAACATTTTATATCATGTCCAGGTTTTGTATTTTGAGCCTCAAAGACTCTGCAACATTCGCTCCTAATGGTTTAATTTCCCGAACAATGTACTAACTGTACCTTAAAAACACATAACTTAATCCTGACATATGATACTGATAAACGTTGAATTACAATGGGATAACCATTCAAACGCTGAATTAGTAATTCAATTTTTTGACCACTTGAAGTTGTGTTTTGCTAGCGCGACTCACAACTTCACGTGGTTAAAAATATTACATGCCAAACTAGCAAATTTAGTGGTCATTTAATAATAAAAAAAATGTGTTTGAAGGACATAATTATTAATGAAAAAACTTAAAAATCGCTATAGGCTTACCCTTCAAACACTGATTTGTTTGTTGCAATTCATTCTGGGAATTGCTACCTCCCTTCCCCCCCCCCCCCCCCCGGATACGAAGTTTACTGCTCATCTAGGAAGCATTTTGTTTGTTTTTAATACACTTGTATTTGTTATATTTCAGTCCACATCAATCTTGCAAACGAAATGACCTTATTTAAAGCGAGATTATTATGTTGAAAACGACAATGGTCACGACTAACGGTTATACGTTAACCCTTTCACTGCGTATGTCGCACTAATGCGACATTGAGCTACACTGCGGATGTCCCATTACTGCGACATTACATAACTAGCAAGTTGATTCACTTGGTTGTGGTGGTGACGGCTCCCAGTCACCTTTATCGCCACGCAAGCTTGAAAGAGAGGACGTGGATGTCTCCAAGCCTTCTATAACCGACAATGACGTCATAATATTAAATAATAACTAGGGCTGGGGATCCCCAGTTATGACGGATCTGGTGATCAAATAATTACACAATGTGACGTCATAATTTTGCAATAATTTCGCAGCGAAAGAGGTGATTAATTTCAAGTTATACATTTTATACCGGGAACCATATACTGATTTACGCGGTCATTGCAGGGCAATAAGTCAACCGATCTGATGACACATCATACCAAAGGATTATATCGCTATTTATTGAAGTGAAGCAGAAGTGAACTCTCCCTCCATTGTCTGCAAACACGTGACATGGATCAGATGTTGGTTCAATGTTCGGCCAGCGTCGCAGACGGTGGCCCAACATTGAACCAACATCGGATTCATATGCCTTGCTTACTGGATTGTCATCTACGTTATTTCACTATTTTATCAGGTACTTTGTCATCTGGTATTTCGTTCCTGTTACTATTTACATGTATGTTATGTTTAATTTATTATCAACAAGTCATTTCCGCTTGTACGCGTAGTATTCAGTAGGTCTCTATAATTATTTAAAGTGCAAGCCTTTCTGTGATAATCACATTAAATAAGTAACATTTCCAGCTGTTTTGGTGTTACGTTTTTTTCTTGTTGTGTTTTATTTGTGTGGACTTGTTATAACTACCAATATGATACAATTAGCTGCTTACTACACGAGATGTAAAAAAAACTCCACTACACTGTCAAAACAATTCAGGCGAATTATAGCATTGTAGGCAAATTAAAGATGCAGCCAAAACGGAATTGAGCAAATTGTGTTACAACACTCGGCTCCCAGGCGACAATATTTGTGGGATTAACCCTTTAACCGCAAAATCATTCATTGGAAATTTTACCCACTTGAAATTGTGTCTCGCTGGCGCGATCTACAACTTCAGGTGAGTGAAAATTATTCATATTTGACGGGACAAAGTGGAAGTCAACTATTTTTGATTTGATGTCACATTTTATATCTAACATGTAGTATTAATGTAGTAATAAAAAAATTAAAAAAATAAAATAATCGGTACCGGCTGGGTTAAGTCATTTTATTCCACTCTATTGTCAGAACGGTTTCAGATACCATTATTTACCCGACCACATCAGTTATGCCATAGCTCCCTTGTCACTATTGCCGAACGAAGGTCCCTCAAATCATCCTCTAAAATCATTACATATGCTGGTCCTGGAGCAAATAATTATTATACTTTCATTCTAACCTAGAAATAACTTAAAATTCATACAATCAGCATAGCTCAGTGATCAATTGTGCCAATTAATTACACCTGATACAATCAAACAAATGGCACCAACACCAGCTAAATGTATGTGGTCATAAAGTAGTCTTTTTGACGACAAGGCCGAATGTGTTCGACGTTGGGCCGACGTTGTATAAATGTTATACAAATGTTTTGTTTCAGTGCTCACTGTTTGTTCGACATTCTCTAACAAAATTGAGAGAGACGAAGTTATACCATTCCAATGGAAAAGTTTAGTTGATTCATTCACATATTATGTAAATAAAAATAAAACATGTATATACTGAGTGAATGATATTAGACGAGATCTATGTTTAACGATTGCTCCGTTTTGACCGAACACAAGTAATGTTGGCCCAGCACAGCAACCGTTAATTGTGCTTCATGGTGATAAGTGCCCATCAGAGTGTTTAATAAACTAATAATACCTCAATAGCAATATTAAAATACTTCAATGTAAAATTATAATTTGTTATATTTAAAATATATTTTGGCATGATTTCAAAAATTCTACATACTGATTCAATATAGATGTATGCTATTTTGATCACTCCAGACAATTCAGTGGCACGCTTTCTGTGAGAATAATTATACCACAAGAATGTGAGCCATTGACATTAGGGACATATCTCAGAACCTGGTTCACTGTACTCACATCTTCAGTAATTAATGACTCCTGAAACTTTTCTCTCAGTTAAAATGCATAAATGAATGGATAATAAATATAACAAATGTACAGGCAGATAAATTCAGAATCCTGTCATTTGAGAAGTATATGCATTTGTTTACGTCGTGGGACCATTGTGAAGCCAAGAGCCCATAATTATACATGCAGGCATCTATCATTATTTCTGATCACACATAAGCCTTTTTATAGAAATAATATTACATTGCTAATTGACGTATTAACCCTTTCAAGCCTGAGTTTACCATAGTCATTTTCATCCACTACAAGCCGCGAATTGCTGCCGCAATTCTCGACTTGTAGTGGATGAAAATGACTTGGAGTGGGTGAAAACTTGAAGAAAATTGCCATCTATTGGTAAAACAGTTTCATGGAAATTTTCATTCTAAAACCTCTAGTTGTAGGAAAATTAGGTCTGTTTTTAGGGATGTAAAATGATGCTTTGATGCATCGTGCGGGAATAAAGGGTTAATCATTTACGATGCTTCATAAAAACCTCAAATATATTTAATGTGAACTGGTGAACCATGATTACAATTTACACAGATACCATGTTTTGATATCTTTCACACTTACTGTACTTTGATGCTACTAAATAATGCCACCACAACTAACTACAAAATATGCGCCTCTCATGCTATATGCCAAAAAAACTGTTCAACCCTTTAACCACCGGTGCCGAATATATTCGGGTTTTCATTTCTTTATTAGCGAATTAAGTAGGCCTACGACCTTTTAAACATGTTTAAGATAAAGTGACATCAATCAGAAAGATTTGAAAACAGTTGAGCTCCATTTTGTCAAATCTGAATAAATTTCACTCACTTGAAGTTGTGGATCGCGTCAGCGAGACACAACTTAATTTGGGTGAAAATTCAGATTTAATAATTTGGCGGCTAAAGGTTAAAGTTCAAAATACTGTCTGGAATTTTTCACCAGTGAAATCGTTGCGAAGATTGATTGCAGTGACCAAAAATTTGACCCTTGCAAACTACGTCAAGTCTGACCGTGCGACCGGGGTCAGCTCGTTATTCCGACAGGTTTTAATTCCGACAAGTCGATATTCCGACAGGTTTTAATTCCGACAGGTCTTAATTCCGACAGGTCGATATTCCGACAGGTCTTTATTCCGACAGGTCGATATTCCGACAGGTCGATATTCCGACAGGTCGTTATTCCGACAGGTCCTTGAGGTGATGACGATTAGCCATTTTATATTATATCTAAGATTATACTTCACTTCAACGAAACTAAGACGAGATAGGGGCTTATAATCATTACTTTAATTATTATTATTACGATTTGGAAAGCGCAATAATCCCATAGAAGCACGTGTAGGCAACACACATGTGCTTATAGCTAGCTTAGGCATTTATAATGAAATCACCCTATGACCGCGTTAACCAGCTACTTTTTCTCCCCACGAAATAAAAAATATTTTGCGCGGGGCATTAATCAAAAACCTTTCTTAACTAACATAAAATAACACAAATAAGCGTATTTTTTATATGTTGAAATTGCTATATTGTAGCCTACCAGCAATGTGTATTTTGAACGGTATTGATAGGACAGTAGGGAGGTCGCACAATAAGATTTTGTTTAATTTACTAGTTGGTAAATGTATGCATGATTATTCGATCTGCAAATGTCTGAACAGTTGGGGAAAAACCAGAGAAACGTGTAGGAACATTGTATAATTAAATTTATTTATTTATTATAATTAAATATACATAAATAATATATCATAATTTTACAATTATGCAATTACAATTTGTACATTAGGATAACAACTGCATGACTGTGGCCAACACCCTTACTACGTTTGATATCCATAATACAATTTATGTACATTATAATTACACTTAAAATTAGATTAAAAGTGCAAATGATAATAAACAAAACAAAGGATGAAATAATTTACATAAATAAAAACTCTCATCAATTTTGCGTTACGATTGCAAAGACTTTGTTAGGGGGCGACCATTAAAATAGCAGCCACAGAATAGAAAACTTCTGGACCCAGAAGCGTACTTTTGTTCAATTTGCGTGGCAGTCATTTTGAATATTTAGAATATATAGCAGGTCCATTTTTTAAACGTGGGGGTATTATCATTCATTTGAAGCTGACATTTGCGTCACCATAGCTAGTTACAAATGAATAATAAATGTCAAAGAGTGATGCAGCACTTCAAAGAGTTAAACAATAATATTTAGATAGATAGCCCTGTATCATGGGCCCTCTCGTTTTCATCGCTATTCATCACGACAATAACTGTCAATCCTCACTTTATCTATTATTTATATGTCGGAATGACGACCTGTCGGACTATCGACCTGTCGGAATATAGACCTGTCGGAATATCGACCTGTTTGTCGGACTATCGACCAATCGGATTAACGACCTGTTGGAATATCGACCTGTCGGAAAATAGACCTGTCGGAATATCGGCCTGTTTGTCGGAATATCGACTTGTCGGACTAACGACCTGTCGGACAAACGACAGTGGCGGATACAGTATAGGGCGTACCCGGCGTACGCCCCCCCCCCGTTTTAGTGAAAATATTGCATTGTCATGCATTTTTTTGAAAAAACGTGAAGCTAACACCCCCTTTTTCAGCCAAAATGTGGCTTACGCCCCCTCCTCTTGCACATTCTGGATCCGCCATTGAACGACCTGTCGGAATAACGACCTATCGGAATAACGACCTGGATCGAGTTCGCCAGAGCCTTCACTGACCGACATTCGACTTTGGAGATGCGACTTTGGATGAGGGCTCGGAAATGTGACCCGTTAGAGATGACTAGCTGTCCAGGGCTCGCAGTTGCTTGTGATGGACGGGCCCTTTGCACAGCACTTGCGCTGTATATATTAATAGAAAAAGAACCCCTGTTGGAATCGCCAAAGATATTGAAAATAAAGCTGATCTCACCGCTCCCAATGCGACGCCAGCTTTCAAGGTTAAATATCGATGTTGGATGAAAAACGTAGTTTTATATTAATGAACACCTCCTTTCCTCAAAACATAACTTAAGTGTGCATTCGGATTAACCCGAAAAAAATTGTATTTTTCTATAGTATATAGACTTTGTAGCTAATCCCGGGGTTATGTATAGTTTATGTTGAAATAAGGCTTGCTTAAAAGGCAGAACATTTTAGAGGTGAGAGGGTTCATGTGCTATCATCATTTTTGAGAAGAATTTACTCAAAATTTCGTGTTTAGAATTCCAAATTCTCTTATTCTTTTCATTTGGCTGTAACTCTGGTAGTAGGGCCTACTAGACCGATTTTAATCAAATTTGTACCAAAATGTTTTTTTCTGAAACCGTAAAAAATTGACAAATAAAATTTCACGATGTCTTGTCACATCTGGACCAGCATATTATGTAGTGTAATCAATCAGGGCCATCCGCACATCTCGCGAAAGGGTGCCGTTATTGTAGCAGCTGATTTATAGAGCAGAATGTGACAGGTCAACGGCGCTATATAGATGTCTATCCCAGCAAACACAAAACATTTGCATAACTTTTATACAATGTCGGTCCAACGTCCTCGACGTTGGACCGACATTGTATAAAAGTTATACAAATGTTTTGTGTCTGTTGAGTATGGGTGCAATGACCTGACCTCAGGCTCGTACTCGAGTAAATCACGCTAAAATCATACAAAGTTCACAGTCATGTACCATCGTGAATTTGTAACATTTTGTGAAAACAAATTTCATTTAAATTTTGGATATAGGCACTACAGGTAATATATTCAACTATTATTCGACAATAATTATATTGAAGCATGACAATTATTTATGTATTGTGAATTGCTGAACTCAATCAACAAGATCATCAATATTTTGTGATTTTAAAATAAACAGTAAAGGTAAACAGCGATTACGTGCATATGGCAATTGCGTATCAGGTTTATTAGCGTTAATACCGATAATACAATGTAGTGTAATGCTTATCAATCAATCAATCAATCAATCAATCAATCAATCAATTAATCAATCAATCAATCAATCAACAATCAATCAATCAATCAATCAATCAATCAATCAATCAATCAATCAATCAATCAATCAAACAATCAATCAATCGATCAATCGATCGATCAATCAATCAATCAATCAATCAATCAATCAATCAATCAATCAATCAATCAATCGATCGATCGATCGATCGATCAATCAATCAACCAATCAACCAATTAATCTATTCAGTCAATCTATTTCAATCAATCAATCTCAAGGTTTTTTATTTATGTATTTATTCATTTATTCATTTATTTATTACGCCACACATGTTTATAAGCTCGGATATTTCGCTGCTTATCACACATGCCGCCTGTGTATTAAGTATGAATATCCACATTATTGAAGTTAGCGGGATTATTTCGGGTAAGGGTAGATCATAAGCTAAGCATTTGTTATTGGCAATCGATATTTGTTAGTGTTATTCTGGTGTAGAGGTGCTTTATATCATGGAACAAAGAAAGATTAAATATATATCGGTAATATTTATTTTTTAAATTTGTAAAAAAAATTCAATTGCTCTGATTTGTGAATAGTCACAATTTTAAATTATTAAATGTGATAACCAAAGAGTCAGAAATTAGTCGTGCGTACCTAGGGAAGATGCCGCGTTGCTTCAGCAAACCCAAATCGTTTATCAAATTTACGTTTGTGGGGAATGTTTGTCAAGTTACGTATCATACATAGTATACTGTAATCCTATTAATCTCATCATTTCTCTGGTGGAAACCGTTCTGTTAACCCTTTGAGTGCGGGCGACGCTTTTAAGCGCATTCATACTGTTTTTCCACAACTAAAATTTGACAGAAATTGAACAAATATGCATGTATAAATCTTGAGTAAAGCCCCCATTGTGAAATTTAGCAGGTTTAATTTTTAAGTGAGGAGGTATTTTCCTTTTATTTGAAGTTGGCAATTGCGTGAGCAATGCCAACTTCAAATGAAAGGAAAATGTTAGGTAGTAATGAAGCACTTAAAGAGTTAAGATGGCATCCACTCTTCTCCTCATGAAGTACTTACTGCTGGTGACTGTTTGTCTGATGGTGTGTGCTCAGGCATCATATGCACGCGCAGGTTAGTTAAGTAAAGTCGTTTCCTTTTTCAAAATGATAATCTTTTGAATTTTAATTTGACTGGGATCATATAATATGTAATACCAATCACCCTTCGAAAATAGATAATATAGGGGCCTACGTATACTTTATGCTAAAAATAACAAAATTCAATTACAACATTTATTATTCATTTTATATTTATATAGAGAAAAAAGAAGCTTTTAACCTACAAAATTAATGACGAGATTTCAGTCAAAATTTACTGTTGCTGGAATAAACGTTAAAATTATTAGGACAAAACTGATTTGATACAGGTAAACTCTTCCTAGACAAAGAAGAGGCTCAGCAAGTGTTGAAATCTAGAAGTAGACGTACTATTGCTGACGAATGCCGAGAAGGTTGTTCTGCAGAGGAATTAGAGGAGCATCAAGAAAATCAAGAAGAATATCGCGAAGAGACAGATGAAAATAACGAAGAAAATTTTGAAATAGAAGAAAGAACAAGAGAAAGCAACCTAGGCAGTGGGGACCTCCCATAATTGAAAAAGAAGTACGAGAACGTGGTTCTTGACTATGTCTAGCTAAAAATTCATTTGGCAAATATCACACATTGCACGGTAGATTCCATCCAGAACATTTAGTGATACATCAGAATCATCACGAACCATGACAACAACGTAGGTCTATGTCATTCAAATTGACATTTTTGCAACAAAAAAACATTTAATTAAATTGAACGCCTCTCTAAATATATATGGTCGAATGTATATTTGATTAAATTGATATTATCAGGTTTAAAATTAAAAACATTTAATTCACTTTTGTATGACATGGTTATAGATTTGATAGAATAATGTAAAAAATACAATTTATAAATACAAATTATAGTTGCCCAAATGATTTTTTACATCGAACTTTAGCTGACCATCACATACTTTGTTTTAGTTTATCGATTGTCAGCAGGCTATAGGCGTGCAACTTGATTGTTGAGTCTAATTTCTGGTATCAGGCCTACAAATTGGCACATTAATTCTGTCCAATATTATGGATATCTGTTGGGCATCGACAATGTATGTATATTTTAATAAATACTTTCATCATCGGGCGATGTCAACGCCTAACTGCTAGACCTTAACCATGAAGTGGTCGACTCGTGTTAAAACAAAAGTTATTGTTGGAGAGTATTTCTATGGCGTCCATTACGCTTATTTGATAAGTGTTATGCTCACATAATTATTCCTCAATGATTTGATCTTATGGCAGTTTATTTGGTCGACACTCAGTGTTCAATCAGTAGCTTGTATAACTACATATAATTTATTCATGGTTTGTCACACTAAGGGATGGATTTTATTTTCTCGCCGCTAAGATAATGACAGTTGTCATCAATCATGATTAAACAACACACATTCAAAATCAAAGCTTTAAAACGTTTCAAATTTAAATTATATTTAAAGTACTCTTAATATACCAAAATGAGAATAGAGGGCTAGGCCTACCTACTTGGCACGCGACATTGTTGCGACGTTGAATCAACGTCATTGACGTTGATTCAACGTCACAAGATAGTATTGTGCCTCTTACATTGGGAAGACTGCCACACCATACGCACACAATTTCTACATGGTTCGAGTGGGGGCCCTGGTGCAGTGACTAAAGCTGCCTGCTTAGAAAGACGGAGATCGCGGGATCCAACACCACTCTGGCATCCAAGTTTCAAAGAAGCAAAATGTTTCTTCCCCGCTCACTCGTAAAGATTCAATATTGTGGGGCGCCTCCGTGACCGAAAGGTAGCGTGCTCGCTCGACCTCAGACTGCCAGGGTTAGAATTTCGGATACTGTGTCTCATCATCCTCCGGAGGTTCTTCTGGCCCAGCTTAGCCTGGATATGTGAACAAAGGTGGCCTAAAACCCCATTCATTTCATTTCTACATGGGCCGTGTGTGGGAACTATCAGAAAACAGACAATGATAAGGAGCCTGATTCGGATTTGCAGCGCCTGTGAGCTCGGGACACCGATGATTTAGGCGCATTAAAAGTTTTTCATTTTCATATATCCATTTCACTAATAGCTCAAATGAGTTTGAAATTGGGCAAGATCAGGATATAAACTAGGTCATGGCGGCCAAAATGGCCGATTATCGGCCATTATTTTTGTAATATGCGTAATATCTGGAAAACCAGACCAGATAGCTAGACCATTACCATTAAACAAAATGTGCAGTTTCAGGAAGTGCTATACCATGAAGAAATTCAACTTGCTTAAATTTAAAATGACCTGCGGCCACTTTTGACTTCAATATGCGCAATAACTGGAAAACCGTGCCAGATAGCTAGACGAAAGAAATGTTACTATTAAATGTTACTATTTTGTACTGCTGCCAATGACCAGTTCTCGACAATTTCAATAATGTTGGCGGGCTATTGTCGACGGGCCTTGTTTAATAATTGAAAACGGTGTTTTAAATCACTGAAAATTAAAGTGACACTCTTGTCACATTTGTTCACATTTTACTACATTCACATTATTCTAAAATGATTACATGTGAAAATTATTCCAACGTCACAAGAAAGAGATAGATTAAGTTTATGTGCTTCATCCTACATCGTAAATAAATGTTACCCACCTTTACATTTTTCTCTCAATGTCAACATTTCATGTAAACGAAAATAATTTATTCAGGTTTCACACAAACAGTTTCTTTTAGATTTAATAACCAAATTCTATTACCACTGGGTCTGGTTGGATGTGAAATATTTTTCATTTTATATTTCGCGCAGGGTTTGTATTCTGAGCGTCATAGACACCAGCACTGCAGTCGCTCCTATTGGTTTAATTACCTGAGCAATGTAATAACAGTAGCCTACATCAAAAACATTACCTGGTTACTTAGCGCTGACATATTTTTTTATACAAACTATGGAGACCAAAGGGTTTTTTAAATTTGAAATCATCATAAATGTCTTAGTTAGCTCTTTCCGCTTCATTTCAATACCTATGTTATTGGTCTACGGCCATTATAAATTCTGACGTCTAAAGCCAATCCTGTAACAACATATTCTCAGTACCCAATGTATCGCCTTAAATAAAGTCATTTTGTCTGCAAGATTTATGTGGACTGAAATATAACAAATACAAGTGTATTAAACACAAACCAAATACTTCCTAGATGACGAGTTAACGTCGTATCAGGGGGAGGGGGGGGGTAGCACTTCTCAGAATAAATTGCAGCGAACAAATCAGTGTTTGAAGGGTTAGCCCTTAAAATGCTAATCATGTCTATAGCCGTTTTTGTCTTTTCATTAATCCTTCAATCCATTGTAATTTCTCCTCTGTCAGTATCATATCCCAGGATTAATCCTATTATATACCGAGCCCACATCAGGTATGCCAGATCTGCATTGTCACCATTGATGAACGAAGGTTCCTTAAATCATCTTCTAAAATCATTACATATGAATACGAAAGGGTTTCTCTGCCACTTTACAAAGTGGCAGATGGGCCCTACACCCTTTTATATCCAAGGAGCTAGACGAATTATGCTGGTCCTCAAGGAAATCATTATTATACATTCTTTCCAACCTGGAAATCACTAATATTCTTACAAGTAGCATGGCTCAGTGGTGTCAATTCATTACACCTGATACAATCAAACAAATGTCACCATCACCGGCTAGATTTATTTGGTCATAAAGTATTTTCTTCGATTGCAAGGTCGAGAGTGCATGAATGGTTCAGTGT
Source organism: Flabesymbios commensalis (assembly GCA_964017125.1). Classification (NCBI taxonomy): domain Eukaryota; kingdom Metazoa; phylum Annelida; class Polychaeta; order Terebellida; family Flabelligeridae; genus Flabesymbios; species Flabesymbios commensalis. The sequence goes on from OZ024903.1 coordinate 27,814,063, forward strand.
TTATGGTTTGGTCGACATCCTCTAACAAAATCGCGACAGACAAAGTCACACATTTCCAATGGCAAAGTTTATTTAATTTATTTACATAATAGTGAATGATATTAGACGAGATATGTTTACCGATTGCTCAGATTTGGCCGAACAAAATATAATGTTGGCCCAACACAACAACCGCTAATTATGCTTCCCAGCAATAAGGGCCCATCAGAGTGTTGAATGAATTAATGATACCTCAATAGAGATATCACAATGGTCCAATGTAAAACTGTAATTTGTTATATTTAAAAAATATTTTGGCATGATTTCAAAAGTTCTACATAGTGATTTATTATTGATGTATTATTTTGATCACTCTAGACAATTCTGTGGCACGCTTTCTGTGAGAATTATTATACCACAAGAATGTGAACAATTTATATAAGGACCTATATCAGAGCCTGATACTCACCTCTTCAGTAATTAATGACTCCTGAAACATTTCTCTCAGCATTATGTTAGAAAGCATACATGGATATTAATTATAACAGATGTATAGGAGGATAAGTTCAGAATCCTGTCATCTGATAAATTTATACATTTGTTTACGTCTAATGACCATTCTGAATCCAAGAGACCATAATTATCTATGCAGGCATCTGTCATTATTTCTGATCATACATAGGCCTACTTGGGAAATAATGTTACATTAATAATTGCATTAATCATTTACGAGACTATGCTACCTGTATCGATCTATACTTCAATGATTTCACCAATCTGTCTATCTCCCGGTTCATAGAAGTCTAAAAATATACTTATTGTATATATATTTATATATAACTGGTGAACCATGATTAGATTTTACACAGATAGAAATGAATAAATTTCAATCAATCGATCAATCAATCAATCAATCAATCAATCAATCAATCAATCAATCAATCAATCAATCAATCAATCAATCAATCAATCAATCAATCAATCAATCAATCAATCAATCAATCAATCAATCAATCAATCAATCAATCAATCAATCAATCAATCAATCAATCAATCAATCAATCAATCAATCAATCAATCAATCAATCAATCAATCAATCAATCAATCAATCAATCAATCAATCAATCAATCAATCAATCAATCAATCAATCAATCAGTCAGTCAATCAATCAATCAATCAATCAATCAATCAATCAATCAATCAATCAATCAATCAATCAATCAATCAATCAATCAATCAATCAATCAATCAATCAATCAATCAATCAAGCAATCGATCGATCGATCGATCGATCGATCGATCGATCGATCGATCGATCGATCGATCAATCAATCAATCAATCAATCAATCAATCAATCAATCAATCAATCAATCAATCAATCAATCAATCAATCAATCAATCAATCAATCAATTAATCAATCAATCAATCAATCAATCGATCAATCGATCGATCGATCGATCGATCGATCAATCAATCAATCAATCAATCAATCAATCAATCAATCAATCAATCAATCAATCTGAAGGTTTTTAGTTAGGTATTTATTTATTTATGACGCCACACATGTCTCTCAGCTTGGATATTTATCTGCTTATCACACTTACCGCCTGTGTATTAAGTATGGAGGTCTACATATTTTAATTTAGCGGGATTATTCCGGGTAAGGGTAGAGCATAAGCTAAGCATTTGTTATTGGGAATCGATCCGCCTGTGTTATTCCGATGTAGGCGTGCTTTATTACATATGGAACAAAGACAGATTCAATATATGTTGGTAGTCTAATAGTTATCTTTTAAATTTGCCATAAAATATCAATTGATCTGATCTGTGAATAATCACAATTTCAAATTATTAACAAGAGCGCACTCGATAATAGCCCGCCGCCATTATTGAAATTGAAGTTATTGCGCCCACAAGGTCAAATTACTGACGTAAACTGCTATAATCACAAAAAATCGGCCATTTTGATTTTTAGCCATTATTGGACTTGTCCGAGAACTGGGCATTAGTAACATGCAGATCAAATTATAATTTGGAAAGGTACATGAACAACTTTCCAAGTTATGGCACCAACATGGTCAATTTATTGACATAAAATGCGAAAAATCGCAATAAATCAGCCCTTTTAAAAAGAAAATTCCGCTATTAACGAACTCGTCCGAGAACTGTTTATTCGAAACATGCGTAACAAATTTGAGCAGGTTACAGGCATATATTATTTAAGTTATCGCGCCCACAAGGTCAAATTATTGACGTGATAGGCGAAAAATCGCAATCATTTTTTCAGCCATTTTTAAACTTGTCCGAGAACTGGTAATTTTTATCATGCATAAAAAATTGGGAAAGATAGATGAAAATTGTTTCAAGTTATCATGCCCACAAGTAGTCTAAGTGTTAACGCTGACATCGACGACGATGCGAACGCCGACGACGCCGAACTTCAATTGCAATAACCCACCGTTTCCAATTAAAAATTAAAAGGCGGACTGAAAATGTAACCCATGTCATACGGCGACCTAGTAAACAAAAGAGTTAGAAATCAGTCGTGCGTACCTAGGGCTTTGCTTCAGTAAACTCAAATCGTTTATGAAATTGATATTGGTGGGGGAATGTTTGGCAAGTTACGAATCATACTTAGTATAATCTATTTCTCAAACTTTCATCATTTCTCTGGTGGGAACCGTTCTGTTAAGATGGCATCTCCTGTCCTCCTCATGAAGTACTTGCTGCTGGTGACTGTTTGTCTGATGATGTGTGCTCAGACATCATATGCATGGAAAGGTTAGTAAAGTATCTAGTAAAGTTTCAACCCTTTCACTACCAGCAGTAAGTACTCCCCGAGATTTAAATTTTAAACCACTTGAGGTTGCGTCTCGCTACCGCGATCCCAACCTCGATGGTTGAAAATGACATACCCCCTGGGATAATATTGTTTGTACCGGCGCACCACCGGTACTAGCTGGAAAAGGGTTAACCCTTACAGCGCGGGGACCGACTTTAGTCGTCAGAATCTGACGTCTGTACACGTCAGATTCTGACGTCTCAAGGCGATCCCCGCAATGTAAAGAGTAAACATATTATTGGCCGTAGACCCATAACATAGGTATTCAAATGAATCGGAAAGAGTTAACGAAGACATTTATGATGGTTTCAAAGTAAAAAAAAAAATTTGGTTGCGTTGTTTTTCACAAATTAATTCAGCGCTTTAATGGTTAAGCACGTGGTCCACTGCTGAAGCGGCATGCGCTGACAGTCGGTAATCTCAGTATTTTTCCGAGGTATCGTCATGTACATTTGTGTAGTTTCTATAGAACGATATTCAGCTTGAAAGCTATAAAATGTATAATGCAATACCCGTTGTTTAACCCTTTAACCGTCAAATTCTTCAATCTGAGTTTTCACCTACTTGAAGTTGTGTCTCGCTGACGCGATCCACAACTTCACGTGACTAAAAATTATTCAGATTTGACAAAATGGAGGTCAACTTTTTTTCAAATCTTGCTGGTTGATGTCACACTTTATCTTTAACATATTTAAAAGGTGGTACTTAGTGGGCTAATAAAAAAATGAAAACCAGAATATATGCGACACCGGCGGTTGAAGGGTTAAAGTGGATCATCGAGTTATCGCATCATACATGTTATAGCTATAACATCATATATTATGTTATATCTCCAAGATTACCAACTGTAGATTAGTATGTTTATGGCGCAATGCTTTGTTGGGCCCTCTTGTGAACTTTCCTATTAATGTTGGTCTCCATGAATATATTTAATTTAGTGAATTATCTAAAAACACAATTTTTAGGAGAAATAATACAAATTATGATGAATAATTAAAGTTAGGTTTCTACCCTTGACGAATACCTTTTGTGCATACTAAAAACAAAACTGCTTTGATTCAGACGAGGTATTCCTACAGAGAGAAGAGGCTCAACAAGTTTTGAAATCTAGAACTAAACGTGATTACGCTGAGGAACTGCGAGAAGGTTGTTCTCCAGAGGAACACGAAGAACACCACGAATTACAAGAAACAAATCGCGAAAATGTCAAAGAAAATCTCGAAGAAAATGTTGAAATAAGCGAAAACACAAGAGAAAGTAACAAACATATACAACTGTGTGACTTAAAAGAGCACCTCAGCAGTTGCCTGACTGATCTGGAAAATCTTAGGGAGCTCAGGACTGGGACTAAAGCAAAGAAAACAAAAGATAAAGTTAAGTGATGGACAACGTCTTGCTGACTTGACAAACAGACGACCTAAGAAGAGGATACGAATCCACCATCGCACGCGGATTCTGACACATGTAAGGTGTCTGATGAAACTGTCAACCATCCACTTATATAAAACAATCGCAGTTGCAATCTGTCTATGTCTGTATATTCTGATTTAGCAAAATCAGGATAATCACCCTTTCCAGCGTAATATTCATCTTGGATATCCGGCTATAAATGAGAATCATCAGCAATTTCCGAGTAGGCCCAATGACGACCATGTATCTCATTCAAATGAGAATATTTCCCCATAAAAAAAAACATATCTATGCCTCTTAAAATATATTCAATTGAATGTGTATTTCATTAAAATATTGTTATCAGGTTAAAATTAAATACATAAACAATTCTACTATTGTGTTACTTGGTAATTGTTTTGTTGGAGAAATGAGAATTGTGTTTGTCGTCCATGTAGTCACTACCTGCCCTATTTTAACCCTTACATGGCTGAGCACCGACCTTTGCCTTTTAACTTTTAATCCGTTTTATTTAGCCGTTTTAATGACAGTTATCGAGAATGAACTGTGTGCTTAAACATCAATATTTGTAAATGTTCTGTATCAAATTAGGCAAATATGAGTAATTTTCACCTACTTGAAGTTGTGGATCGCGGTAGCGAGACACAACTTCAAGTGAGTGAAAATTTAAATTATTTAATTTAGCGCTTTAAGGGTTCAACGTTTATCGATGATCAGCTGGTTAAAGGCGTACAACTTGATCGTTGCGTTTACTGTTTACTTGAGTCATGTGTTGGGCGTACCTGAAAACCCTAAGATAGATAAAATTATGATTGAATCTCCATCAATTCTGTCGAAAATTATATTAATTTATTTTTGGACCTTGACAAAATAACGACCATCTTGGATATTAACTACAATGCGATGTCTACAGTGCTTATGATCACGCCACAATGTCGGGCGTACCTGGAAAACCTAAATTAGAAACAAAAAATTTGAATCTGTTGTGAATATGAATATGTTTGAGGTGATTTCTGGCAGCATCACTATGTCGGTCATATCTAAAAACCATGAGATAAAGACATCTAAATCACAAATCTGCTTCAATTCTGTAGGAAATGATGTTAATTTATTGTTTGACCATGGAAAAATGGCGGCCATCTTGGATTTTACCTATAATGCGTTATCTAAGGTGTTTTTCTGGCCACACCACTATATCGGGCGTACCTGAAAACCGCAAGACTGACACCGATATCATAAATCTGCTTCGTATCTGTCCAAAATTAAATGAATTTAAAGTTTGACTTTCGCCAAATGTCATCAATTTTGGAAATTTTGGCCATTTTTAATTTTTGCTTGGCTAAAGTGCTACCCCAAGATGGACATCTATACAGCAAGACTACATAAGTCCAGGAGCTCCCGCTCCGAATTAGAATTTGATTTAAGCAATTTTGTATAGGGTTATTAATGTAGTCCTAGTCTAGGTCAAAAATCAAGACGCAAGTCAACTAGGTCTAAGAAGCCTAGTCTAAGAGTAAGATAAGAACTAGACAGTCTGTTAGAGATTGCAAACCTCCATTGAAATTAATGATCCTAATCAGTATCCCAGTAATGGACTACCTATCTGGCACGGTTTACCCGATATCAGGCCAATCGAGTTAGCTAATAGCTGATTTACGGTCATTTTGAATTCGATATAAATTAGTTAAAAACTTAGGGTGCATTCTCCCCCGAAACCTCAAATTTTGTTTTATAGTAATGGACTAACATCTAACACAGTTTGCAAAATATTGGGCATGTGAAAGTAAATAATGGCCGATAGGGCGCCATTTTGAATTTGATCGAGTCAGAATTTTTCAAGATGCATCCTCAGCTGAAATCTCACATTTCATTCTATAGTAATCGTCTAGCTATCTAGCACGGTTTACCAAATATCGGCCATGTGAAAGTGAATAATGGCCTAAAGGCGGCCATTTTGAATTTGATCAAGTCAAAATTTTCCAAGATGCATCCTCAGTTGAAATCTCACATTTCATTCTATAGTAATGGTCTAGCCATCTAGCACGGTTTACCAAATATCGCCCATGTGAAAGTGAATAATGGCCGATAGGAGGCCATTTGTAATTTGATCAAGTCAAAATTTTTCAAGATGCATCCTCTCCTGAAATCTCACATTTTGTTTTATAGTAATGGTCTAGCCATCTAGTACGGTTACCAAAAATCGGCTATGTGAAAGTGAATAATGGCCGATAGGCGGCCATTTTGAATTTGATCGAATCAATTTGTTTTCAAGATGCATCCTCTCTTGTAATCTCACATTTTGTTTTATAGTAATGGTCCAGCTATCTAACACGGTTTACCAAATATCAGCAATGTGAAAGTAAATAGTGGCCGATAGGCGGCCATTTTGAATTCGATTGAGTCGAAAGTTTTTAAAAGGCATCCTCTCTCGAAACGTCACATTTTGTTTTATAGTAATGGTCTAGCTATCTAGCACGGTTTACCTGATATCAGGCCTATCGAGGTAAATAATGCTGATTGTCGGCCATTTTGAATTCGTAGGTTAAAAATTTTCAGGGTGCATCCTCCCCCGAAAACTCACACTTTGTTTTATAGTAATCAGGTAATGGTCTAGCCATCTAGCACGGTTTACCAAATATCAGCCATGTGAAAATGAATAATGGCCGAAAAGGCGGCCATTTTAAATTTGATCAAGTCATTTTTTTTCAAGATGCATCCTCATCTGAAATCTCACATTTTGTTTTACAGTAATGGTCTAGCCATCTAGCACGGTTGACCAAATAACGGCCATGTGAAAGTGAATAATGGCCGATAAGCGGCCATTTTGAATTTTATCGAGTCGAATTTTTTCAAGATGCATCCTCTCTTGAAATCACACATTTTGTTTTATAGTAATGGTCTAGCAATCTAGCACGGTTTACCAAATAACAGCCATGTGAAAGTGAATAATGGCCGATTGGCGGCCATTTTGAACTTGGACAAGTTGATTTTTTTCAAAATGCATCCTCTCCTGAAGCCTTACAATTTGTTTTATAGTAATGGTGTAGATATCTTGAGCGGTTTTCATGATATTCCACAATATTAGGCCTGTCGAGGTGAATAATGGCTGATAGGCGGCCATTTTGAATTTTATCAACTTCAAATTTTTCAAGATGCATCCTCTCCTGAAACCTTACAATTTATTTGATATTAATGGTGTAGCTATTTTGAGCGGTTTTCATGATATTCCGCAATATCAGGCCTGTCGAGGTGAATAATGGCCGATAGGCGGCCATTTTTAATTTTATCGACTTGAAATTTTTCAAGATGCATCCTCTCCTGAAACCTCACAATTTGTTTTATAGTAATGGTGTAGCTATCTTGAACGGTTTTCATGATATTCCGCAAAATCTTTCAGTCGGATTTACCGATGTTATAAATTAGGTCAAAGTGCTGGGTCAACTTCAAGGTCCAAAAAACTGAAAAGGCACAACTAGGGACCTTAGAGAACATGTATGTGCAATATGACTGTCATCGGCCCAGTACTTTTCGAGATCTGCTCCGGAAACGAAGTGCGCGTCAAAACGTCTAAATAGGTCATAGTTCTGAACCAGAAGTAGGTCAAAGTTAAAATACACCAAAAGGCACAACTAGACCTCCTAGGGGTGTTGTGTGTAAAATTTGAAGACAATCGGACAAGTACTTTCAGAGATATGCTCCGGAAACGAATTGTTTACGGACGGCCCAACGGCCCAACGCCGTAACATCATCATTTTCTCCTCTGCAACCTTGCGTATTGAATTCAGATTAAAAATATTTCAACCGGTCTATTAGCCACCTGGAAGTAACCCACATACCAAAAATTGTTATCCTAGCTTATTTTCTTACAAAGTTATAGGCAAAAGAGGCCAAAAAAAAACGGAGGTAGAATCCATAGCTCCCTCCGTCTCATCTACGGTGACGGCGGGAGCTAAAAATAGGTGTTTGTATCACAACTTGAACGATTTATACGCTCAGCCGCTCCACTATATAAACCAGAACTACATTCATATTATGAAAAGAAATCAACATTTATTTTTCCAGCAATTACAAATATTGGTAACACGGGAACAGATATTGATATTCTTTCTCTCAGGTCAGACATGACACAATACATATTCTCGACATATATTTGTGTCACTACATACACAATAATATATAGTTATTATCAAAAGCCCACGCACAAATCTAGCTTCAGTATTTCAGAAACATACAATCCTAAAGGATTTCAAAAAAAATATTCCAAATGGCACGACCGACTAACATTATTATTATTTATTGCAATAAAAAAAATTGCATACTTATGTATGTGTCAAAAACTACAATAATTATTAGCAATACAGGATACACAACCAGTGTACAATAATCAGAATCCTTCATTTGGCACATAAAACTTCGGACGGTTACCATTATAGGAGTACAGTATTCTGAATCTGGATAGTTACATGCGAGAGGTAAGACTACTTTCCCAGTAAACACGAGCCATTGATCTAATGCTGAATTAATGTTGGCCCACCGGCTACGATGTTGGCCCAACATCAAAACAACAGTGGGTCAACGACGCGTTGATCCGATGTTGGGTTGACGTTGGCCCATTGTCTGCGACGCTGGCCCAACAACAAAACAACATTGGTTCAATACATCGTGTTTACTGTTTGTGACTCGGCACAAACTGTCGAGTCCTCATATATTCCTATAATTAATTAGAAACCCCGCAGTGTATTGTAAACCAATCGTCTAATAAAGTACAGTGTTTATTAGAGGCCCTAGCAAACATGATACGATGAAGCAATGCGGCTTTAATGTTGGGCAACGTCGCAGACGGTGGCCCAACATTAAAACAACATCGGTGTATGGTGTCGTGTTTGCAGGGACTGGGCGTCTATTCTAATTTCTAGGAATGGGATTAGTAACTTCATAATAATTATTATGAAATACTGATATTAACATAAAGACAAAATATTATCGTTTTCGTCAATGGAGTTAAGAGAAAGCGATAGACCCTCTCTCTCTCTCCAGCAGAATGTAAATGGTCAATAACTATCAAACAGATAATGACGTGGGATAGGTGATGTTTATCTGTAAATTGAACCCATTCTCAGCAAAACGAGACATTTAAACAATGTTGGGTTGGTGTTGGCGCACCGTCTACGACGGTTGGCCAACACCAACCCAACATTGTTTCAATGTCTCGTGATTGCTGGGTTGTGAGAGAACGGACTGTTTGTGTTTAGTTCATAATCTTAAATTAATGGACCATAAAAGTGCGTCCCAAAATGACTTGTGCGTCTTTTACATTACACAGGAGGGGTGACCAGCAGTGAAAAAAACCACCCACAATTATTGATAATTATTTATAAAGAATTATTATTCAACAGTGGCTGAAATTTCCACAAAGGTAATCAAATAGGCTAAATATGTATTGATTCGGATGATGATTGGTTAACAAAATGAAGAAATTCCATTTCCATGGCCAGTAACTGAATAGATATCGTACATTTTCTAACTGGTTGTACAGACACAATCAATTGTATCTTTGGCCAAATGTTCTTTGGTATATGTGGAGTAAGGAAGAACATTTTCTGACATATATATATATATAGGCTAAACAGGTACTTCCAGCGGAAACCAGCTACAAAAGATAGCATAGCCACTCAGTCATAGGTGAAGGAATACATTAAATTTTCGATTATTATTGTAAGTCAACAGACACTTATTATGCCTTACAGGTTATATATATAGTGAAAGAATTAGTGTCATGGTTCATTGACTTCCATGTTCTACTTGTGTAAAACTGACTATGCTAATACCCAGTATATACGAAACATTTGTACAATGTAGGACCAACGTCGAAGACGTTGGGCCGACGTTGTACAAATGTTATACAAATGTTTTGTGGTTGCTGGGTAACTGCAATTTGCATTTGCAATACATTTTCTGCTACAAGTTATGGAAACTCAAATGATGACTCGTGACAGGAAGGCACATATCTCCATCCCACCCTTCCACTCTATTAAATGCCTCCAACTAGTCAAAGGCAGTGTGAAATAGGACGAATTAAAAGATTTATTCACCAGTGTCTGAACAGATACCGTCGAGTGCGGTGGCCTAGCATTGAACCAGCATTGGGTCAGTGTAGCGAGCTGACAGAGATATATCCTGTCATTTCTTAACTAAAAAAATAATTTTCCTCAAAAATACAATCAATGTAACACAACAATTATAAAACGCAGAACATATGTATGAGATATAGAAAGAAATAAAACTCCAAAATATTTGTAGAAGAATCTATCACAATGAGCTTATATAACAATATGATGATTACATAAAATATGATTTAACATGACTTATTCCGTCGCCGGCTGATAGACCCGACTTCACCTGGGAATAGTGAGCAGTGAATGACATCCCAGCAAACACGAAACATTCACCCAGTGTTGGTACATTGTTGGACCACCGTCTGCGACGCTGGCCCAACATTGTACCAACATTGGGAGAACATCGCGTGTTTGCTGGGATAGGCCTGATGTGTACGCATGGCCCACCCTTCATCCTTTGAAAACTTCTACCTAGCTTACATACAAGGCAGCATGGTACTGAGACAGCACGTTAAAGCAATCCTCGGTTTACAAACCCACTGAACATTATAATGGCCTATCACAACGAGTAGGAGACATTGCCGCAATGTTGGCTTAATGTTGAACCATTAACCCTTTAACCGCCAAATTATTAAATTTGAATTTTCACCCACTTGAAGTTGTGTCTCGCTGACGCGATCCACAACTTCAAGTGAGTAAGAATTATTCAGATTTGACAAAATGGAGGTCGACTCTTTTTAAATCTTTCTGATTGATGTCACATTTTATCTTTAACATGTTTAAAGCATGGTACATAATGTGCCAATAAAAATAAAAACCGGCACCGGCGGTTAAAGGGTTAATCCTTTATCCGCTAATGTAATTAATGACCATAGTCGTTTTTAATGCGTTTTATAACCCGATTTAATCACTGTTATTGGGAACAAAGTGTATTCAAATACCCAGATTTGCAAATATTTGCAAAAATGTTTGGTCTCACAATAAACAAATATGGGTAATTTTGACCTATTTGAAGTTGCGGGTCACGGTAGCGAGACCCAACTTCAAATGGGTGAAAATCAAAATTTAGCGATTTCAGGTTTAATGGATTCAGTAGCAGATATTAGCCAGTGGTCACCTACAGCACGAATACAGCCAGATGGTCAAATGTTGGCACCTTACAAGTGATGTATATGGCACCTGAAAAGTCATATTTAATTTGTGTATTTTTATTCATGGTTCAAATGCGTTAATATGTTTGCATCATGCCAATAATCAATGTTTTCCCTGAAAATAAAAGTGGTTTACCATTTAAATAAGGGGCAGATACAACACATCGATTCCAATGAAACTATAATATAGGTATTCGATGCTCGTGAGGAATGTGGTTCCGAATGGAAACATCTAGCAATTATAGCATTCAGTGTGCCTCATAGAAGCTTCACTCAGAGCGCAGTGCCGCTCGCTCGCTCACAGCCCCTGCCACCTACAGCCCCCCCCCCCTCCCCCTCACAGGTGTGCAGTGATCATAGAAGTTGGCTCTGAAAGACTAACTCACAAAACTGGCAGTCCACATAATGACAATTTTTAGTTAAAAAGATAATATTAATAATCCATCGCCTTTGAAGTTGTGATTTACGGTAGAGACACTTTATGTCCCTGAGCAGTTTGTATATTGCCACTTTTGACCACGTCCCTACTAGGCACGTTTCATACCCTCAGGTTCCGTTTCATACCGATAAATTACCACTGAAGTCAATAAAATATTTTCCTGCAGTCGATCAAATAATTCAATTTGGTAGATTCAGTCGATAGTTTATTTTTTCGACATTTGAAATGGGCGATTGTCTCAGCGATCCCAACTCCAAAGGAATGAAAAATAGATATGGCAGGACAAGGGTTAACCCTACACAGCCAGAAAAGGCACATCTTAGTACTTTTGGATGCCACAGCACTATAAATATATCGTTCAGCATTTCGCTCCCTTGAAGTTTAAAGTGTGTATCCACCACTTTGGAAAGTGGCAGATACACACTTTAAACTTCAAGGGGACGAGATAGGTGTAGATGAGAATTCAACGCGACGCTTCAAATTCATCTCTGCTGTTATTTGTGTGGTCCTTTGGATCGTAAGCCTTTACTGTGTCCCTGCTGCCGAAACACTTCCTCTTGCTGCGCAATCTGCTTCTCCAGTTTGGCACAAACAGTTTTTAGATCAAAGATCATTTTGTCCCTGTCACTAAGAGCGGACTGATGCTGCGACAGTCTAGAGTTCAAAGAGTCACAATTGGAACAATCCGAGCCACCGACCTGAAAAAAACATATGTAGGCTACTTGTATTGTGAGGGATAGTTTTATTAGTTTTTTTCTACTTAATTTAACCCTTTCAGTGTAGGGACCATCTTTAGACGTCAGAATCTGACGTCTAGAGCCGTCACGTCTAAAGACGGTCCCCTCGCTGATGGAATTAAAGAATTACAATGGTCGTAGACCCATAACATAGGTATTAAAATGAAGCGGGAATGCTAACTAAGATTTTAAATTGACAAAACCCTCTGGTCTCCATAGTTTACACATAAATATGTCAGCGTTGTGAGGGTTGAAATTTTGTATCCCTGGCATTGACATGTGTTCTGCACTGACCATAGAAATATCAATGTATGTTCTGTGGCACTGACAAACCCTGTAAGGAATGCTGACCTTATTTGAGCGCGCCTGTGAAGATTTCATTTTCAGCCTCAGCATGTCCGCCTCCTCCTGTACTCTGGTCAGTTCTTTGGTCAGCTCGTCCAGCTGCTGCTGACGCTCCCTGTGGTGAATAAATCAAAGCATACACTGACACACTGTGTCTCTCTCAGCAAAGAGAACAACTGATCAGGAAAGTGAAAATTCTACAAGTACATAGATTAATAGGCTCTCCAATTACGAATGTGGAAATGAGCCTACCTGTTTATTTTCTAGGATAAAAATAAACTACTAGGCCTAGTTGGTGATTTGTTGTGCGGGTGGTACTACAAAAAAAATTATAGTTGATACTTTCACAGGCATGCGTAGTTTAAAGTTTGAACAACGTCTCTTCCAAAAATAATTTGTTGAAAGTAATGTGCTATTCTATACAAAGTAATTATTGTTTGTCGAATAAGTTTACAAAGGCTATTGTGAATATTGAATTTCACTTCCTACAAGATTGTCAGTAATTTCACTTCAAATGCTTGTAAATCGTAAAGAATCCGCTAAAAGTTTAAACGCCTGGTTCACTGTTATGCCCAGCAAACACTAAACATTTGTATAAAATTTGTTTGTTCGACGTTGGTAAAACATTAGACAAATGTTATACAAATGTTTTGCGTTTGCTGGGTGGCTTATTCTGATTCTATTTGTAAACCACGTGGTGCTTTCTTGGTATACCTATATCATAGGCTGCTGTAGATACACAATGGACTACTACTTTAACCCTTTCAGTGCGGGGATCGACCTTAGAAGTCAGATTTTGAGGCCTAAAGTCGATCCCCGTACTGAAGAAAAAAAATATTTATAAATACGGGCCGTTGCCCCATAATATAGGTATTCAAATGAAGCAGAAAGAGATAACTAAGCCATTTATGATGATTTCAAATTGATAAAACCCTTTGGTCTCTATGGCTTGTAAGAAATCTCTCCCAGTGCTTTAATTTTTGGTTAATACTAAGGGATGCACACGTTCCATTTGTGAACGGTGCAGATACAAACCATGAGTTTCCTTTGAGGGCGTCGGCCATTTGATGTTTCAGTCGTGACAGCTTCTCATCTCGCACACTGATCTCACGGTCCTTCTCAGCCACGGCCTCCGTCATCTTCTGCTCCAGCTTAGAACAGGTGATATCACAAGTTAGGATATCAACAGACCGGGAGACGAATTATGTTTATTTCATTATTAACCGTTGTCCTGGTGCATTGTCATGTGGTATTTATCATTCATTTGAACCTGCAATTGTTATCTTCAAATGACTACAAATAATTATCTTTATTTTAAATAAACTCACTGGCCCTCTTACACGAACTATTTTACAAAGGTTAACATATGTAAGATGATATATAAATTCTCACATTGCTTGAAAAAAAACTTTGTTTATGATTACAACGAAGTCACATCTATTGTCAACTTGATCACACTATTTATTTTACTAATTTCAATAATTCATAACGGATAACTATACATAATCTCCTAATGACAGTACGGACTTACAGATTGTTTGAGTTGCTCCAGATCGTGTTTATGATCACGTCTGGCCAGGTCTAGTTTATCTCGCAGCTCAGACCTCTCGCTCTCTGTCACTCTCAGCTCCTGCCGCGTCTCATCGTGACATCTCTGTTCTCTCTCGTACATCTCCTTGTACTGCTCCTCCTGATAACATGGTTTTTTTTCGATTTAAAATCATCATAAATGGCTTACTTAGCTCCTCCCGCTTCATTTGAATAACTACAGTATATATGTTATCCATGGTCTACGGCCATTATAATGAAAAAGAAACTAGTTTGAATTTTCGCAGAGCGAATTTCGAAAGGAAGTTCATTCCAAAGTCGTGCAGCGACAGAAAAGCCCCTGGTGCCTACCGAAGTTCTGGCTGAAGCATGTTTCGAATATATACTGGTTATCCACAGGTCAGAGCCTGCTGGGTCAGGGAACACAATTTAAATTTGATGCTGTAACGAACATGTAACCAGTGCAAATATTTCAGAAGAGGAGTTATGTGACAAAAACGAGGAGACTTCGTCACAACCCGCGCCAATCATAACTATAATTGTGTTTAAACTGTTTTATTAGCAGCTTCAATATCACTGATATTGAGAAGGGAATGTCAGCTTAAACATCAGGATTTGCATTTTATGCTGGGTCGAAAATTAAACAATACGAGTAATTGTCACCCACTTTATGTTGTGGTTCGCGGTAGCGAGACACAATTTAAAGAGGGTGAAAATTTAAAATAGATAACTGATGTTTACTGATGCCTATGCTTGAAAATTCAATCGCAAAACAACGATTTAGCACCAGTGTTAACTCATTGCCACGAATCGATATCCCTAATTTTTAATCTTCATTTCAGTAAGAAGAATTAATTAGTTTCAGGCCCGAACTGTTTCATTTCTGGCCCGATGCAATCGGGTAATATATAACATTGTCAAGGAAGTTAATTCATGCGTATCAAATTGCTTGTTATCATATATATATAACGTACCAGCAGCAAAATGGTGAAGTTATGGGTCTTTTCCCAGATAGCAAACTGTACCTGTCTTTGGAATTGTAGCTGTAAGCTGCTGATGGTCTGGTCTCGTTCACGAATCTGAGCCTTCAGTTCATCTATCACCTTCTGTAAGGACATCACCTGCTGCTTCAGGTGCTTCTCTCGTATCTGACAGGAGGGGAAACACAAACCAACATAGACAACAACTCTGACAGCTAACTACTATTTTATTCACATAATAAATCTTTAACGATAGCAATAAGCAAAACAAATTACTATAAAATAGTCAAAAAAAAGAGAAGTTTTAACTATAGGCCCTAATATAAAATTGTTCCATGTTTCTCTACCAAACATATCCAAATCTGTACCTGGTCGGATTTTGTCATACATTTAAACATTTCAAAGATTTCAAATAAATAAAAACTCATTGATTCACTGAACGCTAAGAGCATTCTCAGTAAACATAACTCACAATAACATGGAAGTGAGTTGTGCATGAAACAGACTAAAAACGACGATAATCGTGCTTGGCGTTTAAAGGGATAACATAAATATTTTTTTAATCTGAAGTAGACAATTCTATTTCCTTGACATCACAATGTCTTAATGTCTGCTTACCGCTGCTTCTTTCAGTTCTGCTCGGTGCTTGCTGTCGTCTGGTTGTGTTGGCTCTGAGCGGCTGCTGTGTGAGTCTGATCTTGAGGGTTCAGATCTGGAGGGGTTGGGGTGTCTCGTAGGACTGCTCTGTACCTGAGCCACCGGGCGCGGTTCGTCACTGTCTGGACTAGGTCGGTCTGTTAATAACGGCTTTGGTGGCGGCAGTGTCATGGCACTCCCGTGAATTCCCTGACAACCACAACATAATTATATTCTCAGATTATTTTGCTGCATTAAAACTGCCGTGTCTTTTTCTATTTATCTCGATTTCCCCACTGTATCTTCAATCAATTTAAAGCCTTTTAAATTGTACACATGTGATATATTGCTATATATATCTGAAATATATAATCCTTCTGTAATTTGGGTCATTACATCATACACAAAGCGTTTCGCATCGCTGTCCTATATGTTCTATTAGAAATTGTCATGGCATTCAGAAGTCATTTTTAAGAAAAACCTTTTTTTCCAATTCCTTCCTGATTTATTATTCTTACCATTTAGATGAACGTTTCACAAAGAACACTACAGCAAACACGCAATGTTGTCCCTATGTCGGCCTGATGTTGGATCAACATCATAAAACCAACACGGGATTAAAATGACGGGTTTCATGAGCATAGACAGAAAGTGAACTAAAGGGGGGAGACGTTCTAGGTTAGCCTTTACGCGCTTTAATATTTAAATTTGAAGTTGTGTCTCGCTACCGCGACCCACAATTTCAAGTGGGTGAAAATAACTCATATTTGTTTAATATGAGGTCAAACATTAGCAAATCGAATTTGATCATGACATTTCAGTGGCATTTATTTGGTTTTTAAACTAGCTTCAACCCGTGTATATAAGGTCACAGGAGGAGATGGGTTAAAACAAAAGAAAAAAATTCTAAGGGATAAGCCGACACTGGATCTGTGTCTCCTGTCTCACTGATTGTATTTTACCTGTAAGCCGTCATTGCCGTAGTCGGTGCTCTGCTTGAGAGGGGGGAACTTGAGGGAGCTGTCCGGCAGAGAGGAGTGGCGTATGGTCCCCAGAGGTCGCAGGACGCGACCTTTGACCCCACCGCCGCCACCAGACTGCTGACCGGGCGTGTAGGGCATTCCGGGAGGCATCTGGTACCTGCTGGTGTGTCAGCGTCTACAGAGAGAAAAGTACAACAGTTGTAAGGAATAGCTCGTTAAAGCTAGTAGTGCTAAGGAAGGATACATGGAAAAAACTTTTCAAGTTATCGTGCCAACAAGCAAATGTTACTGCCGACGCCGACGACGCCGAACTTCAATTGCCCACCTTTTTCAATTAAAATTAAAAGGCGGGCTAAAAACGGCGCTACAAACAACGGACATGAGTTTCAAAGTTGGGAGAAGACGTGGAAGGACGGACTGAAATGTCGTCAAGATTTAATGGCTAATACATTTATTGCTGCAAAGTCCTACAAATGATCTTTGTTGGGTAATTACCCAGCAAACACGATACATTGAGACTACGTTTGTTTAATGTTGGCCCACCGTCTGCGACGCTGGACCAACATCAAACAAACGTAGTCTCAATGTCTCGTGTTTGCTGGGTAGGGCGTAGTCGGAACAGCTTTGATCCACCAGAGTAACTCTTCATTCCAGCAGAGTAATACTTCATCAAGGATCAACAGCGTACCTGTGCTGTGTGCCAAAGAGTTCCAAACAATCATAAAACTCCATTCACACCTATTATGCTATTGTTCACAATACTCGGAAAGAGCAGCTCGTAGTAAGCGAGTAATTAATACGTGATTAGTTCTTCTCTGAACTACATTGTATGACGAAGACCTCACCTGCTGATTATCCTGTTCCACATTCCTTGAAAAGACAGTGTATCATGTGCATGTATCAATGGTGTATATGGATAGATAAATAACAAGAGCAGTCTACAATCCACACAGGATTGCTGCTCTTTGTTGGGCCTCCATGGGCAATACAGGACTACTCGCTATATATAGTAAGTATCCCTGTGTTGATCATGGAACCTGTTTATTACACGCATAGCAGTAAAGTATACTCTTACGTGCTCTCACCAGTACTGAATTCAAGGTTGATACATAAAGTATTGGTTGATAGTTACATACATGTACGTGCCGGTATAAACACATAAATTGAGATTTCTCAACACACAATACCAAAAGATTAAGGGGGGCACCATTCAATCTCCAGGGAGAGGGGGCTGGAGTATTTTTGAAATAAATAATTTCGGGCAGACGCCGCATCAAATAAGTAATATACTTCAGTTCTATAATTTACACAAACATGTAATAAAATTTGAACTTTTCAGCGAGCCGCCGGGCCGGGTTGAAAATAATTTGTCCGCGACAAACTCCAGACCCCCCCCCCCCCCCTGGAGATAGAATGGTGCTCCCTCTAGCCATATATGGTTAATCTCTGTTATAGCTCATGAATATACTTATACCATAGGGAAAGTGAACTGACAATAATAATCGTAGGCCTCTGTTTTAACACCCTCCACCTGCACGAGAATCACGTATGTGTCGTCTGATATATTTTACCGGTAATTAATTCACTGACCAGTCATCTAAAAACGGGCGCTTGGAGCTACAATTCGATCTTTTATATTTTATGAAACTGGCTATTTTTCATTCACAGTGTGGTGGGAATTGCTGTAGCAATTCCCACCCCACTGTGAATGAAAATATGGTGGTATTTCTGAGAGTGCAAGGGTTCAATTGAAAGATCAGATACAACTCTATTAAAATCAGATCAGTACTACTGTTAAACATGTTTAAGGAGATTATTCTGATCGACTTTAAGCGACAGCGCCAAATAGGTCAATAAATTAACCCTTTCAGCGCGGGGACCGTCTTTAGATGTCAGAATCTGACGTCCATAGACGTCAGATTCTGACGTCTAAAGTCGATCTCCGCACTAAAAGAATTTTAAAAAAATTATAGCCCATGACATATGTATTCAAATGAAGCAGAACTAGCAGAATAGAATATTTGTAAAGACCCTTTGGGCTCCATAGTTAAACAAAAATATCTCCGCGTTGTGAGGGTTATAGGTGGATTGAGCGGGGTGGATTTAGAACCATTTGGCAAACATTCCCTAATGGTATTACTGATAGGGTCGCACTCTGTAGCACAAAGGCAGTAACTGCTTACTTTTCAAGTAAGCAGTTACTGCCCTTTGGCTTTGCAGAGCAGCGCTGGCGTCCACACTATAAGAGGAACGCATCAACAGGTTTACTGGACCGTTTTTCTTGTGGGTCAGTTTTATTTCATATTTTATAGGCCCACCCATAATACAAACATAATAAAGTTAGGGCACCAAGCCATACAGTCACGTACATAGGCATGTGTGGTATTGTTGGGCTATATACACGTTCTGTATTCCTAAATTTATGAATGCACTCATTCAAATAAAATATTGTTTGAAAATAACAAAAAAAGACTGCTTGAATATATTTGAGTGGCAACTACATATAGTTGTTACGAACAAACGAACACGAAAGTTAAAAATCCTGTGTTACATGAGGTGTAACCCATGAAAAACGTTTAGAATATAAAATCTAAAATGGCCATAATTATATTTTATAGAAACTAAATTCTAATGGAATGAGTACATTTAAATATATTATTATTACTAAATAATATTTTTTTTTGCAACATATCTTTATGCACACACACAGGGATAAGGTATACATGTGGTTTTTTTTCTAAGTGTTGATGTCTCTCTCGTTTACATTCTAATATCTTTCATGTGTGGTTTCGTATATTTTTTTATCGTATATATGATAAATCTTGGACACCCCCAGAATGGTCGGTTTTTATGTATTTTATTAAATATTTCTGTCTGAATGATTTCTTTCACGTGTCAGTATAAAGCCTGGCGACTCACAAATTGATCGTTTGGACATTTTTTCAACTGCATTCTTTTCTGTGTATTTCCTGTGTTTTATGCCTCTCAGTCATAAGTTACTTAGTGTGCCACTCTAGTAAAAATTAATATCTAACTTGGGTCAGAATAACATACAGTCGACATTATAGATGTTTTAGTTCAGTATATGAGAAATAAATAGACTACATGTTTTATTTTCGTGTCCACTGGGACATACATATGATAATTTAAAGAGTTTGTTTGAGAATGTAAATTAAATTTTCTGTTATATAAATTTTAGATTAATGTAATAATTTATAGTATTTAGTGTCAGGGATTTCATAATGACATACTTGTTTGAAAAAATATCTTAAAAGCGATACAGTCTTGATACAGTACACTTATTGAAATCATATGAACATATGTAAGTGGAAGTACCTGACTTCAATTCTTACCAAAACAGCACGTACTCACCAAATACAATCAACTCATTCTGATTTTCATATCACAACGTATATAACATGGTGGATTGATTCAAGTGAGTGTTGAAATGTCAAAGTTCCACCAAGAGTAAACAACGTGATAGGTAAAATCTGGGTGTGTATACACTGTGGCTTATGACAATATGTGTTCATACAAGGTATATGTAAATAGCAGCCTTACATGTTACATGTCATCCAAAACCAAAAAGCAGTAGCTGCTTTTTTTACAAGTAAGCAGCTACTGCCTTTTGGTTTTGTATAGCGGTATGATACTCACACTTAGAGGCTCAAGTCAAACTGCTATTGCTAATGGTGGAACTGCAATCATGGACTAGAAACGAATTCACAGATAAAAGAAGTAGAACATGCGAGTCTCGTTCTGATCCTACTCCACAAATCGATCTGTATCAGTTAAGCCGATCTTGACACCTGCCGTCGAGACTATGGAGAGTGATGTGTGGCATTTTTTGTCACTTACGGGTTATTAATAATAAATTCTGCTATCATCATGATCCTCAATGACGCCCCTCCCCCCCACCTCCTGTGGTACGTCATAATCCGGCAGGCTATAAATCTGAATGCCCCTGACCCCCTTCACTTCGGTGCAGTCACATAAGTTACCTGTGGTCATCTGCACCCTTTAAGAACCACGTTCAGATGTGGACACATTTATGGCACCATTGTGCTCATTTAGTATTAAAGGGCCGTGCGCCTGCCACTTCATCAAGTGGCTCTACAACTATGTCCGTTTGTTCACAAACATTTATCACATTTAAATAAATGCGATTATCCGCTCCATGCTATATAGTTTGCTGTTGGCGATAGTATTTACTCAAAATAGCTTGCGATTATTTAGATTTAGGAAAATATTTTTCATTACCATAAATATGAATCCAATGCGTTAATTACCCTGGATGCACGGCTGGAACTGTCACTGTTCTCAACTAGCACGGTTTACCAAATATCAGCCATGTGAAAATGAATAATGGCCGAAAAGGCGGCCATTTTAAATTTGATCAAGTCAATTTTTTCAAGATGCATCCTCAACTGAAATCTCACATTTCGTTTTACAGTAATGGTCTAGCCATCTAGCACGGTTGACCAAATAACGGCCATGTGAAAGTGAATAATGGCCGATAAGCGGCCATTTTGAATTTTATCGAGTCGATTTTTTTCAAGATGCATCCTCTCCTGAAATCACACATTTCGTTTTATAGTAATGGTCTAGCCATCTAGCACTGTTTATCAAATAACGGCCATGTGAAAGTGAATAATGGCTGATTGGCGGCCATTTTGAACTTTGACAAAATGAATTTTTTCAAAATACATCCTCTCCTGAAGCCTTACAATTTGTTTTATAGTCATGGTGTAAATATCTTGAGCGGTTTTCATGATATTCCACAATATCAGGCCTGTCGAGGTGAATAATGGCTAATAGGCGGCCATTTTGAATTTTATCAACTTCAAATTTTTCAGGATGCATCCTCTCCTGAAACCTTACAATTTATTTGATATTAATGGTGTAGCTATCTTGAGCGGTTTTCATGATATTCCGCAATAGCAGGCCTGTCGAGGTGAATGATGGCCGATATGCGGCCATTTTTAATTTTATCGATTTGAAATTTTTCAAGATGCATCCTCTCCTGAAACCTCACAATTTGTTTTATAGTAATGGTGTAGCTATCTTGAGCGGTTTTCATGATATTCCGCAAAATCTTTCAGTCGGATTTACCGATGTTATAAATTAGGTCAAAGTGCTGGGTCAACTTCAAGGTCAAGGTCCAAAAACCTGAAAAGGCACAACTAGGGACCTTAGAGAACATGTATGTGCAATATGACTGTCATCGGCACAGTACTTTTCGAGATCTTCTCCGGAAACGAAGTGCGCGTCAAAACGTCTAAATAGGTCATAGCTCTGAACCAGAAGTAGGTCAAAGTTCAAATACCCCAAAAGGCACAACTAGACCCCCTAGGGGTGTTGTGTGTAAAATTTGAAGACAATCGGACAAGTACTTTCAGAGATATGCTCCGGAAACGAATTGTTTACGGACGGCCCAACGGCCCAACGGCCCAACGGCCCAACGGCCCAACGCCGTCACATCATCATTTTCTCCTCTGCAACCTTGCGTATTGAATTCAGATTAAAAATATTTTAACCCGTCCATTAGCCACCAGGAAGTAACCCACATACCAAAAATTGTTATCCTAGCTTATTTTCTCACAAAGTTATAGGCAAAAAAAGAGGCCAAAAAAAACCGGAGGTAGAATCAATAGCTCCCTTCGCTCACCTACGGTGACGGCGGGAGCTAATAACCATGATAACCGTATGTATTTATCACAATACATATATTTGTATAAATATTTGTAAAAGGAGAGCTTTAACCCTTTAAGCGCGGGGGCCGTCTTTAGACGTCAGAATCTGACGTCTATAGACATCAGATTCTGACGTCTATAGACGGTCTGAAAGAATTAAACAAAATGTCTAGTGCGCGGTCAGTGGCCGTAGATCCATAACATAGGTGTTCAAATGAAGCGGAAACAGCTAACTGAGACATTAATGATGTTTTTAAATTGAAAAAACCCTTTGGTCTTCACGCTCTATACAAAAATTATTTCAGCGTTGTAAGGGTTGAGACGTCAAGTGTTACATTAATCTGTGGGCCGAGTAGTTCTCGGTATAATCACACACCAACCTGATCACAGATCAGCAAACACGGGGCGATTGATCAACCAATGTCGGGTCAATGCTGGGCCGGCGTCGGCATTTGTTGGTTGTCAATGCGCTAAGTGCCACAACGGAATGGGGTTTTTATCAATAAAACATCTACACGTCTATCTATCACGTGTAGTTTGCTGGGGACAGCATTTCTATTGTGGAACAACATGGGGTTGAAAAGGTTAGTTCTTGTTACACGCGGGTTACAAAAGAGCGGATTTGTCGGTCATATATCAGCCCTTGACGCTTACAGTGCGGAGATCGACATTAGACGGCAGAATCTGGCGTCTAAGTCGATCCCCGCACTGTAAAGGGTAAAAATATATCTAGTGGTCGTAAATCCATGACATAGCTATAAATGAAGCGCAAAGAGCCAACCAAGACATTTATGAAGATTTCAAATTAAAACAAAACCATTTGGTCTCCATGGTTTATACAAAAATATGTCAGCGCTTTAAGGGTAAAGCGTTAATACTGTAAAATACCATCTTTTGTGACATAAATTAATGTTTATTCATAAGGAAAAGCAAATATTTTGTCCCAAATTCGACAAACATAAGTAATTTTCACCCACTTGAAGTTGTGGATCGCGGTAGCGAGACACAACTCCAAGTGGTGAAAAATTCAATTAGATAACTTAGAGCATAAAGGGTTAGGAAGCTTAGTCGATCATTCTGTGAACACCCTGACAACTTGCTGACACCAATACCCGGGGCGGCTCAGATCGCGGGGGCTTAGATTCAACAAAAATACGTGGATAACTGAGTACAGAGAGAAACTGATACATGCTTATCGACTTATTATTCTCAGGTCAATTTATATCAGAGATCATACCCAGCAACCACAACACGTTGAACCGATGTTGGATTAATGTTGGTCCACCAACATTAAACCAGCATCGGTTCAACGTGTTGTGTTTACTGGGTTACACACTATATCCTCTAATTTAATAATCTTCCTGCATTATTTTGTGTAATTTTAAGTGATATTTAAGGGCAGAATAGATTTAAAATAGATAGTAAAGAATGTGCAAACTATGATACGTAGATATATAGGTAGACATTTAAATGAAGCAGAAAACGTCTGAAAAAAATACGAAATAAATCGCAAAATAATTGTAGATAGATAGATATTTATTGACGACGGTAAGTCTATGCAGACTTATGCGTCATTAAAATGAGCATATGTACAAGACTATAAACAACAGGATTAGTTCGGTAAAATATGCATGCTAAGTTAACTTAAACATGTTAAAATCAAACGACATTATATACTAAAACAAGCACAGGTTTGCTAAAATATGCATCAGAACTATTTAAAATAACCTACAGTTAAACAGCATTGGCATGATATATTTCTAAGTTTCCCGCACCAAAACCAGAGATAAAATAGCTACTGCATATAGCAAAAAAAACCCTCTGGAAAGCGTAGAAACCGAGTAATTACATAATGAGTGAGAGTATGTATAAAGAAGAAAATAATAATATTAGTTACATTTTACATGTTAAAAAAAAATCTTAAAAATGCATTGACTGACGTCAGCTCGAAACACCAAGATGATTAGAGGAATCACCAGCCGAACCAGTCGCTGATACCACAGCGGTGTTTCCCCGACAGCATGGATGATTTCATGAGTGGATGATTAGAGGAATCATCAGCCGCACCAGTCGCTGATACCACAGTGGTGATCCCCCGACAGCATGGATGATTTCATGAGTGGATGATTAGAAGAATCATCAGCCGCACCAGTCACCCTACGCCCCAATCGTTTTATAAAGCGGAGGTACGCGACACGCTTAAGGTTTGAAAACAGATATAGGTGTATTTTGCTAAGCATATTACTAATGGTCGATGTGTAGATGACATAATATATATAAATTTGTCATTGTTTGAGAGCGAGTCAAATTCACTGTTGAGTAGTTCGCTTTCGGCAAGTAAACTAGTTCGCTGCATAGCGAAGTAAGAGCAAGTAATTAAAAAATGAATTTCGTCATCAACAGAGTTTGATGTACATCTTTGACATATGCGCTGTTCTAGTGGTAGTTTTTGCGGCTTGACATGCCTTCCTTGTTCAATTTCTTGCATATATGTGAGATCATTCTTAATCTTGATAGTGCCTTCATCCACCTTGTGTCGAGGATTTAAAACAGATATTCTTCTAACGGGTGTTCTAATTTGAACTTTATGTACGTTCGTAATTTTATGGAGTTTCGGGCTTTGATAGACCAATCAACTTTATATGTATTAATCAAACATGTTTGATGAGACGATTGGCATTTTCTACCCTATGATTTTCCCAAACGTCGCTGTGGTTTGTTCGGAATAATAATGACCTGATGTGAGAGCACCAATTTGTTTCAACAATAAAGTCAAGAGACGCCAGTGAGTTGTACACGATTCTCAAATAACAGCTTCTGGGCAAGGAGATCAAGCGAATCCAGTATTTCAAAGCTAGAATTTGTTGTTTTAAAAAGAGAGGATACCTTCCTGTATCCCCATAAATAGTAACTGATGTGATTTGTTGTTTGACTCCAAGCATATTTTTCAAGAATGATAAATGGACTGTCTCAAAGTCCAATATTTCTTTACCAATAAATAGTACCTCGCTACCATACATCAGTATTGGCTTTATTTGGGCTTGGAATACTTTTAGAGACAATTTTGGCGTTAGATGTCCTAAGTTGTGACTATAATTCCTAATTGTGTATATTGCTTTGCGAGCTTGTTCAGCCAGATACGAATGGTTTTTTACAAATATATTTTTATTATTACTACACCAAAGCGCTAAATATTTATATTTGTCCACGATTTCAAGAGTATTTTCGACCAGTGTGAAAGAAATTGAATGTTTAGCATAATATTTGGTTGTAAATCACTATTTTTGTTTTAGCAATGCTTATTATCAGATTCCATATTTCACAGTACTTGTAAAATAAGTCAATTTGTGCCTGTAGGGTCTCTGCAAATTCTGAAAAGAAGACTATGTCGTCGGCAAATAGGAGATACGCAAGGTATATATCTCCTATCTTAAGACCGTATTTAGGATTTAAATATTTTCCGAGATCCTGCAGAAATTCATTGAAAAGTTTGGGGACACCCCCCTGCATGACACCATAACGGTTTTTAATAGGCTTGCTAATCTTGCCATTCTATTTAACTCGACTGATAGATTTAAGAAACATAGATTTGATTGTATTCATAAAATTTCCGTCGACATTGCGCTGCTGCAGTTTCAGGATAAGTGCATCTCTGTTTAAATAATCGAAAGCTTTGGTCAAATCTATATAACAAACGTAGAGCGGTTTTTTACGTGTTTTTTTTGCGTTTCAACCAGATTGTACAACACAAATAAATTATCAGATGTCCTACAATCTTTTTTAAAGCCTCTTTGTATAGGATCATCGTCACGGCACACTAAGTTTTTGAATGACAATCTATTTTCAAGTACAGATTCAAAAACTTTTGCAAGAGAGGGAATCAGAGAAACTTTCCGATAGTTCTGTGGATCTGACTTATCACCCTTTTTGTGAACTGGGTATATCAACCCTTTTGCCCAGTCATCTGGATAATATGCCGAAGCGAAAATGGTATTGAATAATGTTGTCAGTAAAGGTGTGAAATATTTAATGTCCAAAAAATATAAATCAATCGGAATTCCGTCAATTCCCGCAATTTACCTTTTCTTATTCTATCTAGAGCTTTCTCTACTTCGTCCAATTTAATTTTACCATTAAAAATGTCATTTGATATGTCGTAATTATATCTATCAATAGGTAATTTTTGTTGTATAGTTTTGAATTTTGTATTTGCGTTTTGACCGGTAGGTGGCTCACTTTGTTTTAGAAAACAATTGTAAAATTATTATCGCATGTCACACATGAACAAATATAAGCAGCAGAGGTTATGAGGCCTTATTTGTCACACCCGCTTGTCAGCAGATCGTGTATGATATGTACATTATTTACTGTACCGTACTCCCAGTGGTAATGCATATCGTTCGTGGGCAATTCGCAAACAAAGAAAGAACACGACGTATAAAAATTATCAAGTTTGAATAAATATCACAAGCTATCAAAACAGAAGCTTGTATGCTGTGCAAAATTGTATTATCACTTACTTCAATTTTTAAAGACAGACACACTTATGGTTGTCAAATTGTGGGTGAAAATTAATTGATTCTGAAAAGCTGCATTTCAAGTTTGATTTTTCTACTAATACCCCAAAAAATCAAAAGGCCCATATTGCATAGAAAACATATACTAGTTACATTAACATATTTTAAGATTCTGAACATAAGCATTTGATAGATGTGTGATTGTGTTAAAAAACAGGCACTGAGAATAAGTAAGCAAGTAAAATGAGGTTTTTCGGCTGGGACATTTAGAGTTTTTTCATATTAAAAACAGTACAATGTATGTGAAAAAAATGATGATAGAAATAATAATAATATTAAGTTCTTCTATAGCGCACATACAGTGATCTGTACGCTTCACAGACAATTAAATGTAGGCGTTACAGAAAAGATGCTTCTTCAAGGCGCTTTTGAAGACATATGTTGTACAGATGATGACATAAAGGTGGGGTGATTGGGCCTAGATGGTTATTGGGAGCGTTTCTCTTTCCCTCACACGATAAGGGTTTCAGGGTATGCCTTGGGAATTTACCCCCACACATGCCCAGTGGCCAGAGACTTGGGTTGTTTCGTGATGTGCACATCATGCAGGTTGGATAGCCCCCCAGAGTAACAACAGTTCAAATATAAAACCATTCTTCCCAAGGGTTCAAACTCATGTTAAACATTCTATTGCGGGACAAGTTTAAGGCCCTACTGCGGCCACATAAGTGATAATACTGATGCAAGATCTGCATTAGCACCACTGTTGAACGGAGAAACAGAGGTATTTCGCTGACAATACACCCATGTGTAAGTAAGTAAGTAAAAAGTGTTCTTCACGTCACTTTTTGGCACTAATGGCTATTTAACTGACATTCAAGTGAAATTATTGAAAATAACTTTGAAATTATCACATATGTCTATATCAAATAAATTCATTGAAAATGATATACTGGTAGTGCCTGAGACACCTAGTAAAACATTGAGCATAATACACCCATGAGTGGGTAAGTAAGTAAAACATGTTATTTACGGCCCATTTTTTGGCACTAATGGCCATTTAACTGACATTCAAGTGAAATTATTGAAAATAACTTTGAAACTATCACATACGTCCATATCAAATAAAATCATTGAAAATGATACACTGGTAGTGCCTGAGACACCGACTAAAACATTGAACATATTCAGTCCTTTTAAAAACTTGACACAGCGCCTGCGCCGATACACAGTATATCAATAGTATACACAAGTTATGCAAATTTTGCAAACAATAGACAAAGAACAACAAAAGAGACTGCGTCCATACCATTATAAATTATCAGTAAATTGATAGCTACAACCCTGGTAAATTAATGAATGACGATACACTAATATACCTGTATAATTCAAACAGTTCCGTATGAACAAAGTATGTGCTGGCTGATCAATCTGGGGGTGGCAGACACCACAGAGAAATCACCCGGCACAAATCAAAGAAAGTAAACCCATCGACAAACACGAATACATACAATGGAAATATGTATGCTGTTTCAGACAATATTGAACACCACAAATCAATGACTATATGCTCTGTATTTACCACCTAACCGATTTTATCTAGATTGAAAAAGTAATGCAAAATATTCCAGACCCATATGTAATAACATGAGAATAACACAATGTTACTCAAACGTTTGGGTGTGCTTAGCCTTCTATGCAGTTGCCCGGGGGGGCGCGTGGAGGTGTTAGGCACTTAAGGTTCTACTGCGACAACATCAGTGATCACTGATGAGAGAGCCGCACTAGCTCCTCTTTTGAATGGAGGAAGCGAGTTATTCTACTGGCGATCTGTCCATGAAAATTATAGCTAGACACGTGGATGAGCAACAGCTTCTCTTAGATTGTTAAGTCTCCACCCTCTATGTGGTGGTGGAGACTTTTTATTTTAGCTGAGTCAGCCCGCCAGTGGTGAACATATTCGCCCATATTCATGGATTTTGCTAAATACAACGCAAACTGAGAAAGTCAACTAGCAAGTTAGCTAGACCATTGCTAGACACAATATGTTCAGTCCTGGCATGAATACATTTTGGTTAATAGCATCAAAACAGTTAGATGTACAATTTATTACAATCCGAGGTACCATATTGGCAAATAACCTGATAAATCTCAAAATCTATTTGCGATGATTCGACAGTTGGGTGTTTCAACATGGTTCTGTTCCTTCTCTTCAGCCAATATGCGTTGAAATATTTTTTTCTCGGTTCTTCTAAATCAACATAATTACAAAAGACTACCAGAGAAACTTGATTGATTGGGCAGAGAAATCAGATATGCTAAGAGAAAACCCTGTCACTGTAGTTCGACTGTTTGGTCACAGAGTTCAGATAATAATACGGCAAGTTATTTTGTCAGTTGCTCACCCAATTGGAGATCGTGGAATGTTTCAATGGGAGCAAAATATGTAGTTAAATTTGACAAAAATTCTGCTACAGCCATTGCCTCATTTCTTGATGAGCATATTCATGCAATTTTTTTCCTGAAAACAATGATTCATTTGACGTTATAAAGATTGTGAAGCGAGTCCAGCAGCACAGTAAAATACATTCTAAGACATGCAAGAAAACAGGTTAAAATTGTCGATTCAACTTCCATCGAGGTCCCTGTAACAACCGAACATTTATTTCCAGACCTGGCCAGTGTAGTGAGATCAAAGGCCAAAATAACCATTGCAAAGGACAGGTTAATTAATTTGTGGGAAATTCTCAACAACATTACTGATGGTAACAACCCTTCTACACTAGATATACTCCAAATAGCAATCACACACGACCAATTTGTTGAGGTTTGTAACATTCTAACGGGACGTAGCTCGATTGTCCATAATCACACACCCACAGATTGCAGGACAAACAATTTAAATGAGAAACTATTAACCTGCTGGAATGAAAACATGGACATACAGTATGTCATGGACGCCTATTCATGAACGCGAGAAATGTATAGCATCGTATATTATAGATATAGATATTTATTGACGACAGGAAATCTGTGTAGACTTATGCCTCATTAAAATCAACAGTACAATATATGATACAGTGCATAATATGATAAAATAGTACTTAGTCATAATTATTAAAATGTTTTTATTAAAACGTCGGATCAACAGAATATTTTAAAACATTAAATAAAAATATTATGCAAAACATTCAGGAAAAAACGTTTTTAAAACGTTTTTATAACATTTTTTAAATGTAGAATTTAAACATAATATGTATATAAATATTATAAAAAATGTTTCTAAAACGTTTTTTGAGATTTTTTTGCATAATTTTCTCAATAAATGTTTTATAATATTCTGTTGACCCGACGTCTTAATATTTAAAAGACATTTAGTATAATATTTTCTAAATATCATTACAATGTTTTTGTGTTTGCTGGGTGTAGCACGTAGTGGTACCTGAACAAACATTTACAAAAAACACTTCTCGATATCTGAGAAAACAGTTTTTCAAACTACTTAGAAGTAGCAGCAGAGCTTCACACCACTTTTCAGCAATAAATGACTTTATGATACATTAAAAACAGTGCACCCCGCTAATGAAATGAATGATGTACAGATGAAGACGCGAGGTTGGGGTGATAGGACAGGGTGGGTTATTAAGAGTGTTTCCCTTCACTCACCCAATTAGGGTTCATGGGCATGTCTAGGGGATTTACCTCCAGACATGCCCAGACGACCAGAGACTACTGAAACACCATCTTCGGGTCGGATATTCCCCAGAGTAACAAGCTGCAATAGGTGAGGGTAGCTCCATTCATCCCACATGAAAGACATAATGACAGTTAAATACTCTCTAAAGCCCTACCATGCCCTACCATGGCCATGTCAGTAATCACAGATGCGAGAGTTGCATTAGCTCCGCTGTTGAGCAGAGGACCCAGGTGAGCCGCTAGCAATTCACTCGAAGATTATTGGCAGACTCGTGGAGGCTGCAGCTCGTATTGGATGGTTGCTGCAGACTAGTGTTTCCTTACTATAGCTTACATCATGCAAGACAAATAATAGATCAATTTTTACGCGAAGCACACTTAAAATTGATGTTTAAAAAAAGGATGTGCCGAAATAGTAACAACAATAAATGGGTTTCCAAACTCAATCGAGCTTAAATATATAAATATATAAATCTAATTTCGATCCTACTTTTACACAAGAAGGGATACTCAGATTGTTCCATCCTTCTTTTGCACAAGAATGGATGTCATTTTGTGCATGTTTGGAGTATTTTGTGACTTGATTCTTATTTATTTATAAGCTGCCACAGGTGAGAACGAAAAGTAGATAGCACTAATACCCACCTCAGTACCGCAAAATGATTGACAGCAATGGCAATCAGATAACTGGATAATGCCTGCTTAGTGTAGGTTCATCTCTGCTAGAGGATCTGTCAGCAAGACAATCAACACTTGATTATTTCATGAGTTGTCACCTATAAATCAGCATACCACTGATAACGGAGTCACCCAGGAACTGCTGGGATGATGTGACTCGTGTGAGGCAGCCACATAAGAGGTTGGTCAACAGTATGTCATCAATACCTTTGAATCTGATGTCTGAAGGTTTCTCGAGACATACGACTCACGAGGGGAAACAAAAACGTTCTGTCATAAATACAGTGCTTCGAAAATTACAGGCATTTTTCCATTGCTTGTTTTTGGCCTGTGCCATGGGAACCACAGAATAGCATATACGGTCTTACATTTACACAAAATGTAAATTAGGAATTACCTTCAGATATCTTCATTTAAAGAGCTGGTGCATGTTTATGGGAATGATGCTCCTTCCTTAAGATGGAATCAACACCTTGCTGGTAG